>CM065390.1:6372500-6502500 GCA_033060915.1 Euryodendron excelsum | reverse complement strand
TCGCCGTCTCTTCCCCGTCCATACCGTCCGCTGCTGCTGCATGCCTCTATTCGTGAGCATCTCCATCGAACCCATTGTCCTCTATATAGGGGGCTCACGGCGAACCTTCTTTTTTTTTTTTTTGGTCATCTGGAGGCCGAAGCCACACGGCGAACCTTCTTACCACTTGCTGATGCTGCGCCTTGGGCACAGTGTGACGACCACATTTTCGTGTTGTCAGTAGTAGTACCTGACGTTACTACCCTCGGCTGCCCTAGTAGGGCCCTTCTTGGTCAAAGAATATAAAATATTTACTTCTGTACTTAGAATTATAAAGCCAATACCTGAGTTGGTATGGGAAGTTTTTTATGAGTAAAATTATAATTTTAAATCAATTTAACTAATTAGGTTTTTTCATTTGGTGAGAATAAAGTGATTAGTGAATTATTTAGTAGCGGATCAGTATGGGAATAAAGGTAGTAATGGGGAAAGTTAGTAGGTGTAATCGACACACAAGTGTGCCATCACTTATATTTTTTTTTAATAATGTTATACAAATAGAAAAACTTATATAGAATCTCTCACCAGAAGATGCGGTTGGATAGAAGTTATTCACTTTAAAATGAAATATTCATCATGATGGCTCTTATATATAATAATGTTACTATTACATTATTTTGATGAGTTTTCGGTATAATTTTTTTTAATACTTCCTATTATAAAGCAAACAGGGTATATGAGCCTTTTTAGGGACAATATGGTGATTTTAAATGATTAATAATGGAATGATTGTGATTAGTTGGAGTAATAGGCAGTTAGCGAAAGTAATAAATGTATGTAGTTACTGATAGTCAGGGGCACACATATAGTGCACCTCCACTTCTAGCACCCACAGAGTAAGAGTGTTTATTCCCCTACAGTATATGGCTTGTACTATATCTATATATATATATATATATATAAATAAGTGGTCAACCAACAAATATAAATAAAGTGACAACATGAGGATATTTTCATGGCATTTTGGCTTTTGATTTGCCCCGACTATAAGGATGAGGCAAAATTTAATGAAGTCAGTATAAATAATGTAAAATTATTTACTTAATTTTATAGTTGTCAATTTTGTATCGATTAACGTATTGTTTTTGTCATTAGTACGGTACGTATCGATACTGGCCGATATAAGCGTACCGTTTCGAATTTACTGCTATAAATATTAATTTTTTTATAAAAAAATATATAACTTTTCATTCATCTTATAGGAAGAAAAAAAACACAATAACATAACATGCACGAGTTCTAAGTACCTATTGGAAACTTCAAAACAACAAATTATGAAGTTCAAAGATTTCAAAAAGATTTAAACTCACATATAGAGTCTTTCAAAATAGCATATTACAAGTTCTAACTTCCTGCTTCCCAAATTAAATTGTCGATGAAATTTCAACCACCACATGATTCTCGCAAGTGCACTGGATCTTTAACATGGGAGAAGCCCTTCTATTCTTTCTTTTTTTTTTTCGAAAGCGCCCTTCTATTCTTAATTCCAGCAATTGGCTAGGTATATAATATTCATTTATGTGGATGCGTGTTGCATTCTTATATAAACAAATTCTTGTATATCTGCCATTGAAGGGATTCTACAGAATAATTTGAAATTTTGTATTACTTTAAGACATCCTATTACTTTAAGACATCCTTCTCGTTTTTGTCTAAAAAAAGAACCGATTATTTCAGTTTAATTACAAAAAGGCCTTAGCAAAACCGGTACAAACCCGAAATGCCGGTACTATTTCTGAAATTTTTTGATACATAGCGAATCAGAGCAGAAAAATAACTGAGACAGAATTAAAAGCTGAGTGTACCGAATTTGTGCTGGTACGGTATGTACCTGCCGGTACGAAACGAGTTGATTACTATGCTTCACTCCGTTACTTCGTGAGGTATTCACGTTAGGATTAAGAAATTCAAAAGAGGCAAATATCTTGCTGCTCCAAAAAGGTTGTTTAGTTTTAAACTTCTGTAAATAGCTTATCCATGTTTTTACCGGGCCACCCCCTTCTAGGTTCTTTTAATTTTCTCTATTTTTGTTGCTTTTTCAATGCCTTTATAGTATTCTATTTTCAAAAACAATAAATGGAAAACAATCTAAAAATTTTAAAGTATTCTATAAACAACAAAGAAACAATAAGCACTTCAAGTATTTTTACTTCTCAACTCTAATATAATTTGATTTTTTTGCCAAATCTTGGCAGTGAATAGTACAACCATTTTGATACAAATACATAGGTTTGGGTTAGGTTAACATTTTTAAGTTGAGTCGATTTTATCAATAAAATTCTCCCCAAAAAGCCTAAAAAGCTCTTACAGAGCTTAAATTATTGTTTTCTATTGTACTATTATTAAAGATTGTTTTTTGTATTTTTTTTTTTTTTTTTGGACTTAAAATTGAAGTAATGTTGAGTGAGATGTTTATCGCTATTAATTCAATCGAACCAACATGTATGCCTAATCTTATGATGTATAGTATATGGCAGACCTTATCTAAGCATACATAACATTGGAATTTGCTGGCTTGGAATGAACAAATGGTTGATAAAGAAGGTGTTACTTGATCCCAAGAAGTGTTCGGCTATTTAGTTTTGACACTTCACTTTGAAACCCATCGAAAGGTATTCATTTCAACCACAAAATTTAACCAGAGTTACACAACTATTCTACCCAGATTGTCACTTTTCTTGTGGTTTGACGTTCAGATTTTTGACCGAGTATTTTCTGGAGATTGTGCAAAGTCATTGCACACATGAATCATGTAAATTTTATAATAATATAACTTTTAATATTCATAGACACAACAATTTGTAGTTAAGAGAACTGCTTGTCCACGGGATACCAAAGAGCAGAAGTAGAACAGTTGAAAGAATCAATTTATCAAAAGTGGAAAGAGAAATCCAAATGTTATCGTAATGCATTTTAACTGGAACTTACCATTAATATTTTTAAGTAAAGTTCTAAAACCACCACCTCATCCCCCCGCCCCCCTCCCACCCACAACCCCCCCCCCCCCCCCAACACAAAAAAAAAACAACATCATCAGCTAGATTGTTTTCGTTCTTTGAACATTTTCGTAGATTGCTTATTCAATTATCCATACTTCATGGTCACCAATGAAATATCATTTTAGTTATGCATACACTTGCACAGCTTTACTGTAAAACTATTCCGTAAATATAAATAAAAAATTTTAAAATTTTATTTTAATAAACAAGTAAATAAGCTGCATCAAAAACATATATATATATATAATAAAAGGGCAAATTACATCCACCTCCCTTGAAGTTTCAGACTATTACAATCTACCCCCTCAAGTTCTAAAAATTACATCCCCCTCTCTTGAGGTTTGAGATGAGTTACATTTTTTCCCATATGTTAAATTTTTTAACAGAATATATATAATGTTAGCAAAAAAAACAGGTTCATTACCTAAATTACCCCTAATGTGTATGAAATGACATAAATAGATTTTTTTTGCTTATGAAATTAATTAGTGTGTTAATTTTGAGCCTTCTTCTAATAAAAAAAAAGGTGCATTACCAGCATAAAATTTTAAGAGCAAATTAAATGTCACATTTGTATAAAATGCCATTTTAATCAATAAATAAATTATAAGTCTCATATTTTTTTAAAACTTTATATGCTATAATTAAAGCCCTATATAGATTCTATAAATTTTTATAAAAAAAAAAAGTTCTGGTCAATATGAAGAAAAACACTCTACAAAAAGTAATATAAAAAACAACAACATTAGTTAACTTATATTAAAAAGAGAACGATTTAACTTAAGAAAATCAATTGTATCAAAGTTTTAATCCTATATACTATAAAAAAAAATCAACACACATGTGGAGAAATTTAGAATAAAAAAAAACAAAGATTTAAAAAATTAACATATAAATTAATTTCAAAAGCCAAAAAAAAAACCTATTTATGTCATTTCATGTACATTAGGAACAATTTAATAATGAACCTACTTTTTGTTTGCTGGTATCATATGTATTCTGTTAAAAGATTTAACATCTGAAAAAAAATATAACTCACCCTAAACCTCAAGGAAGGAAAATATAATTTCTAAAATTTTAGAGAATGAGTTGCAATAGTTGAATCAAAGGAGGAGGTAGATGTATTTTGCCCAAAATAAAACTCGGAAGAGTTGTTAGCAGCGCTTAGGCAATCCTTGGGGAAAATGACCCCAGTTTCCACGAAATCTTCACAAAATTGCTTTAGTCCAAACTGGTAAAACCGCGGATGCTTGTAAACCGCGTCAAAAGCTTTCACCATGACTCACATTTTATAAAGTGAGAATGAAAAAAAGAGAGAGTGAGAAAAAGGGCAGTAGAGAGAGAAGGAGAGAGAGGGGAGTAGAGAGAGAGAGAGAAAAAAAAAAAGAGTAGAGAGAGAGAGAGTGAGGGGGGAGTGTAGAGAGAGAGGGGCGGAAAAAGGGAAGGGGGGGGGGGGGGGGGGGAGCGGGGAAATAGCAGAGAGAGAGAGAATGAGAGAGGGGGGAGTGTAGAGAGAGGAGCCGGAAAAAGAGGGGCCAAAAGTTAAAAACGTTTTTTTTAAGAAAACGCAACTCTAAGTTGTGTTTTGTCAGGGATGGGTTTTTTTTCTTTTTACCCTGTCAATTTGCATTTTTTGAGAAAACACACCCTTGATGTGCATTTTACTTTAAATTGGGAATAAAATTTTAATTTTTATTATTTTAAAAAACACCTTTTCAAATCCGATTATTTTGAGAAAAAACCCCCCTAATACCACATATACCAACAACACCACGTTCAAATGTTGACTCTAAAACAGCTTCTCGGATGGCTATTGTTTCAAGCCAGTACGGCATTGGCTGTGCCTGTTTCCCACAGGAGCTTTTGCTTCATATAGAAGTTTAAGGGGGAGGAAGAGAATCAATGGTTGCATGGGGCATGCAAACAAACTACTGACTGAGTATTCCTATAACCCTAGGCTATGCACTACATACACTATTCTAGAGTAACAGAAAAAGTATTATTCCACCATCCTAATTTTTAAGTATATATGTTAATGTATCACAAAGAATCTCCAACTTTTATCACGAAGAATCTCCAATTGGTGAGGAATTATGCCCCATGCAACCAAACTACTGACTGAGTATTCCTATAACCCTAGGCTATGCACTACATACACTATTCTAGAGTAACAGAAAAAGTACTATTCTACCATCCTAGTTTTTCAGTATATATGTTAATGTATACACAAAGAATCTCCAACTTTTATCACGAAGCATCTCCAATTGGTGAGGAATTAATTAAGGCCTCGCATGGCTCTTTCTGCTCCATAAATACCCCAAGAGATGGAGGACTCAGGCATCTTGCTCTGCATAACTCTCTCTCTCTCACTCTCTCTCTCTCCCTCTCTCTCCATGGCTCAAATTAAGTTCGTATTTTCTTGCATTTTACTTGTCTATTAAGTTCGTATTTTCTTGCATTTTACTTGTGTATATATATATAGAGAGAGAGAGAGAGGTGATAATTCTACATAATATTTGTCAAAAAATATTTTGTTAAAATTGTTTCATTTACTCGTGCATAACACGGGTCAATGGTTATTTCCTTATTAAGATATTGAAGCATCGAAGAAGCTTCGCTTCTCCCGCAAAATTCTTCCTTTTATTTTTCTTTTCTTTTTTTTCTGGGTTATTTCCTCTTCCAAGAATTTTTTTTTATGGCTAAGCTCTTTAGCAGCTCTGTAAATTAAACTCCGCCTCTTGCTGGGGCTGCTGCAAAAACTAGTTCCCAGACCCAAACAAAAAGGTAATAGAGAACGCTCGAGAGAGAGAGAGAGAGGGGGGGGGGGGGGGGGGGGGGGGGCGCGGTGTTGGGGAGAAGAGAGAGAGAGCAACTCAGACCAATGGCTCAGGCGTTGCAAGAGGCTATCAACAACGACGAGATCACTAATTTAGGGCAACGGCTTAACGAATACCTGACATCAGGAGGTGGATGGGTGATGGGGGCATATAATCCCCTACTCGACGCGTGTGAGCGTGGCAGTATCAAGTGTGTGAAGGAGATTCTCCGACTAGAGCCGGACTTGGCTCGTGGGAGAAATCAAGATTATTACAACGCAATGCATTTGAGTTTGGAAAGAGGGCAGGTGGAAATTGTGAAGGAACTGGCCAAGGTTGTTCCAGGACTCTCCCTTCAGAAGGACAAGCACTCTAGAACACCTCTCCATCTCGCTGCTCAGATGCGAGGGCTAGATGAAGTCGTGAAGGCGTTAGTCATAGCATGTCCAGAATCTCTGGAAGTGACAACTTCTCATGGCGACACTGCCCCCCTTCTGGCGCTGAAAATGGGTCACTGCGGTTCTTTTGAAGTGATGATGGAACAGCTCCAGAAACTCCAGAAGGTGCATATCCTAGCCTGGGGAGACCGTGATGGCAATACCCTTTTGCACATCGCGGTCCACCAGAAATTGCACCGGGTAAGTACACATGAATAGTTGTTTGTTCATATCCTTTTGAGTTTTGAAAACAGTAAATTTAATATTGAAGATCAACACTCTACTTCCAAGGCTATTTTCCAAACAAAAATTATTAGAGAGACACGGTGAAAAGTCATTACTCTTTTGAAAACTGGAATTTTCGGCGTCCTTACATACTGAAGTAAACTAAGAAAGAAAAAGAGGTAAAAGATTTATTCGTTTTGAATAATGATATTCTTATCAAAAAGATTTATACATAAATTCTATCAAAATAATGTGCTGACAGTTTCACGAAACAAAAATATTTTTAAATTTTGTCTTGTCTTCTTGCATTTTTTCACTTATTAAACACAAGTAAGTGTACTCTATATTGTCTTTATTGTTATATATAAGTTCCCTACCCATCCATCTAGTAGGTAGGTTAAATATATATATATATATATAATGAAAAATCATTACTCTTTCGAAAAATGTAATTTTTGGCGTTCTTAGATACTGAGGTAAACTTAAAAAGAAAAAGAAATAAAATAATTATTGTTTTCCCTTTTGTGGGCTTTTTCCGAGAAAACTATAAGGTGTTAGACTCTACCCAAAAAAGGCAATTTCTCAAGGCAAAAGCTATAATAAAAAAAATAAGAATAATAAATAATAATAAAATAAATAAAAAAACAAGCCCCATCTCTTAAAATTGTTAACGTTTTCTGTCATTCTTCGTCTTCGTCTTGTCTTCATCTTCGTCTTTATAACAATTAATTAATAATGGATTTGGTTCGCCTCATGTTCTTTGACCAGTTATATAGAAATAAAAAAAATGCAATGCAGATTGTAAAGAAGTTGTTGCAGTCCAAAGATGGTCCGCTCGTGCCAGTAAAGGCCAGGAACAGGGACGGGCAGATGGCTTTGGACCTCCTTATACAAAGTAATTCCGATTGGATTAATAAGCATCTCAGTGAGCTCCTTCACGATGCCGAAAGCAACGAGAGACCTTCTTTCTCCCACAACAGACCTACACAACCACTGCAACCTGCTGGGCCATCGAGGATTTCAGACCAAATGACGCTCGAAAGCATGTCCTTGACTAAGAAAACTGTATTGCTGGGAGCATTCGTTTTTTTTTGCAACAGCCACATATGGGTGCGTTTTCAGTTTAACCAACATTTATCCTGTGGAGCACCCTGATAAAGACACACCAGTACTACGTGTGGGAGATATCCTGCCAGATATCTTCTATATCCTCGTGTTCGCCACAGCTGCATTCTCCACAAGTATGCTTCTCATAGTGGTTTTGTTATGGTCATTGGTTAGTACATCGTTATTTTGTTACAGAGCACTTCCATTGTTTAACATGGTTATGATCTTCATCACCTATGCTCTTGTCATGAAAACGATCCTGCCAAAGTTCTGGGTAACTATTGGCCTCTTCAAGATCTCAAGCTTCTGGCTTGTGTGGTTCCTCCATTTACCCTTATTTTTGTGTGCAGCTACCCTATGGTTTCTGGGGAAGCAAATAATTCCTTATATCCTTTCCAAATTTACCAGGAATCCGAGGATAAGTGGAGGCCGCCCGTGAACCGATCGAGTAGTCAAATAAGTGGCCGGGAGTAACTAATTAATTTAATTTTGCTAGGCCGTTTCTTTGCTGTAAATCTGAAATTTCTGATTGTTTGGAAAAGAAATATATATCTATCCCATAAAACCAGACGGATTTTGAAAACATCCCTCTCATATTTGTATCTAACATTTCAAATTCAATTTTAAATTACTTTCAACAATTGTGATCAATTACACATTTTCTGCCAAACTCAAATCCCGCCCAAACCCATGCCACGCCCACAAACTCAATATGCACACCACTGCCACTTCTTCACCCCAAAGCTCAAGAAACTCAGTTGCATAAAATAAATAAAAAATTTTAAAAACCTACTTGCTGAAACAACCCTTCATCTCTTTTAGCTTAAATGCACGCTACACCCACAAATGCACGTTATCACCACTCCACCCCAAAATTTCATAAACCCATTTACATAAAAAAAATAAAAATGAAAAAAATCCATGAACGCACTCACCAACAACCTTGTGTCTAAACCCACACCACACCCAACTTTAGAGAGAGAGAGAGAGAGAGAGAGAGAGAGGTTGGGGTTTCATTTTTCATTCGCCCACTTTTTAAAGTTTGAAACCTAATACATCTTGCTCATGCACAGGTCTCCAAGCAATTGCATTGGTCAAAAAAAGCTGGCCAGCACGTGGGTCTTATACACTTTCAAACTCAACTCTCATTCTTTTCATTTGATCCATCTAAATTCGCACCCTCTCACGTCCCTCTCTCTCTCTTCTCTATTTGAGACCCAGCAAATCAACTTGGGAGAATCCATCTCACGTCGCACTCCCTCTTCTCTCTCAAAGATGCAGCAACTACCATGGGAGAAAACTCATTTTATCGAACCGAAAGAAAGCAGAGACAAAGGGCCAAAATCAGTGGAGAGGCCATGGCTGATCCCACCCCTTTTGTCCACCCTACTATCTTCGTCCCTATCATCCTTCCTTATTTCTTTGTTCTTTTTTCTTCTTTTCTTTTGCTTCCTCATCTCTCACCTCTACGGTTAACTCGCATATCTTTGTTTTTTTTCTTTTTTCTTTCATCTCTTCTCTTCCCCATCTCCATGTACGGTGTAGAGATGTTTTATGGTGGAGAAGAGTAAGAGAGAAGAAAAGCAAGGGAGGTGGTCTTTTCTTTTCTTTTTTTTAAAGATCTACATTTCACCTTTTCTCAAGCATCTCACATTCATAAAGATTTGGCTTTTTCTCCACTTTTATTATATGTTTGGTTCAAGTTTCTCCCTTTTATGCTTTTTATTTGCTTTAGGATTTTTTTTTTATTTTGTTATTTTTTTTATATTGATTTGAAATTTCTGGAGGTTCTGAGAGTTAATGTGCATGTTACTAAAGGTTTGATTTTCTTTTCTCTTTTTGCATTTTTGGTTTAGGTTTGCTCCATTTATGATTTTTATTTGCTTCAAGAATTTATTTGTTTCGAGTTCAAGCTAGCTTTACACATTTCTTTATTTTGGTTCAATTTTGCTTTTACTTTTTCTTAAGCACTTATAGTTGATTTCTTTTTGTAGGTTTTTTTCACCATGGGTAGATGAAGAAGAGAACTTAAAAGTTAAGAAGAAAGAGCGGGGAGTTAGCATTTCCGTAGGCTCCGCAACTAGAAATCAAAACGCTTGGCTGGGGCTAATGCGTCTCTACAGCCAACCCACCACTAAAGCAAACTCTCATCATTTATTTTCCTCTTTATTTTTGTATGAGACTTTGATTCTTGAACTTTTATTTGATTTCCTTGAAATTAATCATGAGGTCTCTCATTTTGGCTGTCTTTCGATTGTAAGTATCCTACAACAAGTTCGACACTGTTTTTTTATTTTATATGTACTTTTTTTTCTTTTTTTTTTTTGGGTAACTTATTGTTGGATGGGATAAACTTCCTTCAATTTAGATACTTTCTTGGGCTAAGTTTATGATCAATTAATGGACTTGCCTTCTTCCAAGCCTTATTTGTCATTTTTTTTGTTTTTAACCTGAAAGAAAAACAAATTAAAACCTGTCACGGCACTTTTTTGCCCATGGGCCGAGTGAACCAAGGTTGCACTGCCTATTATCTTAATGTTTACAAATTGGGTGTAGTCTACCTAAGAGATAATCCTCTGTAGCCTTCGGTATGAATTGCTTGGTTTGCTTTAACATTAGATTGATGCGAAACCTTATAATAATTCTACCTCCATAACTTTCAATATAATTTGCCTAGTATAGTTTAAAATTCACCATTTGTGAATTCAAATGAGACTTACTATTAGTTTAAAGGTTTGAGTAGTTCCATAGGCATATATTATTATCAGTCATGGTAATGTTTTTAAAATTATATAAGTTAAAGGGCTCACACTAAAATTTTTTTAAAATTGATGTTCATTAGTTTTATCAGCAATAGGTGGAAAGTAAAAAATTATATATGGAGAAGTCAGAATTTATTTATGGGCCAAATGTATATAAATTTAAATTTTATCAGGGAGTACCGTAGGCACGGGCCATCCCTAGTATATATATATATATATAAGCACCAGTACCAAGCAAGATGTATAGTTCTTTCATCGGGAGAAGGGGCATCAGACAGAGCAGTGTCAATATCTCAAAAGCCACTTGGAAGACTTAGCCAAAACTGGTCATCTCAACCAATATATTGATTGGAAAAAGACAAAACGAGAGGCTGAATAACCAAGGCAGGAGGTTGTCCTATATAAGGAGAATGAAGGGAGACCGGTCTAAGTAATCAATGTGCAGCACGATTCAGCTGAATCAGAAGCCGTTGACCCGTGCCGATATCGAGCTGAGATACAGAAGACTGCACACTTAAGGGAGGTAATGCAGATACAACCCCTGTCCAAAAAGGTTAAGGTCGGCAGCAATGCTGCGTCTATAACCTTCACTGATGAAGACCTCGTGGGGGTGCAAACCCCCCACATATGCCTTGGTTGTGACACTAAGAATGGCAGGTTGTGATGTGAGAAGATTGCTCATCGACCAAGAAAACTCTTCCGAAGTCATGTACTACAGCCTCTTTAAAAATTAGAGGTAAAAGAGTTCGATCTCCAGCCATCTCTCAACCTGTTGGTTAGGTTCAATTCGGACCCAGTTTGACCTCTGGGAAAGGTGACAATTCCTATGACTGCTAGGGGAATTACGTTGTAGACAGAGTTCCTGGTAGTCAATGTGGCTTATCCCAATAATGCAATCATAGGACGGACATGGTTGCACCTCATAAAGGCTATTCTATCATCATACCATCAGCTGATCAGATTCCCTATTTCTGGTGGAATGGGAGAAATAAGAGGAGACTAAGTGGCTGCCAAGTAGTGCTTTCTAACGGCATGCACCACGAAGGTGAAAGTTGACAAGGTGCAGATGATGGAACTTTATGAAGATACGCCTACTATTAATGACGTGGGGCAGACTCCGAAGTGTAAAGCCATTGAAGAATTGAAGAAAATCCACGTTCATCGACAGGGTGAGATGTATTTTGTCATCGGCACATCCTTTTCCAGAGCTGAAGAGAACTCACTAATTGAGCTGCTGACAAGTTACTTTGAGGTGTTTGTCTGGACTCCTTACGACATGCAAGGGATCAACACTAAGGTTGTCTGCCACCAATTGAACGTCAACCCACGGTGTCGACCTGTGGTCCAAAAGGGAAGAAGGGTGGCAACACAGCATGTGGACGCCGTTATTGAATAAACCGAAAAACTCCTAGAGGCTGGGGCAATTCAGGAAGTCAACTACCTAAACTAACTCTCAAACACCGTGGTGTAAAAAAGAAGGATGACAAGTGGAGCGTCTATGTTGACTTCACCGATCTAAACAAGGTATGTCTTAAGGTTCCTTCCTCCCTTCCTAAGATTGACCAGCTTATAATACAACAGCAAGTTTTGAGAGGATGAGCTTCTTGGATGCTTACCGTGGGTATCACCAAATCCCTCTCCACGAAGATGATTAGGATAAAACAGCCTTCATCACTCCAAGGGACATCTTCTACTATAAAACAATGCCTTTTGGTTTGAAGAACGACGGGGCCACTTACCAGCGACTGGTCACCAAAATATTCAAAGACCATATCAGCAGCACTATAAAAGTCTACATCGACGATATGGTGGTTAAAAGTAAAGTCAACAGCTCCCATTTGGAGGATCTAAAAGGAGTATTCAGCATCCTAAAGCATTACAAAATAAGGCTAAATGCCTCTAAATGCATGTTCGAAGTCAACTCCGAAAAATTCTTGAGATTCTTGGTTACACACCGGGGAATTGAAATAAATCCACTACAGATTAGTGCGATCCAGAGCGTTCAAGCCCTAAAGAATGCCAAAGAAGTACAGAAGTTAACTGGTATGACAGCGGCACTCAACAGATTCATCAATCGACTTTAGATAAGTGCCGATCATTCTTCTATCTTCTTAAGAAATGAGAGCAATTTAGCTGGACTCCGGAATATGATTAAGCCCTTACAGATTTGAAGAGGTACCTGACCCATCTACCCCTACTTTCCAGCCTACTCAAGCATAAAGAACTCTTGCTCTATTTGGCAGTATCGAAGCATGCAGTCAGTGTTATACTGCTCCGGCAACAAGATCGGCAACAAAAGTTGGTCTATTATGTCAGTAAAACACTCTTAGAGGCAGAAAGTAGTTGCCTCCCACTGGATAAATTGGCACTTGCTCTAGTAGTGGTATCTCGCAAACTAGTGCACTACTTCAGAGCCCATTCTATCAAAGTTCTCACTGACCACCAGCTAAAACCACTCCAAGATCGGCAATCAAAGGACAGGTACTCGCTGACTTTATTGTTGAATTCTCTATTGAGTTGCAACCAACAAATAGCTCGACAACAACCTTTGCTCAACAACATAGTGACCACCCCCTGGACCTTTGGAAAAATGTTGATAATTGGAAACTCTTTGTCAATGGAACGTCCAATGACCGGGGGGCAGGATCGGGCATAGTGCTCATCACACCAAATGGTTTGGCAATTAAGCAAGCTATTAAACTCGAGTTCACTACCTCAAACAATGAATCTAAATACGAGGCCTTGCTCGCCGAACTGCGCTGAGCTATTAAACTAAAAATTGCTGAGATCATCATCTATTCGGACTCCCAATTAGTGGTTAATCAGATCACGGGGAAATACGCACAAAAAATGACAGAATGACGCAGTACCTCTCAAAAGCAAAAGAATTATTGGCCAAGTTTGGCAAGTATAAACTCCACCGGATCAACTGTGACAACAACTCTTATGTCGATGCCTTGGCTACGCTAACAATGGCCCTAAAATCAGGATCAAAGAGAACAATCCACGTGAAAACCTTAGCCAAACCAAGCATATTTCATGAAAAGGAGCAAGCTCTGGCTATAAAACAGTTGGGACCACCATGGATGGACCCAATTATCTCCTATCTTGATAAAGATAAGCTGCCGGAGGACAAGAATGAGGCTAGATGGGTCAGACACAAAGCCCTCAGATACTGGCTTTCACCAACCAAGGAACTCTACAGAAGATCCTTCATGGGCCCCTACATGCATTGTGTCCATCCAGACAAAGTGTAGGGCGTCCTGTTCGAAATCTATGAAAGGATCTGTGGAAGTCATGTCGGCGAAAGGTCATTAGCCCACCGAGCTATCTCACAAGGGTACTGGTGGCCTTATATGCAAAAAGACGCAGCCCAATATGTGTTGAGATGTGAAAAATGTCATAAATTCTCTCCAATTATATATCAGCCCGCTAAGGATCTCACAACTATAACCAGCCCTTGGCCTTTTGCCCAGTGAGGACTGGAAATAGTCGGGCCTCTGCCCCGAGCTCCATGCAATAGGAGGTTTTTTATTGTAGCGACAGACTACTTCACCAATTCGGTGGAGGCAACTATCAACCATCAGAGAAATTGATATCAAAAGGTTTGCCTGGAGAAACATAGTAACAAGGTTCGGCATACCTCGGGCACTTGTCTTGAACAACGGCACCCAATTTGATGGCAACATGTTCAAGTCATTCTGCATCGAGCTCGGAATCAGAAACTACTACTCAACACCAGCCTATCCAAGGGGCAAGCCGAGATTTCAAACAAAACTATGCTGAACGGGAATAGGAAATGGCTGAAAAAAGCTAAAGAAAAATAGGTGGAGGAACTGCCCAGCGTCTTATAGTCCTATAGAACTACCCCGATGAGGTCTACTAAAGAAACCCTCTTTTCTTTAGCTTATGGGGTGGAGGCAATAATACCCTTGAAGGTAGGACTACCAACAATCAGATCGGTAATGTTCAACACTGGGCTTAACAACCAAACCTTAGTCAGAGACCTTGATCTTGCAGAAGAAAACAGAGAGGCTATCCTGATTAAGCTTACTGGATATCATTAACAGTTAAGTTGTTCTTACAACAAACGAGTTCAGCCCAGATCCTTTGTACCAGGAGATTTAGTTTTACAAAAAGTATTGGGGGTAACAAAGAATCTGGCAAATGAAAAGCTCGGCCCCAACTGGGAGGGTCTCTACAGAGTGGTGTCCCAAGTCGGCATGGAGGCATACCGACTAGAATCTATTGAAAATGGAAAACAACTACCCCGACCTTGGAACGCAAACAATCTGAGAAAAGTTTATCAGTAGAAATTGACTCCCGTATAATGTATTTACTCAGCAATGTTTAATCTTTCCAAAGCTTCATATGATCAATAAAATTTGAATTCTTTCAAACAAATCTACTCATTTGATGCCACTCCAAAATACAAAACACTAAAGGAAGACAAAAATAAAAACCAAGTGTAAAAACTTGGTCCTGTCCAAGTTGGACAGGTCGGCCAATGAAAGTCACAAAAACAAAGTATAAAAACTTGGTCCTGCCCAAATTAGATAGGTCGGCCAACGAAGGTCATAAAAACTAAATGTAAAAACTTAGTCCTATCCAAGTTGGACAGGTTAGCTAATGAAGGTCACAAAAACCAAGTGTAAAAACTTGGTCTTATCCAAGTTGGACAGATCAGCCAACGAAGATTACGAAAATCAAATATAAAAACTTGATGTTTGCCAATAAAGGCCAGAAATTCTAAGGCAAAAGATCAAATTAAAGACCACTAGGAATAGTCATACCCAAGTAGGGCAGATGCACAAGCACAGATCAAAATCCGAACATAGTTCTGCCCAACACATTCATATCCTCAAGATTATAAACTATGATAAAACCACAAAATTAAAGGCAGACTCAATACAAAGACTTGTAAGTGTTCGGCCTCGCGTTTTGTCTCTTTCCAATCAATATACTGGTCAAGATGACCACTTTTGGCTAAGTCTTCCAAGTGGCTTTTGAGGTACTGACACTGCTCTGTCTGATGCCCCTTCTCCCGATGATAAGAGCAAAACTTCTTAGCCAAAGTGTGTAACAGTAGTTGAGCTCGGCAAGCCCCAGGTTCACGCCAAGGCACTGATTAAGCTCGAGCATCCCAAAAATTATCCTATATATATTTGACAAAAGTTGGGAAGGTGCTACATTACTTTGGACAATGAACTTTTAAAGGAGGTGGTGTAGGAGAAACCTAAGGTCTCCGTCAACAATGGCGATAACCAAGAAGGGCATCCCCTTCTCGGTCTTTTCCGTACAAAAATCATCAGAGTCTACCAACTCTAGCCTGATTTGATCGGGGATCTCATACCTAGCCTTAAAGGTGGCAATCGCCGCCAGATTCTGTACCATTTTTCTCAAACAAGCTGCCATCAAGGGACAAACGTTGAAGGAAAAACTTTATAAAGAGAAAGATGAGTGCAAAAAGGACTTACAGTGGAGGAAGTTAGCAAGGGACACTCTCAAACAAGAAGACGAAATAAGCAAGTGCATGTTAACGAAAAGGGCACCCTCCTTTATACTTGCCTATCCCACCGATTCATCCACGCGAAATAGTAGCAATCGCGTCGTAACAATGTAACGTCACATCGGCTGTCAATGCCCCGTCGTTTTATCACTGCGGCTTTAAATCTATGTCGTCCACATGGCCAAATAATCACTAAAATGGTGGCGCATTTGAAAGAGCGTCATAATGACCCAACACAGCCCTTGACCCTTCGAGGAGCTAGAAAGGGCGCAAGGGTTGGGGGCAATTGTGGGTTAAGGAATTCCGGCCTAGTCTACCCGGTCAGGCTCAATAAAAATTAATCAAATAAAGTTGGGCTACAGGACAGCCCAAAAGGTCAACAATGCGGCCAAGCCCACATTGCCGACCTAATGCCGACTCAGGCCCAAGCCCAACGCGGCAAGCCCAACCTACGGATGTAATCAAAGCATTTAGTGCTCTGACCAGAGCATTTAATGTGAAGATGTCCCGCATTTAATGCGGCAATGGCTTGCCACGCGATGTCCATGCTCACGTCTGATCAACCGAATTTTGGCACGGCGGTAAAACTAGACCTATGTCTGATCAGTCGGAGATGAATGATGTGGTCTACAAGATAGGTCATGATGACTCTAAGGTGGACACAAGGGTTAACACTCCATCGCTTACACTATAAATACTGAAGCCCCAAGGAGCAAGGTATGGTATGGACAAATTGATTTCAAGCATACACTGTCTTTATTTAGTTGATTCTCGATTAAGATTGCTAACTTAATCGTCAGAGTATGATCGGTTCAAAGAGAGTCGACCCATTCTAACTTCGCTATCCTTTTTACAGCGAGTTAGTGCTCTTTGATATTGGCTCGAGTGATCGGCCACGCTTTCACGAAAATTCCACTTACACACTTGTATCAACATATAACATTTTGGTTATGTAAAGGATCCCCATATTCATTTTGCTCAAAGATAAAAAATAAAAATAAAAAAGTTTCATGAACTTGCAGTTTTATTATGTGAACAACTGTGTTTGGTTTAATCACCAAAATCTTTGATACAGTTACATAAAATTGTATTAATTTCTAAACTTACCTAAAATTGTTTTGTCTCATTTAAAAGAAGTGACGAATACTATTTTTTTGTAACTCAAAAGAATACTAATCAAAAAGAAAAGAAGGAATCCCAAACACGGAAAATTTATCTATATTGTTGGATGTAGTAGTGGATGAATAAGCCTCGAGAAAAATTCATCACTATGTAATTCACTTAAAATGTGTAGGTAGTACTATAAACATTCAAATGAAGGAGTTCACTAGATATGTCACACACAAGGTAATTCACAAAGGTTCTTAAAGCTCAACAGCATCTAACGACACATTCCAATTTTCTCATATCAAATTATCAATGCACCTACAAATTATAGGATTCATCAGACCAAGTTTTCTATCACATCTTGATGCTTTTTCCTAACCTGGTTCATTAGTTTTTAATTCAGCCTAAACTCCAATTTTAACTCTAGTTTTCTATCAAAGCTTGATGCTAGACTATAGTTATACTAAATGTGCCATGAAGGAAGAGTAGGTATGTGCACAAAACTTGTCAAACTTGCACAAAGGTTTATTAATTAGTGTATATAAATTACCATCGAGAGGGGTCAGTGTGTGCCCCACAGCCTGCATTTGCGTGACAAATGCTGATAATGTGTTATAAAATTAAAGAAATATAAAACAAACAAAATAACCAAATACAATATATAATAAGATTAATTTTTTTAGAACTGTCAAATAATAGTTAGATAGTTCTTCTGGAAACTATTAGGATAGATCTTCTTGATTACCCAAAACTTTATTTCTATTATAAAACAAAAATATAAAATACAACTTGAACTTAAATATTTTATCTACACCCCTTTGTTTTCTTCTCTCTTCCCTATTCTTTCTCTCCTTTTTTTTTCTCTTTTTCCAACTCTATATATAGACGAAGAAAATGCATAGTAATAAAAGAAAAATGTTAGTGCTTATGTTATGGCTTGCAAAAATCATTCATAAATAGTGTTTTTACTGTTTTCATAACACAATGTTGAAACTTAATTGAAACCTTTTTTTTCCGTTGTCTGTGTACCATGTCTCTATTTTTCTGTGAAATTCAAGGAACAAAGTAGAATTGGAATGAAATTATAGGGACTGCTACTATAATTTGCCCAAGAAAAAAATTAAAGGAGGGCTAGTTCATCTAATTATTATGGTACAAAATATATTCTATCCAAGGCATTTTGAGTTCAAAATATGACAATTTTTTGGAATCAGGCCACGAGAGATTTATCTCTCATAAATTTCTTAGTTTTGGTATGGATGGCCAGCCCTTGACAAAAAGAAAATTAGTCAAGATGCTCGAAAGTAGGGCCGGACACCCCTCACCGTGTAACAAAATAATTATAAAAAAAAAAATTAATCTATCCGCTCATGTTAGAAATAAACAGATACAATACATAAATTTTACGGCCACATTGAACAAGGGACAAGTTGGTTACGCAGACAGTACGTAATTATAGAGATACAGCAAACACGCGAATTGGCTGTACTTGGGACATCACCATAGCAAGAACTTAAAACAGACTTGAGACTTGTACATGGATAACACCACAGCAAGAACTTCACACAGAGCTCTGTCGTGCAAAGCCATGCAACTTTCCAGCAGATGCCAATAATAAAAATGGGATTGCTAGGAGGAGCAGAGCAAGGGCTTCCCCAGGTGATATTGCCATTATGGAGCACATATAAGAGCCAAAAAGCGTAGATACTGAAATCTGTGGCCATGGTTTCAAGGGGTATTCATTTAGGAGGAATATTATCATGACAACTGATGCAAGAAACCCAGTCGAGTTGAACCATATGAATGAACGCGTTGCGACAGAATCTTGTTTTTGGAAGTGGACACTGCCACTCTGGCCGTACTTACATATAATGCCCTGCTTAAGAGCGCCACAATTGGCACTAAGCACAGCTTGATAGGTTAATGTTGCCATCATTGTGGCCCTAACTAACAAAACGTAGTGTGCGTATTCCCTTCTGCCATTGAAGATGGCCTTGATATTGCTCCTTTGCGATGGCTTGTTGCCGCAGTCACAAACAGCTGTACGGTTATTGACATCTCTGGCTCTCAAAGCTCCAGCTCGTCGAAGAATCCTCTCAATTTCCAAATCCACCTTCCCACTATATGGGAGAACATGTAGGATGTCCAGAGCCGTGAAACCACCGTAATTGACAGCGTTCACATCCAATTCTTTAATGGTTGAATTGCCGTTTAACACAATATTCAAAGTCTGCACGAAGGAAAAAATTTGTGACAGACAAAATCTGGTTGTAGTGAACAAGAAACGATACCATTGTAGAATTAAAAAAAAAAAAAAAAAAAACAGAGAGAACACAAACAAAAAGTTTTCTGTATGAATGAAAGAAAAACAAAACCAAAAACCAAAAAAAGAAAAAAAGAAAAAAAAGTATCTATGTTTTAACTCTGTTTTGAAGTTATGACTTGCAAATTTGCAAGAAATCCAACGAACAGAGGATAATTTTGGATGGACAAAAATTGGGCCATAAGTTTCAATATTTAGCTGAGAATGAACCACCTAAACCTAATGATGGTTGTTATATTGAATCCATTCTTTTCAGTACTAAACTGAGCTGGTTAAAATTAGGCAGAGAGCTGGGGAAGATTGGGATTGCGGTGGCATTTCGTGTTAGAATTTTGGCTCGAAATTGAGCACTTTATGGTTCTGGGTTTGTTATGTTGCCTGTTGAATAGCAGAGAGAACATAAACAGCATATAATGTTAGAAAAGAATAATGCTATACAACCAGAAAATTCATACAAAATTTATCACTAGAATAATGTGGCTAAGTTGTGAGCCTATCATTTTAAAATAAGGAACCCACTAAAATGTTTATTTATTACAAAACTAACATCGTCACATTATTCTAGTGTAAAATTTTATACAAAAATTCTAAAAAAATAACATTTTCCGTTAAAAACAAAGGAAAAGAACAACAATAATAAAATAAAATGAGGGCCTGTTCTGTTTATATTTTTTTTTTTCCAAAAAATTTTGGAAACAAAAAACAGAACACCTTTGGCACATATATCTATATATACATACATGGCGGCTGGTGGAGGGAGGGATGACCCGATCACTTTCTTTTCTTTTCTTCTTTTTTCCTTTTTTTTCTTTTCTCTCTGTGCTATCCCAAGTAGGTATGGAGTAACCATTCCCAGGAAAATGGGTGGAAACTGGCGATTGCAACTTCGAAGAGTGGTACGAAATGAGGGATTGGGAAATGAAAAGTGGTAATGGGCAGGGCACCAAAAATATCCTAAATGATTGTAATGTACTTTGAGAGGAATGAAGCATTTCATTTCCAGTGTCAACGAGATAGCAGAAACTTCTCGAACGTAGAATGACTGGCTGGAAGGAAGCAATTCATATTAGTTTGTGCCTGGAAATTGAGACAGCAATAGTTCTGGTTTCGCTAAGAAGAAGGGAGGATTGTTCAGCTTGAATCCCCTGCCAATTTTCACATGTAGGTTAATGACATAAATAAGAAGGCGAACATCATATAGTTGTTCACTTCAAAAGAAAGACAAAAAAAAAAAAAAATTTATTCAAATGGATATGCAGAATACAGCAGGATTAAAAGAAATAAAAATAAATGAAAGTTTTGCCTGGAGTTGTTTTCTTGATGTGGCGATGTGCAATGCCGTGTTTCCACTGCAGTCCTTGGCGTTAATGAGATAGGCATAGTTGGTGCTTTCTCCTAGCCATTTGACGAGGTACTGGACGGCCTTCACCTTATTATGCATCACTGCGGCATGGATAAAAGTCTTATCTGTTGAAGTGACCTCTTTAGCAGAATCAGGGCAAACGCTGAGCAATACCTTCATAACTTCAACCGAACCTTTCGTTGCAGCAATGTGTAGAGGAGTCCTCCCAAACCTGTCTTTCAAGAAACAGAGTTTGGTTTTGGTTTGTGCCAAGTTCTTGCAGACCTCCAGCAGACCCTCTCGGCAAGCCAGATGCAATGGACCGAGGCCATCTCTGCCAATTTCAAAAAGATCGTACTTAGATGGGATGGCTAATGGTGGAAGTCCTGTTCTTAGGACAATTAGATTGCTTGTAGCGTTACTGGGATCAGCTTTGGATTCATGGGTTGGAGGGTGTCGCCCTCTCTTCCCCGTCCATACCGTCCGCCGCTGCTGCTGCTGCTGCTGCTGCATGCCTCTATTCGTGAGCATCTCCGTCGACCCCATGGTCCTCTATATAGGGGGCTCACGGCGAACCTTCTTACCACTGCGCCTTTGGCTCTGTGTGGCGACCACGTTTCGGTGTTGTCAGTTGTAGTAGTTGACGTTACTACCCTCGGCAGACCACGCAGGTCTGGGTTAGGGTACATTTTAAAGTTTAAAATCAGTAAAATTCATATCCCCAAAAAGCCTAAAAAGATCTTACGGAGCTCAAATTATTATTTATTTAAAGATTGTTTTATGTATTTTTTTTATTACTTAAAAATTGAACTAATATTGAGTGAGATGTTTCTCGCTATTAGTTCACTCAAACCAACATGGATGCCTAATCTTATGATGTATGACATTGCAACTTTTGCGGGCTTGGAATGAACCAACGGTTGATAAGGAACTGTTAATTGATTGCGTAAGAAGTGTTAAGGTTTGACGCTTCTCTTTCAAAACCATCCAAAGCTATTCATTTCATCCACAAAATTTAACCATCTTTATAAAACCAACGGTGGATCTACCACGAGAATTATATAGTGTACAAGGTCTTGATTTCCTTGTGATGCTCGGATAATGAGATTTTAGATGCAACTTTTTATATTTTTTTATTTTTTATTATTTTTTCTTTCATCAATGGGTACCTATGTTTTAGGGCTGGCCACTAAGCAGTCAGGCTTGACCTACCTAATAACACTTTGGACAATAACCCAAACCCAGATCAGCCTGATATCGGGCCTCCACTTTGTTGCCCAAGCCCACCAAAAAAATAAAAATAAAATCTCAAGCTCAGCCACAAACCCGACCAAAATACGTATTTATTTATTTTTTTATAAATGTAAGTGAGCATATATATTTATTTTTTTAAACTAAATAAAAATATTCGGGTCGGACCGGACTTTGAAATATAAATGTGAGTGAGTATATATGTAAGGTTTGTATATATGTAAGTGAGTATATATATATATATATTTTTTTTTTTTTTAAAAAAAATAAAAATATTCAAACCGGGTCGAGCTTTGAAATATAAATGTAAGTGAGTATATATGTAGGGTTTGTATATATGTAAGTGAGTATATATATATATATATATATTTAAACTAAATAAAAATATTCAGGCTGAGTCGGGCTTTGAAATATATCCCAAGCCCAGCTCGAAAATTAATCGGGCCTATAAAATCAACCCAGCCTAGCCCAATCCCACAGGCCTAAATCTTAATCCTAATCCCTTAAAAAATTAGGCCAGAGTGGATGCCCATCAACCCGCTGGCCAATGGCCACCCCTGCCATGTTTGGTCTTTGAATATTTTTTTTAGAATACTTACTTGTTCAGTCTAGGACTATAAAACAAACTAAGTTACTAGAACTCAGCTTGTGTTTGGATTATTAAAAGCTCATTTAAGATTGGCTCATTAAGTGAACAAACCAAAATTAAACACATTTTAAGCCTCAAAAATCTTCTCAGATCGGCTTGAACTAGACACAAGAAACTTATATGTATTAAAAAATTCAAGTTACTTGAGATTAACTCGATAAAAACTCGTTTGAAATCTGTTCGAAAGTTAAATAAGTCAAACGTGAATATATTTTAAAACTTGTTAAATAACTCATTATTTAACTCGGCTCGACTTATTTACCATCCTAGTTCAATCATTTATGTAGAGACATTTTAATATAAAACAAAATTCAACTAAAAAGGATCTATGTATTATTATAATATTAAAAAATAGTTTAATTGATATGCTGTATAATTGGTTGAGTTTGGGTTAGAGGTAGTTTTAATTTCTTTCTCATATTAAAAGCGGGCTGGTCGAGAACCCGCTATTCTAAATCAAATTACCATCCCTACATCAGTGTCTCGTGGTTATCAATGGAATATCATTTTGCATAGTCATTTTGGAAAAGTAGCACTATCTACACTGGTAATGCTACGAGAAGAGGGATATTGAAATTAACTTGAGTTGAGATGAGATATTAAAAAAAAATATTATAATGCGATATAGCAAAGATTATGGCTCTTAACGTAAACAGAATGGCAAAACAGGATGATGTAGTCGACTCAAAGTAGTGGAGAAAAAATCATAGTTGAGTTTAATATTTTAGGCAGGCATATGGTGGAGAAACTAACCATAAGTAGCTCAATAGTCGGCTTGTGCTAAAAAGTATGAGGTTTTAAATTTGATTCCTCTTCATGTTTCTTATAATTCATGTAAATAGTGACTCTGTATGAGCTCCAAACAATAGTAGTCAATCAAAAACTTAAATATTGTATAACAAAAAATAATAAAAATATAGGAAAGGAACTACATGTTAGTGGGACAGTGCCATGGTATCTTGGCTAACTTTTGTGCTACCCTCTTATAGATGGTATATTTATTGTGTACAAAGTTGTAGCAAAAATATTTGAATAGTGCATTGTGAGTTTTTTTTTTTTTTTTATGTACGTTATAACCTAATAAAATTAATAGTTAGCTAGTGAAACTTTTGATATGTACCAATTCAACAAATGAATCTTACTCATTAATAGAATCGCGCGCGCACACATTGTATTGTATAGTAGTTAAAATTAGCTCCAAGGCATGTACACACATATATATTATATACATAAAAAAAAATGTTGTAAAATTTAGCATAGAATCAATCACACATAATGTTTAGAATTTGAAAGAACATCCCGTTCTGCTTTAATAAATGATTAAGTTAAAATGTGCTCAGAAACAACAAATTTATTTTTTCATGTTTTGTTGAGGCTAAATATAAGTTGTTTTACTTTTCTTATAAAAATATAGTCTTGAATCTTAACATATTTATCATGCTCGAACTTAGAAATATGTACAAAAGAATTTTAAAATATAATTATTATATTAAAAAAGTTTGTGTTTCAAATTTTGGCACAAAAAATGAAATCCTGGTTACTTACATCGCTTTAATGTAAAACTATTCTAATGAAAAGTAAAGGCATGAATGACCAATCATACAGACTGTTCAAATATTATTATTTTTTTTTGAGAATTTTGTTTTTTTTTGGTTAATTCTTTTTTTCTTATAATTTATGATTACTCAATAACCAAAAAAAAAAAAAAAGTTCGAGTTATATGTTGAAATTGAAGCTCGAACAGAAGCCTTAGCCTCACTTTGCCATCATGTGATCTTGGAAATGTTAAAACAAAAAAAATACTAATAATAACATAACAAAATTGTTAACTAATTTTAAGGAGTGGCCAGTAGTCAATTTATTTTCATAAAATCTCAAATTTGATTTTAGCTAACACCTTCTTTTGATCAATTATTATTTATATAATATATAAAATTTACATAATTTATATAAGCGTTACAAGAATTCAAGTGACAATCTAACAATAAATTAAAATAAAGCAATCAGTTGGAAAAATGTTCCTGGTTTCCACGAAACATTCAAACAATTTCTTTATTCTAAACGCGTAAAAGTAAAACCGCGTGCCACCTTTAAAATGCCGGAAGCCGCGTTAAGTCCTGACCACGACTTATAAGACAAGTAATTTACAAATGTCTATGGAACAAAATTTTCATGACCCATCGGTCAATAAAGCAAGTAGTACGCAATTTAAAGATGATGTTGACTTAGGAACAGCCCAGCGGCTTGCCCCAAACACTACGTTGAAAATAATTATTCAATATTTTTGAAATACTGTATTATCGTTGCTCTATGTATCGCACAGTGATGGATAACTTAATAGGGGAGATAACAAGTAATGGACTAACCTCCATATAAAAATTAGAGCAAAAACAATATGGTGTTCCAATAACATTAAGTGTGTTTAATACTTGAAAAGAGAAAAAAAAAAAAAAGAAATAATTCTTTTCTTCTCTTATCTAGTTTGTAGGGTGAAAAGTTTAAATTATTAACTTTTCTTTTTATTTTTTTTTAAATCAAATAAGAAAAGACATTCATTTTCTTTCAATTTTCCTCTAGTTTCTCTTTCTTTTTCTTTTCATTTTCCTTCCATATGTATAATAATTTAATATGTATCAAACACATAATGAATAATTTAATAGAAAATTCCTTAGATCTAAGGTTTGAGGCTTTGAGCTCTATTTTTCCTCTCACCAACCAAAAAGGAAAAATATGATGCTGACAGCTTTTTGTCCACATGTGCCGTATGCAATGAATTACCATATCAGTTTTACCTTTGGAGACATGACTTACATGATCAGGATTATTCCTTCTAATTAAATTTCTAATAAGACAGTAAAACAATGTAAGATTATGGGTTTGGGACTGGCCACGACTTTCGCCATTTAACAATTTTAAAATGAAAAAAAGTAATAACAATTGGCATCATCAAGCTTTGTATTCTGCAAAGATATAAATTTATTACTTTTTTTTATATAAAGGCTCATTTGGTACATTTTTTTAAATTTTTTTATTTTGTTTTTATGTCTTATAAACAAAAAATTAAAATTAAAATTTTCAACTTTTTTACTTTTAACAGGATAAAATATGTAGAAAAGTAAAAAAAAAAAAAAGCAAAAAAGTTTAAAATCTTGACTTTTTTGTTTATAAGCCAAAAAAAATTTAAAAAAATCCAACCAAACGGGTCCTAAATAAAAAATTGTCTGGGACATTGTTACTAAACTTGAAAATAGAAGTAGAAAATACGGCCAAAAACTAAAAGGTGAGTGGAAAGTAGGAAAATGAATAAGAATTTATTGAAAAATTTAATACCAAGCTTAGTAAGAAGCTTTTGCAAAACTTAAAGGAAACTTCTATAAAATTTAGTAAAAATCTATGTGAATACATCAATAGATACTTAGTTGGAATTTTTTTTAAAAATGTATAAAAATCAATAGTTCAAGTTCCTGTAAAATTTTCAATCAGTTTTTCAAAAGTTTCTGTTAAGTATTCTAAAAGTATTTTAAACATTTCACATTTTTCAAGAATTTCTAAAACGTTTCCAGAACGTTTTTCAAAAAAATTGATAATAGTTTCAAGCGTTTTTCCATTCTAAATGAGTTTCTGGATAACTATGGTCTAAATCATAATCATTGTGCATAACGCAAGTCCATGACAGGGAGAAAAGTCCATTCGTTAGGCACTATTAAGTAGTGCTACCTACAATTGCGGTTACCAGTTGATGGGGAGACCCACTTGAGGTGGTTAGGTGGTGGTTGACCCACAACCACATTTGTGAATAACATTTCACCACAATTCAATATGAATTATTACTAAAATATTACCTAACCACTAAACTTTTTCTGTATGACAAAAAAAAGAAAGACCAAAAAAAAAAAAAAAAAATACAATTGAACAACAACTCTGAGCATAACATGTTTGTCAAATTGCTAGCGCCTCCCGACCTATCCTTTGCTTTCATTGGTCCTCTTTGCTTCTAAAAAAATCCACAATAATGCAAACCGTAGTCTCCCGGCAATAGTTTGATAATAATCCATTAATCCGAACCGTGATATCCGGTGGTGGATTGTAAAGTCTTTAATGGTAAAAGTAAACTTCGCTTCAAATTAATTGATTTTTCAATTTCACAAAACGTTAAAAAATTTAAATGAAATAAAGTTTCTTGTCAATAAAATATTTCTCTGCCTCCTCTAAGTTCCAGAAATTGAACAAAATCAGAATTAAATATTGAAGGGGTCTTAGAGTTTCAGCTTTTAAGTTATTTTTTAGAATTGGCTTTTTTAGCATTTTTTTTTTACTCGTTTTCTTTCGTTCTATTTAGGTTTTTCTACCAACTTTAAAATTCTTTTTATATGAGCTTTTAGGAGAGTTTTTGAACGTTTTAAAAAGGAAACGCAAAAAAAAAAAAAAAACACCACTAAAGACGACAAAAGCTACTTAACAAGTAAAAAAACTAATTACCTGTTATTTAAATATCTTTTGGCTTCATTACTTGTGTATGCTATATTTTTTTATTAAAAAATGAAAAGCATCCCCTTAAATTTCATAAAATGGGGCGATGAAGACAAAAATGATTTCATAAAACAGGGTGATGAAGACAAAAGCTATTTTTTATATTTTTGATTTTCTGATTTGTTGAATTGGGACGAAACTGCAGAGTTTAAAAAGTTTTGAATAACTGAAGTGATTAGGAGAGATACGCACAAAAAAAAAAAACGCCCTCCCTTGAGTCCATTCAATTCCAACCCCAAAAAAAACACCAGTGTGTACTAATAATATGCTGAATTTCTCATATAACGATTAAAGTTTAAAAGGCAAACGCAAATAATAGTAAAGGCAAGCACTCAAAAATTTTAAAAAGAAAGAGGAGAGATAGGCTCACATACTCACAAATTACTCATCGTATAGTGATCTTATGGCTGAAACTTCAGGAAAAAGAACTAAAAATCAGAATTAAGAAACCATTTGTCTTCATCGCCCCATTTTATTTGAAATGCAAAGATAAAGTGATGAAACTTTAACTAAAAATTAAAATGACAACAGCTGAAATATGTGCTATTTCAATTGATTCATATGCCTGGTAGCAATGGCGAAACCAGAAAATTTTTTCAGAGAGGACAACATTTATTCACAAGCCAATTTTTTTTTTAAAAATAAGTGGCTCATAATCTATCACATGTGATGGACTCAGCACATACTTCCTTAGTATTGACACATGAAAAATATTATGTACCTCTGCAAGTCTAGGCGGCAAGGCAATCCGGTATGCTACGGCACCAACCCTCTCTACCACCTCAAATGGCCCTATGAAGAGAGAACTTACCTTCCCTTTCTTGCCAAATCTAATCACTCCTTTCCAAGGTGAAACCTTAAGAAACACTTTATCACCAACCTTAAGAAACTCGTCAATAGAGGGAATACATAATCAACCTCCAAATCTAAGTACCCTATCTTCGCATGTCGAGAAATCTAAAACTCCTCCTTTCTCCAACTCTTCTCTAACCTTCTGAAACTGAGAATCATGTAATTGTGCTACTTTGACCTTGTCAAAACTGACAATATAGCGCTATTTGCCCATGGTGGGTAACCTCAATTCCTAAAAGCATCAAGTTCTTCAATGGATGTTGCTTAATAATAAGTGCTGCCAAACCACCCCCGGAGGATTTTCTACTCAAAGCATCAGCAACCACATTTGCCTTCCTTGAATGATATAAGATACTAACATCATAATCCTTAAGCAACTCACGCCACCTTCTCTGCCTCATATTAAGATCCTTGTGGGTAAAGATATACTTCAGACTTTTGTAGTCTGTGTAAATCTCATATGACTCCCCATACAAGTAATGTATCCATATCTTTAGTGCAAAAACTACTGCTGCCAACTCCAAATTATGAGTAGGATAATTCTTTTCATTTGACTCCTACTAATGAGAGGCATATGCTATCACCTTCCCATGTTCCATTAGTACACAAGCTAAACCCTGGCGAAAAGCGTCACTATAAATCACAAAACCACCATCTTGTGTCGATAAGGCATGAATAGGTGTCGTCACCAATCTCTACTTAAGCTCCTAAAAGCTACTGTCACATTGATCAGTCTAATCAAACTTCACTCCTTTCCGAGTAAGACTGGTAAGTGGTAAGGCAAGACAAGAAAATCCTTCCACAAAATGCCTGAAGTACCCAACCAAACTCAAGAAACTATGCACCTAGTCTAACACAGGTTGGATGAGACCAATCCACTATCGCATCCACCTTCTGAAGATCCACGGATACTCCATCCTTGCTAACTACAAGACCTAGAAAAGACATGATATTAAATCAAAACTCACGCTTCTTGAGTTTAGCATACAACTTCTTCTCCCTCAAAGTCTGCAGTACTATCCACAAATGCTCCTCATGCTCATCGTTACTCTTAGAATAGATTAAAATATCATTAATAAATACAACCACAAATCGATCTACCTTTTAAAAACCCTGTTCATCATATCCATGAATGCTGCTGGTGCATTAGTAAGGCCAAAGGGCATAACTAGAAACTCATAGTGCCCATATTCATCCTGAAAGCTATCATAGAAACATCTCCCCCCTTAATTCTTAACTGATGATAACCCAACCACAAATCAATCTTGGAAAACACCTGTGCCTCTTGCAACTGATTAAACAAGTCATCAATACGCAGTAAAAGATATTTATTCTTGATCGTAACCTTATTCAGCTTCCTATAATCAATGCCCAATCTCAGAGTGCCATTCTTCTTCTTCACAAATAATACTGGTGCTCCCCAAAGTGAAACACTAGGCTTGATAAAACCTTTATCTAAAAGCTTTTGTAACTGAGTCTATAACTCTCTTAACTCAATAGGTGCCGTCCTGTACGGTGCCTTTGAGATAGGAGCAGTACCTGGTAGATTGATCAATCATGAACTCTATCTCACGATCAAAAGGTAAACTATGTAGATCCTCCAGAAATACATCTGGGAACTTATTCCCAATAAGGAAATCCTCCAACTTTTGCCCTTGAGGTTCCTCACTGATAATATATGCTAAATAACCACTACACCCCTTCTTTAGCATCCACTTTGCCTGCAAGGTGGAGATGAAACCAGGTAAAGAGACCTTCTTATCCCCCTCAAAGAAGACCTCGGGTTACCCCTGCATGGAAAACACAACCTTCTTTTCATGATAATCAATTGTGACATGATGCGTTGACAACCAGTCAATGCCCAAGATGACATTAATGTCTCGCATCTCCAAACTAATCAAATTAACTGGCAAAGCCCTATCTTGTAGCTCTACCTCATAAGACCGACAAAACAAATTCAACTCAATAGTAACCATTAGACATTCATCCATGTGCTCAAGTGAAAAAGGTAAATGTAATAAAAAAACTAGACGCAACAAAAGAATGCGTAGAACCAAAATCAATCAATACCCTAGCAGATACTAATGAAATAGCAAGTGTACCTTGCACCATTGTCGGTGTAACTACTGCATCCTCTCTAGTAAGTGCATAAACACGTCCTTGAGTGGCTAGCTTCTGACCCTGAGTCTAATTCTGTAACCCACTATGACTTGATGACCTCTGCTCATGTGGTTTACTACGTACAAACTGCCTCTACTCTTGTTGTTGCTGTGTCTGTCATCCTTCGGTACCCTAGACCTTACAGTCAAATGACATATGACATGGCTACCCACAAGTAAAGTAGGTACGAGGTGTCATATCACAGCAATATCCAAATGGGTGATACTTCTTACATATAGGGCAAGGTTTCTGTGCCGATTACCTATAGCTCCCACCTGACTAATTAGAAATGTTCCTTCTTTTATTGGGGTTCCCACCCCCTATGTTCTGACTACCATGTTGCTGATCTCTATTATGACTACCATGTTGTTGATCTTTGTTCTAATCCTTACACCTCTTATTATACTAATTCTGCCCCTTTTGACTCTCATTTAGACTCCTTTCTACAAGTAAGGCCTTCGTCACCAATTCACCCAAAGTCTTGGCCTCCAATATTGAGACCCCACTATGAATGGCTGAGCATAGACCTTTCTTGAATAGTAAGACCCCATCAGACTCCTAAGCCACTAAGTGTGGTGCAAATTTGGATAGCTCTGCAAACTTAACCTTGTACTCTGCCACAGCCATTGATCTCTACTGTAGATTGAGGAAATTAACCATCCTCTGTTTTTGCATAACTTCTGGGTAGTACTCCTTATAAAATAACTCCACAAAAGTAGTCCATGGCATCTCATCAGCTACTCCATCATAACATCACTTCTCCATCTTCCATCAGTTATATGCTTTCCCCTCCAATTTGAATATCACTATGTTCACTTTCTGCTACTCGGTGCACTCTATCCGTGCAAATATCTTCTATATCCGCTTCACCCATGCCTTAGCTACTGAAGGATTTGTGGTCCTCTAAAAAATTGGTGGAGAACCTTTCAGAAATCTATCAAACAGATTACCATTGTCTAACACCATAGGTCTAGCCTTTACTGGGGACACTACTGGAACTGACTACTTGATAAATTGCCCTAGATATGTCTGCAATGCTAGGGTGGCACCCTCTGGGACTACTAAAGTAGGTGCTGGGGTTGGAATAAGAGTAGGTGCAGTCCTGGTTGTGGGGGCAATAGGAGGATCAACTTCCTTATGTATAATCTCCCTAACAGAACTTATAGTACGATGTTGAGTACTCGCTAGAGTTAGAGCAGGAGCAACTCTTTTCTTAACTGCCTTCTCAATACTTTCCATTGACCTCTTTTTGGCTACCATACTCCTTTAAAATGAAAAGAAATAGAATAAGAACAAGTTTCAACATAAATAAAAGTAGACTATCTTACATTCCTATTGGACTCTGGGAACCAGACCTCCACTGAGGACAATATCTTTTTAAGGTTACTAATAACTACTGTTTTGATACCAACAAATGTCACACCCCCCCTTAAGGATGAGACCGGTTGAGAACCACGGAGCCTTAGCCCATAACTCACGAAAGCCTAAAACATGCTCGAGTAATATAAACAATGAATACCATGCTAGTGATAGTACATCTTTATCAATTAAATCAAATTAGCTAAAATATTCAATCATCCCAGGAATTAACTAATCTCCAATTAACGCAATAATAAAACCATCTCTAAATGTCATCAAAAAATAAATCACTTAAACATCCAAATCTTACAACTAAATAAAATCTGTCTAAAAGCATAAGTCAAAAAGAAAATCCTATGGAGGTACTCAAAGGTCCCCGATTCCATAGTCCATCTCTAACGATTAACTCACTCACCTGAAATATTTTAAAAATAAGTGTCAGTGCACAACTCAGTGAATGACAAGCCTTGCAATAATATACTTGATAATTGAAAATACAATTTGCCATATAGTGAATAATGAGCTAAAAGGATTCCTTTAAAACTTTCCCAATGACATTCTTATGCTTTGCATGCTTTATTAAAGTAAAACAAGTAAATCTTACATTCTCAATGGTGAAGCAAAATCACCTCTTAAAATCTTATACCTCAAAGGTGGAGCAAAATATCATCTCTGAGAATATAAATAGTGCTAACATAAATGATAAGTGCAATAACTCAAGAAACCAAGAATAACTCGTGCCTCAAATCTTAATGTCAAATCTTGGATCCACATCACACTTAGAGTCACCTGAAGGTAACGTTTGGGTCTTTTCCCAAAGCCGATCCAGTTGAGGTTCTCCTACAACCGTTGAGAACTAGGTTTACCCCCGAGTTGTCAGAGTCATCTCAAGAAAATGGCATATTTTCTAGACTTCTCAGAATCAGAAATGGTCCCAAGCATAATATCATAAAGTTTGCACTATTTATAAAATAAATTTAAAACATGCATGAAAGTACTCTCTCAACAGAATAAACTGTAATAAAACATTACATTTTTCTTAAGAGCAATACATAATGATCTCAAACTCATGCTTATTCTCAGAAGGAACACCATTTCACCTCGTTTGAAGAATCCAAATTGCTATGCCAGTTAATTCTAAGTGGGAAAGTTCTTGTTAATTCTGCTCTTACAAGGACTATATACCCCTAGTCACAGAAGGTGTTGGGATGGTTACAACCTGTTTCTTTTCAACTAAGATGAATTATCCATTCCAAATGATCTAGAAGAACCCACTTATAATCAGGCCAATTGCTCCTACTTTTCCGACTTATAATCAAGCCCATTGTTCCTACTTGGGGATGGGATGTTGGGGTGATTTTTGGTGACTGACTTCATGTTCCCAACTCCACATTCACAAAGATGCTAATCCATAAAATTAAATACAGAAACAATGGATGTAAAAGAGCTATTCCTTTATTGCATATATCGAGGCACACAACACAACATTTACTTGACTTCTAAAATCTAATATTTGCTAAGGCAATTACAAATTCTATTCCACATCTCATCCAGAAATAGAAAATAGGCAGATCTCCAGGACTTGTTGTACAGTAAAGGACCACAAATACACCAAAAACCCACAATAAATCCTAATGTCACAGCCAAGTAGAACAACCAATCCACTTCAGATTTAGCAACTTCTTTACCTCCTCCATTTCGAATACCAGGTGTGGCACCATTGATGCTGCAATTCTCTGTCAGTGGAGGTCCACAAAGTCTGTTGCCAATGAAGCTAGACGCATCAAGGCTCTGGAGCTGGGTGCTTGATGGGATTTTCCCGGACAAGTTATTATAAGATACATTCAAATGGCTCAAGAAAGTCAAAGCAGACATGCTTGGGGGAATTTCCCCGGAAAGTTTGTTCCTTGAGAAATCAAGAGATTCCAGTAACTCCATCTCACCAATCTCCTTTGGGATCATTCCGCTCAAATGATTTCCTGACAAATTCAATGATTGTAATCCCACGAGACTTGTTAATTCCACAGGTATCTCTCCAGATATATTGTTGTCTGATATGTCCATGCTAGTTACAAGTTGAAGTATGGTGTCATATTGAAACTCTCGGCCTTTGGTCACTACAAATGCATCTTCTAAGAATTGGAACTCCCAAATTGAAGTGAAAAGAAGATAGTTCGACTCTTGTTTTACGGCCAAGGCTGTGAAATTTTTGAAACACTGCGGTATTGACCCTGAGAAACTGTTATTCGCTAGGTCCAAGATTTGAAGAGAAGTCAGGTGACACAGTTCAGAAGGAATTTTGCCATGCAAATTATTTGAACGAAGACCGAAAATCTTCAATTTTGAAAGGCTTCTTCCAAGCCACATTGGTATACTTCCAACAAACTGATTCCAGCCAAGGTCAATTGTCACCAACTCTTTGCAATTCCCCAGACTCGGAGGTACTTCTCCAGAGAGGTGGTTGTTGCGCAAGTGCAAAGATACCAGTCTTGATAAACCTCCGAAAGAGCTCGGAATGTTTCCATTGAGATGATTGTTTTGCAGTTTAATGACTCTCAATGCTGGCCAGTTCATCCAACAGTCAGGAATTTCTCCTGATAAAAGATTCTCCCCTAGATAAAGGACTTTCAATTGATTTGGTTCGTCTTTCCTATCACACAAGAAATGGGATATATCTCCGGAAAATGCATTGTTGGAAAGATCTAGCTCAGTTACATTTGAGGAGAGACGAGGTAATGGACCATTGAAGTGGTTGGAGCCCAAGGAAATTGAGGGAGTTGCATCAAGTTTAAGAACATCTGGAATTGTCCCCTGGATATGGTTCTGAGAGAGGTTTAAATAAATAAAGCGGGAAGATAAATTCCAAAACCAATCGGGAACGGTATCCGAAATTCCAGTGCATGACAGGTCCAAACCCACAAAGCCCTTCTGTGAATGGAGCCACATGGGAAATTGAGGACCCAAATGCCAAGATCTGAGTTCTATATCATGAAGTTGGAACGGGGGAATCCATTTAGGACCCACTTTCAGAACTAACTGGTTTTCGTTTGCAGCTAATTCTTTGAGACTTGTGAGATTGGCAAAGTGAACTTCAGACACAACCCCTTCCATCAAATTATGATAGATATGAAGTCGTTCTAACTTTGAAAGGTGTCCAAGACTTTCAGGAAGAGTACCGTTCAATTGATTCCATGATAAATCCAACGATATCAAAGATGAACATCTTCCTAAACTCGCTGGAATAGGACCAGAAATTGAATTACCAAGAAAAGAAAGGACTTGCAAACTTTTAAATTGTCCAAGTTGATCAGTTAAATGACCAGAAAGTTTACTCTTATCTAACTGCAAACTCTCCAAATCATATAAAACGCATCCAGACAAAATTCTAAACAATTCTGATATATCTCCCCCAATTGTATTACCTGACAGAATTAGTACCCTCAAGTTGCAAAGATTTCCCACTGCTCTTGGTACTCTTCCTTCTAGTTTATTATACGATAGATCAAGAGCGACAACAGAAGTAAGATTTTCAATGGAACTTGAGATTATACCTTGCAACTGATTGAATTGAAGGTCAAGCAACTCAAGGTGCCTGAAACTGTACAACCAGTTGGGTATGCTAGAATTGAAAAAATTGATAGATAGATCGAGATCTCTAAGGCTGGTCATGTTCTGTAGAAGACTTGGAAATGGACCTCCAAATCCATTTCCTCCAAGGTTAAGGGAAACAAGATTTGTAAAATTAACATTGGGTAGAATAGGAATGCGACCAAGTCCACAAAAATACAAGTGTAACTCTACCAAAGAAGGGAGCGTGTTAATTACCTGCAGCCAGTTAGGTTCCTTCTCGAGGTTCACGTTACTCAGGTCGAGGAGTTCCAAAGTCGAAAGACCAGAAAGCCAATGAAGGTTCTCAACATTCAAGTCAAAACCATGCATGAATGCAAAAGGACCTTTCAGACTTAGAAAACGTATACTAGAAAGGTTTCCAAGTTGAGGGGGAACTGTTCCAGCAAATCCTGCTTCAGATAAATTAAGATATTGAAGACCTGCCAGAGATCCAAGAAAGCTTGGAATTGGAATACCGCCGAAGTCATTTCGACTTAGATCCAGGTACCTCAGATGCTTCAAGTTGAGCAAAGATGGATTCACTTCGCCTCCCAACTTTGACTTCTCGTAAGCTTCGTATTCAGGCTGATCAGTTTCGTAGTAATCGTCATAAGGATTTCGAAGGTGGAGCTCAAGGACACGGCCCGTTACGTTGTTGCAAACAACCCCTGCCCATTTACAACAATCGTCTTCCACATCCCAAGATGAAAGTCGGCTTGAAGGATCTTTTAGGCCTTGCTTGAAGCTTAAAAGAGCTTGTTTCTCACTCTCCATGCAAATCCCGGGATCAAGGTTTCCATAGGAGGAGCTGAGACTTCTTGTTGCTATTATGAGAAACCCAAGAAAAAGAATTGGAACAGCTCTCTTGGTTGCAGCCATCCTCATGCAATGATGAAACAGGACGTTACTGGTGGTGGACATGTTAGTCAGAATGAGCAAGTTATAATGTCTAATTAATAATAAGCTAACCATCATTGGATGCATCCTCTTTTGTTTTCTTGCTTTCATAATTTCCAGGAAATTTGTTTAAGAATTCAAGTTTCAATAAAGGAATACTATAATTAAGGCCCAGGCAACAATCCACCAATTAACCTCAAGACAATGCCCCGTATTTTGATCTTTCGTGTTAGAAATAATGCATAGTCGTAGTGAATGGCCGGCTGGTGGAGTCGTTGGAGATGGTCATACTATATATATATATATATATATCGTTTATGGATAACGATTTCCTGCATTGACATTTGTGCTTCAATTGTAGTTTGAGGTCGGCGAGTTCCATTTGATATGGCCTTTCTTTCCATTCTTCGGCGTGTTTTTCGTCTTTAATGGTTCCGTTTTTTTTTTTTCTTTCCAAAAGTTAATTTTGTGAAATTAAAATTTGGTAGTAGAACTGTTGAAATTTTTTTCAAAGAAAAAAGTCAATGTTTTGTCGATCTCATTGGGTTTTCTGTCTTTGTTCTTTTTGCCTCAGCTGTGGGTCTAATCTACCACGTGTCTCGGCCTTCTCCCCCGCCCCCCCCCCCCCCCCCCCCCCCCCCCCCCCCCCCTCTCTCTTCATTTCCGATATTCTTCTCTTCTGTACTCTTTATTTTTTTGTTTTGTCTTCCAAAGAAGTTATGGATTCTCTTGCGATGTGTTCCTGGTGACCTAAAATATGATTTTTTGTCTTTAATCTGTGATTGTTTTGTCAAAAAATTTTTGAAATTCCCAAATTTTGGTTTATTACTTTGTTGTGTTTTCTGTTAGAGACTTCAATATGAGGAAATTCTCCACTGCTGTGCTCTTTTTAGTTCTGCTTTGCAAAAAGTCCTGTTTGTGCAGTAGTGGTTCAACCTTCCCTTGCATAGAACAAGAGAGGCAAGCTCTTCTAAAGTTCAAACAATGTCTCACAGACACTTCACGTCGGCTCTCATCTTGGAACGCCAAAGATTGTTGCAACTGGAGTGGAGTTCACTGTGATGGAATTTCTGGCCATGTTGTCAAGCTTAACATAACATGCAACTCTTCTAGCCAGTTGGAGGCCACTGAATTGAACTCTTCTTCGCTTGAATTGAAATATCTGAATCACTTGGACCTTAGTAGACCGGTTGGGAATTCTCGCAACAATTTGGTAAGTACGATGACAGAAAAATAATAATAAAATAAATCAAAAGTATGCAAAAGAAAGGTGACACCAACATTTAAAGTGGTTCAGCAAGATTGTTTACGTTCAAAGGGCGTGATCCGATTTCCTTTTTTACTATTAAGAAAAAATTGAAAATAATGATACAAATATATACTCAAGCTTAATCAGCCAAACTCAAACCTTTAAACCATTATACACCCGTCTCAACTAAACTTCTTAAACCCAGTAAAGAAAACCAAAGTACTGGATAGTTTTCTTCATCCCACGTTATCGGTCCGAGACTTATCAAATAATGAGAATATCTTTTCAATTTATAAGGAATAAATGAATGGCACAGCGTGTAATTAATGTGGCATTCAAAGGGCAATCTTTTAATACCAACCAATACATCATTAAATGCTTTGTTTTCTATTCTGTTTGAATGCAAACTTTGGTTTCAAACTTTTCTGTATGAACCACGTGTTAGTTGCATGTCAGCAACTTTCGGCAGCTGCTATGGTGTAGACCAAAGTCTTCTGATTGAATTGATAACGGTGCCCTCCAGAAAATTCGGGACATCAATTCAGTATAGATTTCTAATTGAATTTGCAATTATACCCAACAATTCTTTACCTTGACAAAAATTCAGTAGTCTTTAACTAAATTTTAAATCTGCATCTAGATGTAGATACTCATCCCCACACCCAAGGATGCTTCACCAATTTTTAACAGTGCGAAAAATTGATAAAGTTCAAGCAATATTGAACTTTTGTGTCATCACCGGCATTATTCTCAGTATAAACATTTATCAAATTTATATTGCCTACTTCTGTCCATTCTCTGAGTGCGTGATACCTCACGTCGATGTGTTTTGTCCTAGCATAATAAACTTGATTCTTTGCCAAATAAATGGCACTTTGACTGTCGCAATACAGCTCTAAGCCTTTCTATTTTAACCCGACTTCCTTAACCAAACCTGTCAACCACAAAGTCTCTTTGGTTGTCACGCCCTAGATTTTTCATGCCCGGACATTTTCAGGTGGCGCGACGTAGACCACTCGCTAATCCCACATTGATTGCATTAATGCCGCTAATGAGGGACCAACATATGGTCGAAATGTTATAGTCTAAATGATAACAGTTTCAATATCCAATTTAACTCAAATATCACATCAAACCCATACATCATCATTATATCTCATTACAATCATCTGGTGTCTCTGCACCACTTAAACCAAGATCTATATAGTTTCAAGATCTTGCTAAAACTAGGAAGAAGACAGCTGGATCCTGTGGTTTTACTTGCAACATTTCTCGATGTCCAACAGAGTTCTTGGAAATCCCTACTATAGTTCTTATTGCGTTTATCGCCTTGCCATCTGAAATGTTACCCATAAAACGGGGTGAGTTATAAAGCCCAGCAGTAATGTATTATCCAGCATACAATAAATCTAAGTTTTTCATAAAATAGTGTTTAACTAATTTTTGAGACAGTAAATGAGAGCAATAACTTCAAAATCAAGACAAGTGCTGCAATATTCAATTATATAAAAAAATCATATAAGATATATTCAAAATTTTAGCACATGTCATGTAAAATTCGGTAAAGTCATGATATCTTAACAACCAATTATTCATTTCTTTACTGTGCTCAAGGTACGATCTTATCTCCCCTTCCTGCATACCAATTCTTAAACCAGGTAGCACGATTCTTTAACCCTTTTTAAGGTCTAGGCCAAGATCAAGCCTGCAACGGTCTAGACTTAGGACCAAGCCCGCATCGGTCTGGGCTCAAAACCAAGTCCGCATAGGTCTAGACTTACAACCAAGCCCGCATCAGTCTGGACTTCAGACATACCTCCTAATTCATTTCCATCACCCTATTACTCAATCCAACAGTAAACAGTTCATTTTGCTATCTCATTTATAATAGTTGAGAGCATACAGCAATATAGTTAAAAAAGAACATAATAAGAAATCATGCTTTTCAATTCAGATAATTGTATAGTTCAAAATACGTATTTTGAAATTAATAGGCATATTGTTACTCTAAATTGGTACCCCCTACCTGATAGTCCAAGTTGACTCAGGTATGCTTCTTATGATCGTCTCGGTTTACGTGCAAGTCTGTCAAGCACAACTATTGATTAACATCGACTTAAGTATCTCATTGTTTAGTGTAATACTCCCTAAGGACCTTAGGTTGACTCGTCAAACGTGTAAAGAAACTAAAGTGCCCCTTAAAGCTGTTTATCCTAACGGTTAGGATTCCCACTGTACTTCGGCTTTGAAAAATTCTAAAATATTTGAAAACTCATAAAATTATTAAAATGTTATAATCATCAAATTTCTAGTGTCTAAAAATTATTAAAACAATTCCGAGTAATTTCCTGATATTAAAATAATTTATTTGCCTTTATTAACTTTGAAATTGTCTTAAAAATGCTAATAATTGTAAAATAAATTATAATAATATGAAAAATAGTTCTAAGTATTCTCTAAGTACTGTACATAGGTACCACAACCCTCAATTGCTAATAATTTAAATTCTAGTATTTTTCAAGATAAAATAAGGCTTATTTTTCATTTAAAAATCTAATTTAGTCTGTAAATACTTAGAAAATTTTAAAATTCACCATATAGACTGTTAACATAGGTGCTGGAAGTTCTCACAAAATTTTCAGAATTTTTTTTGTTTATTTAATATTTATTTTAGAATTTTATGCTTTAAAATGTATGAAAATAGCTACGGGTATTGGAAAAATATGAAATTTTTCTTGAAATTTTTTATTTTTAGTCTACTATATTTTTTAAAAAATTCCAACCCAGAAATGGTTGGCACGCCCCTGACTCCCGCCAAACCCGTGCTCTTCACCTTCTACCTATTCTCATTTTCGGCCAAATCTGGCCACTAATCGTATTTTAGCCATAACTCCCTCATTTCTTAACCTTTTTAGTGGTTCTTGAGTTAAAATTGAGTATCTCAAAGAGCTCTACAACTTTTGTGTTTTATGGTTTTTCACAGAAGATCGTTTAGACCTCCAAAACAACCTTCAAAGTTGACTGGTCTGTCCAGACTTTCGGGACAGACTTGAAATTCAAAGGTTCTCTATTTCATTCAATGTTTGGACCTTCCTAAGACACATGCATGACTTCTAGGCACCTTATACCAGTTCATATGTGGTTGGAAAAGAATGGGTAAGTTGGGTTGCTATGTTTCATGAGTTTGAAGCATTTCTATGCCTCACCAAAAATCATGGTCTCCGGCCATGATTCCGGCCATGGACGACCTTCTACTCTATCCTTCAATATTTTGAATTGAGATAAGAGAGTCATGGAGACTTACCTTTGATTGCTTGGCCTTTCTTTGCACAAATCTTCCCTTCTTCCTAGCCTTTGCTGAAACCCCTTGCTCTCCTCTCTTCCTTCCCTTTTTTTCTTCTTCTTCTTCCCTCTTCTTTATCTCTAACCTCACTTGTATCTTTATCACAAAATGGCTGATTTATTCCCCTTATGTTTGCATGCTTCTAGTGTTTCACAATATTGCCTAGCATGTTTTTAGTGTTTCATAATGTTGTCTTGCATGTTCCTAGTGTTTCACAATATTGCCAAGTGTCACACATGCATTCCACCACTCTCCCACAACTCTACTACCATATATCTAGGTGTACTAGACCTATATATATTCATATATACATACATAGATTCATAGAAGACAAATTGACTTGTATTCCAAAATAAATATCATTTACACACCTACTAATTTATTATAATTGCTCATCAAGTCCCAATTACTTTCAAAATTCTAAAACAACCAATTCAATATATATATATATATATATATTTCTCTAATTCTTTAGTTTATAGAGATTCTATTTTAATTATTCCTCTCCCTTTATAATTTTATTTTATTTTATTTTAAATACCGGGTTTTACAGCCTAACCCCCTAAAGAAAAGTTTCGTCCTCGAAACTTGTACCTTTTTGCAATTGAAACAATTCTAGGTGTTTAGTTCCCATTTCAATGTTTACTTTTAAAGTATCTTCTACTCTAGGGTATTGCCATAATAGTTTAACCATCAATATGACTTTGTTTAGTGAGATTTGATCTTGAGAATATAATTGTAATGGCTTCTCATTGTAACTCCCATCTTTTTTGTAACTGGATATTTTTTTACTTAATCACATGAGTTGGGTTAGGAATGTGCTGACAAAGCATCGATACATGAAACATTTCATGGAGTTAAGTCACTTATAGAGGTAGGATCTAGTTGATATAACACTTCTCCTACCTAACGTAAAATCTCAAACAGTCTAATAAACTTTGGCACTAGCTTTCTTTGCTTTGTGAATCGAACAATCCTTTTATGAGGACCTTCAAAATTCTCAATTGCCTACATTAAACTCCAAAGGCCATTTCTAACGTAGTTCCCTCGTCGACTCTAAATAACACAAATGTTCATGAATGAGTTTAAGCTTTTCAGTTGTATCCTGAACAATGTATAGTCCAATCAATCAATGGTTACGTGACCTACAAGGTCGATGCAGTGCCTCTTATGGAACTATCCTTATACTTGCCTAATAACTATTATTTTGTGCTTATTCTACTAAAGGTAAATGCTCACTCCAACTTTCTTGAAAATGTAAGATACGTGCTCTCAACATCTCCTAATATTGTATCACTCTTTCTGATTAACCATCGATTTGAGGGTCATATAAGGTACTTAGCTTCACTTCGATTCCAAATCCTTTATACTAACTCTGCCAAGATTGAGACACAAAATGTGGGTCTCTATTAGACACAATCGATCTAAGAATTCCAAGTAATCTGACGATATATATATTTTTTATATTATATAGAGAACTTGATAAAAGTGCTCATAATATCTCTTGTCTTCATAGTTATGAAATGTGTTGACTTAGTCAGGCGGTCAACAATCGCCCATATAATATTATACCTATGATGAGTTCAGGAAATCCCAGAATAAAGTTCATTGTGATGTGTTTCCATTCCCATTCTGCTATAGGTAGCAGTTGCAACGATCCTTTAATTCGCTAATGTTCACCTTCACTTGCTGACAAGTAGCACACTTAGCCACAAAGTTAGCAACATCATTCTTCATTCTTTTCCAATAATTTTATCTCTTTAGGTCATGGTACATTTTAGTATTCCCTAGGTGAATATTCAACTTCGAATGGTGTGCTTCTTTCAAGATTCCTGTCTTTAGCTTGTCATCATTTATCACACATAATCAGTCCTTGTACCTTAAACTTTCATTTGATTGTGTAATCCATATGTCTTTTCATTTTCCTTGTTTGATCTCGCCTTTAATCTCTTTGACTCTCGAATCATTTACTTGTGCTTCATTAACTTTCTCCAATGACTGGTTGAATTTTTATGTTATATAAATGGCATTGACCTTCACTCATATCAACATGTAAATCATAATCTTCTAGTATCTCTTAATCCTTCTAACATTTTCTTGATTTCTTTCTACTTAAAGCATATTCCATAGTACTACCGTCTTGTGATACTAGTCTATTACTCTGTAGTATTTTGCCAACTAATCCAACCCTAAGGTCACATCCAAATTTGCATCTCCAATTCATGTATGGTAATTTGTATAATGCATGACCGTCATACTAGCCGTGCTCCCACATTTCCTTATACTGGCATGTTTATACTCAAGATAGTATATAAGTACTTAAGTTGTAATCCCAAACTTCTATTAGGGAAAATTACTAGTCTCTTCTCTTTATTTTTATTTTGCACTTCAACCCTTATCATGTATGGCTCGTCATTGCTTCCTTCAGCTTCTATTACTCGATTTACAAGGGCATGTTGAACCACAATGTTATAAAAAGAAACTTTAGATCGAATCTTCTTGGTTCTACATATGAATTGAAATCTCTCAAGACCTTTACCATGTTCACCAAAATCCAATTGAAGATCATTGCGTAACTTTATTTCTCATTAAGACTAATACATATATACTTGAATCATCATCTTCACATCCAACTCTTTAAATTTTTTTTTTTTTTTTTTTTACATTCACCTTCAATGTACTTGAATCATCATATATTTTCGTCAATCAAGTTATGAAGACATCTAAATTACAATGATTCCCGCACATGTATCCATCTTCCATGATCAGATAAATCACGTTCAAATACTTACCTATCGCATTATCCCAATACAAATTTTACTGGTGAAATCACATTATTCAATTTTCATAGGCAATTCAGTACTCTCCATATGTGGTGAAACCACTAAGACAATCCATAAATCCCAATTTATTTCATTAACAATTTTAGTCTGTTTGTGAAGAGAAACATCATTATCCAACTTGTATTTATCAATTCCACATAGCCGACATATTACTCATATGTATGTCAATGAGGTACTTAATGAAACTCCAAAGGATAACTCTATTGTTATAACTTAATTCCTTTACAATAATTATGAAATTCCTATCTTTCCATATCAAATATGATTCATACATTTAGCTTAAGATGGATACGAGAAGAAATTGATTTCTAAACTTCCTTAAGCTTTTACAACCTTTGTAATCATCTACAAAAGAAGATTGTCACATTAATGACTCTCATATCACCCAATTGACTCATATTAGTCATCTTCAGAAATTAAATATTCAAAAAATTTATCAAAACTCTTGGCCCTCGTAGTAGAAATTTCTACCCCAAAATCACCATATAGGTCATCTTGAACTTTGGTTGACACTAAAGTCATTAATAGAGTAATTATATCGATCTAATACAATTGATCTTCATTGTCATCCCCGAGTCAATGATTTCACCTCACATCATCCACCAAGACCAAGATTAATTTGTTTAAAATATGTACATCCCATACCGGATTTCCTTTTTAATTCTACATTCTCTGACTTTCGAATCAAGTCTTATATTTATCATACAATCTGTGTACATGTGGGTCTTTTAACGAGTACCAGTAAACATTCTATTAAACTAGTACATGACCACTTGTAGGGACCTTGAAACTCCAAAGCTTACTAAACATCTCAATGATCATAATATTGCATGTTAACAGCTCATCATTAATTGGAGCCCTAAGTAAGTCTATTGAACTCAATTGTATGACATTGATTAAAGTGCAAAGTTTAGATACCCAACTAATATTTCTCGCTTGTCAATATTATGATAGTTAAATCACCTTACGACCATAACATTTATTGGTTACTGCTATTAAATGATTGAGATCATTTCATAGTCACATATCTGCATGAATTACAGTTTCGATACTAAAAGTTATACCTAAAAATATTTTCTTTTATGACATCGAAAGTCCCTTTTCTTTAAGGAGGTGTCCACATACAACTTTCACAATGGGTTTGAGATCACACTCTATTACTAGCTTAATATCACACTTGACCCCAATATCCAACACCGATAAATTTGAAATATTTTAATGTATCCTTAGATAATATGTCAAAATCATTATATAGTTTAAATTTTATCCCAAGCTAATGCTATTAATCCATTCAATAGTCAACCTCAAGTTATGTTTCAAGAGAGGGTTAGTCATAATTATGCATAATCTCTCAGTTAATCCTAAAATTCCTCAGCAATGTCACATAAGCTTTACAAGGTCTTAAAACTTCAATATCTATACCCCTTCTTTTTTTTGTTGGCACACAATGTTGCCGTGCTTTACGGTTAGTTACACAAGAGAACATGGCAATTCGACACCTTATACCATGCATGTCATTCTAATTGATGTTGGGTCAAGGATAATCCCAAGAGGGGGGTGAATTGGGATCTTTAAAAATTATTGGATTCTTCAATTAATCAAAACCAAACTTAGTTTAGACTACAACAACCAAGAGATGAAGCAAATATGAAATCAGATTGCTGTCAATAAAAAATAACATGCACAATCATTTAGCAATAAGCTTCCACACACATATGAACTGTAAAAAGTAGAGAATAAGAGATTTACAAAGGTTCATCTTAATCCTTGCCTACATCCTCTCTTTCTCGATCCTCTTGAGGGTGTTTTACTATGTAATATTCTCCTTACACAGCTGCTAGTTTCTTCTAGTGCCCAGCTCACTATAACATACAAGGATTTTCACCAAATCCTTACAGCTGAGAAGCTTCAACCAAGCTCTCAATTTTACAAAGTGTTGTCAAGCTACACTCAAGCTTTTAGGGGTTATAGCATCCTTTTCGGAAGTAATAAGGTTACAAGATAATCAATGTCACTCTTAGAAGTAAAGATAATGCAAGTTACAGCTTAATAACTCCTCACAAATAATGGCAGTTGCAGAGTGATGAGGAAGTTTTAGGGCTTTTGGATTTTTGCATTTTAAGATCCTTATCTCTAGCTCATAAATGAGTTTGAACTCATATATTTATAGTCTCTCATAAGAAAATAGTCGTTAGAGCCGTTGGAGGTGCATTAAATACGCGAACAGCTAAGACAGTTTTGAAAAATCTAACCATTGGAACGCATTTTTAAATTCCCGTTTACTACCGAGATTGTCAGCAATCATCTACTGGTGCTGCCAATTTGGCTCCCCGTTTTTTTCGCTGTGACTATTTACCGAGATTGTCAACAATCATTTTTTTAGTGTCACCAATCTTGGCTTACCACTGCATTTGACGTTGCTCTTCAACGATGTTGTTAATGAACTTCACTTCGTGCTTCGAATCTTTATCTTTGCTTCTTTTGTAGTTTGTTCTTCCACATGGTTATCAGCAATTTTTAACTTGTGCTGTCAAATTGTCTCCCTATTTTTGTTTTGTCCTTTGCCTTTTATCAAGATTGTCAGCAATCTTGGTTGGTTTCAGCAATCTAGTTCTTTGCTGCAGTTATTGTTGCTTTCCACAGATCTTAACTTATCCCCTTGGTCAATTAGTCTTCGATGGTGTAGACATGTTTTGCTCTACTAATTTTCTTTATGGCTTTGAGAACTCCTTAGGTGCTTCATACCACTTTGTAGTTCTTGGTTCATCAAACCATTTGAAATTAACAATCTGCTTATGTAGTGAAGTATTTTCATTCTATCAAGTGTTACCAATCTTCTACATTGTCATCAATCTCGACATACTTTCTTGCTTAGCCTCCTTTCACAATGCCCTTAAGAATGGCATATTCAAGCTTGCATAATTCTTTTAGTGGAACAGAAAATGAGGATCAAAGGTCTTCAAAATGAGTTAGCCATGGATATCATTACCCACATCCATATGCAAGTATCTTCAGTGTGGGCCAAAAAGGCAATCCAAGAAGGTGGGTGAATTGAATTTTTCGAAGATTAATAGCAATTAAGATTAATTAAAAATTAATCTAAGCAATGTAATAGTGATCAAACTATATGTAATGCAATGTAATCAAAAGGAGAAGAGAAAACAGAGCAATAGAATGAACGCAGAGATTTACCAAGGTTCAACCACAAACCGTGGTCTACGTCCTCACCCCAAGACCTCCTTGAAGTCTTCTTCCACTATGTATCTAATTACAAATGGGATGCTGATTGAAAAAGTGCTCAGCTCACTATACACAAGAACTCCTCACCGAGTTCTTTAGCCACCAAGTGGTTTTGTCCAAGCTCCACTCAAACTTACAAGAGTTTTTCTTTCTCAAAAGAACTCTCAAACTCTCACTTACAAGTGTATAAAAGTATACAAGTAACAAACAAACTCTCTAACAAGAGTAGATTATACAATCAAAGCTCACAAATGAAAACATGAAGAATATTTAGGAATATCAGTTGATCAGTCAATCAATCTTGTTTCTTGTCTCTCTTCCTTGTTATAAATACAGCTGGAAGCTTGTATATAAACCCATGTATTGATTCCATCCGTTAATGGTTGTTGGGCTTCATTTAATGCACGTCCAGTCCGTTATAACGTTAGAAAAACTAGTCGTTATATCCCAAGGGTCGGCTCCAGGATTGTGGAGTTAACACTTTCTGCTTCTGCATTTACCAGATGTTGTTCACTGTCTCCATGAGTCTGCTCTTCATATCAATAAGTCGACTCCTTGTTCATTCTATCTTCACATCTTTGCTTCTGTTGTCATGAGGTAACTCTTCATCTTCCGAAGTTGGCTCTTTGTTCATTTGGTCTTCAGTCTTTTGCTTCTGTTGTCATGAGACGACTCTTCATATTCATGAGTCCGCTCATTGATCATTTTATCTTCAAGCCTTTGCATCTGTTTCCATGAGGCAACTCTTCATTTCCATAAGTCCACTCATTGTCTATTTAGTCTCCAGGCTTTTGCTTCTGTGTTCATGAGGTGACTCTTCATTTCCATGAGTCCGCTCATTGTCCATTTAGTCTTTAAGCCTTTTGTTTCTGTCTCCATGAGGCGACTCTTCATTTCCTTGAGTTTGCTCATTGCCCAGAAATCTGCATTCTGTCTTCCAATGATCCAGATCATCTTAGCAGCAGTATAAGATCTTCAAGGAGTATCTCTTTGAGGTATGATGACCAATCAAACTTCTTTAACTCATTAGAGTTAACTTCTATTCAATTTGGATTGAATCATTCATTTGATATTAATCTTCTCTTGACTCTCAAACTGTTAGAGTTTCATTAGATCAAAGTTGATCTTTTCTTCTTCATCTGTAAGGCTTCCTCTTTCATTGTAGAACAATCCCTTTCAATGCCAAGCTTCCTCAATTATGTAAAGCTTCACAACGCTTCATTGCCAATTTCTTCTCTCAGTTATAAATTTTTCTTTCTTCTTTAAAATCATTTCAATGAGACTTTTGTAAACTTTGATGAAATCTCTTCATACATATTGTCTTCATTGATTCCTTACATCTTAGAAGAATTCTTCACTTGGATTCCATGTAGAGATCAGACAATCATTGTGAATTTTCTTCTCAAGCAACTTTAATCACATAAGCTGAATTTGATCTTTGCATTCTTGATGAAATCTTCTCTTGAGCATTTTCAATCTCTTCAATAATCAATTCATCTTCAATTGATCATTGCACATTCTAATGAAGTCTTCAATCTTTCTTGAGTGCAAGTCAATCTTCATTGAGTCTATGCATATTAATAGAAGCTTCATTTGAACACTTTCAATCTCTTTGAATATAAAACATTTGTTTGAAGTAGAGATAAGTGTCAATCCTCTGTTTGGTTCATTGCATAGCTCTTGGAATGCATTGCTCGATCTTGAACTTGTTGTACATTTACTTTGACAAGTATTAGACTTAAGATTGAACTTTAAGTCTAAATTATAAACTCTATTAATCTGCACACTAAGTAAATGCATTAATAAAATAACACAAGGTTTAATTATCATCAAAATCAATATGGGAATTAACCTTGAGTCAACAATCTCTCCCTTTTTGATGATGACAAAACCTTTGCAAAATAAATTCATAAATGATTAAACGAATTGAATAGAGTTCAGTAACATACCAGTAAAGAAACTCTCCTTTTGTTTCGTAATTAAGCAAATAATGCTTAGAGGATAAAAACTTTTCAAGAACAATTTTCAGGAAGTTTTTGTCACGTAATGCAAAAACATTTTGAGGGAAATGATTCATGATGCTCCCCCTGAGAACATGCTTGACATTTATCAAGTAATAAGCAATTCATTTTATTTCCATTCATCAATTAGATATACTCTTCATCTTGTCCAATTTATGTTTCCTAATAAAGTTTATATATACTCAATCTTGAATAAATTCTTCTCCCCAATATTTATCAAATTCTTCAATTTATCATGTCAATATTTCTCCAATTCTAAGTGATGTGCAATTCATTTTCTGATATGCATTGTACATGCATTGTTTAATTTTGCAATACATTTTCCAAAATTCTTCTCCCCCTTTTTGTCAATCCATCAAAAAGAGAGATATAATGAAAATTAAAGACAGGTATAATAGCAAAACAATATTAAAATAGAATAAATTGTATAAACAGAAAAACAATTAGTCAAGTAGGAAATCAAAGAGATTAATTGGGTACCAGAACAAAAGCATATGTCATTCATTGAACATTAAGACTACAAAAGAAATTGTCACAGTTATCATGTCCATAAAAACTATGCCAGAATCAAAACAAAACAGTCAGTCAAAACAAAAAAAAATGTTATAGCAGGACCATGAGAGTGACAGAGCCATGAGTATTCAGGATGATGAGGAAAGATGCTGGAGGAGTTTTAAGGAGGTAGCGAAAGAGAGGGAGAGGGTGAGAGATCGACAGGATCCGAGGCAGTGTTGGATGGACCAAAAAAGGGTCTAGGCCTCAGACCATATGGTCTCCTTCGCACAAATCTAGAGGCTGAGGTAGATGGTTTGGCTTTCTTTGTTGGTCTAACCTTCTTTCTTGGTGCAGCATCCTCGGATTCATCCTCAGATAAATTTTCTGCAGGCTCTTCCTCAGATTCACTGTCTATGTCCTTCAACTCTTCTTCTGGTTCCTTCTCTTATTCTTCCTCATGTCTCTCTTCATGTTCTGGTTCTCTTTCCCTTTCCTCTTCTTCCAATGCAATACCTTGAGCCCTTTTTAGTTGAATTACATCTTGCTAAAGATGTTTCAACTGAAACAACCCTTCATCAATCTTGTGGTTTATGCTTTGAAGCATGTCCATCATGTTTCCTAGAAGTTCATCAATAGAAGAGGCATCAAGGGTTTGGGCTAAGGGTCCAAAAGCAGATGCTCTTTTCTATGAATAGCTGGTAGGGGCAACTTTGTTAGGCCTTGGAACCTAATAGCCATTGACCTTTTTATATCCCATCCTGCTCAAAGTATACTTGTTGTATTCATCTTTGTAGGGATCAGGCTTTCTGTAGTTTACTCCCAAGAGATTGACTTGAAAGTGTTTAAAAATCTTTGTTAGCAGTATCCCATAGGGTAGGTTCTTGGAGGCAGTGATAGAAACATTGGCTATGTTGGAGAGGATATAGAATGGAACATCCATTCTGGTGTTTATGAGGAAGGCCCATAAAAAGAACAGGTCCTTCTCACTCACACGCTCGAAGCCACTAACTTTGGGTATGAAAATGGTTGTCACAAAATGGTGGACTAATCTCAATTCAACATGAAGGTTATTGATTATGGGTTGTGTGGATTCGAGCATGTCATAACCATAAAGAGCTTGAAGTTGTTTCTTTCGGCTAATAGATTCAAAGTAAGTTTCTCCACCATACCCAGTGCCCACAATCTCTGCAAGAATGCCCTCATTTAGAGTGATTTTCACTCCATTCACAAAGCTAGTAATTATGTTGCTTCCAACCTTCTTCATCAGATTAGAGTAGAAATGCATAACCAGCTTCGGGTATACATTCTCTCTAATTGTTGTGTAGGATTCCCACCCTAAATTCTCAAGGATATGGGGAAAGTCAAAGTTCTCTCCTTTAAAGTAGGTATAATCTATCCAACGTCCATTTAAAACTTTACAAAGACTGAAGATGTTCATGTACCTTTCTTCAGCCAATACATTTATGAAATGTGTTGAATCCCATCTAGGTGGCTCTGCAGGAGCCCTTTCCTCTGGTTCTCTAATGACTGGTCCAACCTGTTTCCGTTTCTGAGTACACGAAGAAGGATCATTAGGGTTTTCTCCTGCTCCTATTTTAAGAGCCATTGTAGGATTGAGGAATGTTGATAGAGGACGGAAAGGAGTCGATTAAGGTTTGAAATGAGGATTTGCGATGGTTCGGTGGTAACGGTTAGTCTTTGGTGCGAACAAGAGAGCGGGAGAGAAACAGAGTGAGAGCGAATGAGTGAGAGGAAAATTTTGAATGTTTGTAAAGTGGGCTTCGTTAAAGTATATAAGCCCGAAGCATAAGGCAACTCATGAACTAAATGAGCTGACACATGCTTGTTAATGAAATAATTTGAGTCCACTATCATGATGAGCCAACTCTATTAAAAAGAGTGTCGACTCTTGTGACCAGACTGGGCATGTGAATCATAAGGAATTCATGAAATGATCTTTTTCAAGTTTTGAGATAAAGATTGTCTAAATATGATCATGTAATGCATCATGAACTCAAGAAATGCATTTCATATGAATGATAATCACATTTAAACATTCAAAACACAAATTTCACTCAAATTAAACACAATTTAAGATATAGGATCACTCATTCCTAATTCTCTTCTAATCATAGAAAAACGATCTTCACTTAATTGTTTAGTAAAGATATTAGCTAATTGCATATTAGTGCACACAAAGTCAAGTTCTATATCACCTTTTTGTTCATGGTCTCATATAAAATGATATCTAATTTCAATGTACTTTGTGCGAGAGTGTTGAACTAGATTTTTAGTCAAGTTTATAGCACTACTATTATCACATTTAATAGGAATATGATCAAACAAGATTCCATAATCTTCTAATTGTTGTTTGATCCATAATACTTGAGCACAACAACTTTCAGCTACTACATATTCAGCCTCAGCTGTGGAGAGAGCAACTGAATTTTGTTTCTTGCTATACCAAGATACAATCATATTGCCTAAGAGTTGGCAAGAGCCACTTGTGCTCTTCCTATCAACTCTACTCCCCGCATAGTCAGCGTTAGTGTAAGCATTCAAATTAAAACATGTATTTCTTAGATACCATAACCCAAGATTTGGTGTGTGCTTAAGATAACGAAATATTCTCTTTACAGCAATCACATGAGATTCTTTAGGATTGGATTGAAAGCGAGCACATAAGCAAACACTAAACGCAATTAGATACAATAGAGAGCCTATCATGCTTCTATAAAGTTTAGTATCTACTGACTTACCTTTCTTATCGCTATCCAATTTTGTTGTAGTACTCATTAGAGTATTTATAGGCTTCACATCTTCCATGCCAAACTTTTTGATCAAATCCTTGATGTACTTGACTTGGTTGATGAAAATGCCTTCTTTGGATAATTATGCTTCAAATAAGAAAATTTATAATGACATATCGAGAGGGATAAAGCTCATATTTAGCACTCTTTGCAACTACGCTTTATTTTTCCCCAAAAAATAAGATTATACTCTAATTATTACTTTCTTTTTCATAGGTAAAGAAACTATCAGTACTTCTGACATACCTCATAATAAAAAAATCAACTTTTTTGCCGTAATAAGTGGTAACATGACAAGTCAACCTATTACCAAGACTCCCTCAGAATCATGTATCTCTATGAGGTCACTTTTTATCAATCGTTCACCTTAACTTCAAAATTTCACCTACTTTAGGCGTTATATTTAGTTCATGATGCATCTCTCTCTTTTTATTCAAATTTGTCAAACCTTCACCTCCCCCCCCCCCACTCTTTTTTTTTTTTTTTTTGTGTTATTCAGTTCATGAAATATTCTCCGTTTTATACAGATTTTCAAAATTTTCACCCAATTCAAAAGATACTTTCAAATGTTATAATTCTATTCAGCACTTCCTAATAGTGACCAGTGCCATCCCTAGGAGTAAAGGTTGCCAATTCTTTTTGGGATCTTAGAATGCCACACAAAATCCTAATTTATAACCTTACATGACCATTAAAAGGGAATACTTTCCATTCATTGCCGCGTCACTAGAGTTTAGGATATTCTTCTAAATAGTTTTCCCAAATCAATCTTCGTTACTCATGAACTCCTTACCAGTAAAGTAAGTTTAAATTTTTCATGACTATGAGTACAATTAAATAGTAATTTTATTCACGATACTTCTTTTTATCATCTGATAACACTATTTAGAAATCAATTTCTCAGGGATTGTGCTAATACCCTTTGTACTAAGTGTTTGCCATGATGCACCAAACTCTTATATTAAGTTATTTGATAGATGTTCGTCGCCTCTGACGACCCCTAAAACGTAACCTATTGTAGCTTTTTCAATCTTAGGCTTCCCCAATACAATGACAAGGTCTGGGTGAATTGTGAAAGATAATTTAGCAAGAAGGAATCTAGATATAGGGATCTTTAGTATCCCCTACTAGCCAATGATTCCTTTACATTCTTCTGACCCCATCTAGTTGAGCGTATAATCTCATGTACTACACATGTTGTATCTGGTTAAAAGCATACCTAGTGTTCTACAATGATATTTTGAGTAATCATAATTGACTAGCCCCAATTGTGGGCCGCCTCCCTAACCTTATTAGGCACCAAACCATCAATATCTTACTCAAGAATTAACTAAACCAAACATTGGCGCAATGCGCACCTCATTCATGTTCCTAGTCTAACAACGTTTTCTACACCATCTATTAATCCCAAGTAAGATCTACTTCCTTGCTCTGATACCAACCTGTCACGTCCTGGATTTCTCATGCTAGGAGATTTTCAAGTGGCGTGACGTAGACCACTCGTTAATCCCACATTGATTGCATTAACGCCGTCGATAAGGGACCAACATGTGGTCGAAATGTTATAGTCTAAATGATAACAGTTTCAATCTCCAATCTAACTCAAATAACACATTAAACACATACCTCATCATTATATCTCATAACAATCATCTGGTGTCTCTGCACCACTTAAACACAGATCTAAATAGTTTCAAGATCCTGTTAAAACTAGGAAGAAGATAGCTGGATCCTGTGGTTTCACTTGCGACATTTCTCGATGTACAACCGAGTTTCTGGAAATCCCTATTGTTGTTCTTATCGTGTTTACCGCCTTGCCATTTGAAATGTTACCCATAAAACGAGTTGAGCTGTAAAGCCCAGCAGTAGTGTATTATCCAGCATACAATAAGTTTAAGTTTTTCATAAAACAATATTTAACTAATTTATGAGATAGCAAATGACAGCAATAACTTCAAAATCAAGATAAGTGCTGCAATATTCAATTATATAAAAAATCATATAAGATATATTCAAAATTTCAACATATGTCAAGTCAAATTCAGTAAAGTCATGATATCTTAACGACCAATTATTCATTTCTTTACTGTGCTCAAGGTACCACTTTATCTCCCCTTCCTGCATATCAACTCTTAAACCGGGTAACACGGTTCTTTAACCCTTTTTAAGGTTTGGGCAAGGACCAAGCCCGCATCGATCTGGACTTAGGACCAAGTTTGCATTGGTCTGGACTTACGACCAAGCCCGCATAGGTCTGGGCTCAAAACCAAGTTTGCATAAGTCTAGACTTACGACCAAGCCCGCATCGGTCTGGACTTCGGACCATACTTCCTAATTCATTTCCATCACCCTATTACTCAATCCAACAGTAAACAGTTCATTTTGCTATCTCGTTTATGACAATTGAAAGCATACAGCAGTATAGTTCAAAAAGAATGTAATAAGAAATCATGCTTTTCAGTTTAGATAATTGTAAAGTTCAAAATACGTATATCTAAATGAAATAGGTATATTGTTACTCTAGATTTGTACCCCCTACCTTATAGTCTAAGTTGACTCATGTATGCTTTTTGGGATCGTCTCGATTTATGTGCAAGTCTGTCAAACACAACTGTTGATTAATATCGACTTAAGTATCTTATTGTTTACTGTAAGACTCCCTAAAGACCTTAGGTTGACTCATCAAACGTGTAAAGAGACTAAAGTGCCCCTTAAGGCTGTTTATCCTAACGGTTAGGATTGCTATCGTACTTCAGCTTTGAAAAATTCTAAAATATTTGAAAACTCATAAAATTATTAAAATGTAATAATCATGAAATTTCTAGTGTCTAAAAATTATGAAAACACTTCCAAGTAATTTCCTGATATTAAAATAATTTATTTGCCTTTATTAACTTTGAAATTGTCTTAAAAATGCTAATAATTGTAAAATAAATTATAATAATATGAAAAACAATTCTAAGTATTCTCTAAGTACTAGACATAGCTACCACAACCCTCAACTGTGTAAGCACCCCATTTTTGCCCGCTCAGCAATCTCTGATCCAACTGGGCTCACTTTTATACATCACACGCATATCCAGACTCTAACCTACCTTCTAAACTTGAATTTATTCCACTAGTCTCTTCCCGGGGCCGTAGGGTCCACTTGAAGCTAAATGACTATTTTGCCCCTAGGCATCCGAAAGCCCAAGGAATCACACCGGCTCTGGGTATCAAACCGGTAACCTCCCGAGAATGCTCTTTATAGTATTCCTGGCCTTTCGTTGACTTTCTGGATCATTCCCAGTCAGTTCCGGCAAACTCGGTGCAAAATTACCGTTTTGCCCCTGATGGGCCGGTCGCCTTTTTCGACCACACCAGCTCTGGGTATCAAACCGGTAGCCTTTGGGAACATTCTAAATAATGTTTTCAAATCTCGAGTCTTCTTCGGGGGCATTCTGAGTCCATCCCGTTAGTTTTTCGGTTCAATTGACCGTTTTGCCCCTAATAGCCCGGTCAACCCTTCAAACACATCCTTTCAGCATCTTTTAAGTATATTGCCTCCGAGACAATATTCTAAGGGTTCCTGTCCCTTTCCGGCCCTCCGAGTTATTCCTGGCCCCTTCAATTCATCCCCGGACTCTCTGGAGTCACTCTTAGTGAAGCTAGGCTAAAAATTGCATGGTAGTCACTAGTACAAACGCCCAAATCTTCTAAAGATACGTTGCTTGCCGACCTTAAACATTTCCTAAATAGCTGGCGCCACTACTAGTGGCGCCAAGCCAAAAAATGGTCTGGCGCCACTCCTAGTGGCGCTAGTGTAATTTTTAGCCTGGCGCCACGGCAACAGGCGCCAGTGCATTCCTCTCTCTATAAATACAGAGCCTCCTCCAGTGTGAAAGAGGTACGCAAACTCAGTCTAAAAACCTTACTTTTTGATATACAGAGCTTGTAGCCTCTTTAAACCCTAGTCTCCTTAGGTTTTCCAAACCCTAGCCTCCTATACACTCACATACACTTCTATACACTTATACACTAGCCTCTAAAGCCTCTTTTGAAGACTTGCAGTGCTGCAATCTGAAGTTTTGAAGATTGAAGACAAACTCTTGAAGATTGAAGTGAAGACCGAAGCAAGACAAGCAAAGCAAAGCGCGCAAAGCTAAGCAAAATAAAGAAGACACAAGGTAGGCTTCTTATTTACATTTACGTATCTTCCGCTCTCTCTTCTCCCTCTGAACCCACTTGGGTTTTCTTCTATTTTAATCCCCCATCTTTTTCTCCCCCTTCTTGCATGTTTGAAATAAAGGAGTTCTCGGTCCATGTGTAGGATTAGGATATTGGATAGTCACCATGTCAGGAGCTTTCTTTTAATTTAACCGGAGACCACGTGAGTTCGGCCCCCCTTTGATTATGCGGTAAAGCCTTTAACCTTGTATGTTCACGACCCTCTTTACATTGTGCATATCGTGATCTTACATTCTTCCAAAATTCATTTTCAAACTCGTTTTTAAAAAACTTGCTTTAAAATCCTCTTTTTCAAAACTTATTTTCAAAATCACAATCCTAGGGTGATTCTAGCCTTTCCATGGCTAGGGTTGCTTTAGGAAAGTGTTATATTTAAAGTGACCAATATGGTCCATATTTTCAAAACATTATTGTTTTCAAAACCACTATCTTAAAGTGGCTCTAACCTTTTTATGGTTAGAGTCGCTTTAAGAAAGTGAGATATTTTATATACTTTCTAAAAAATCTCTTTTCAAATCTCTCCTTCTAAAAACCTCTCTTCCAACATGCTTTCCATAATCTCCTTCTTCAAATTCCTTTCCAAAATTTTTTTCCAAAAACTCCCTCCAAAAATCTATTTTCAAAACTTCCTTTTCAACTCCTTTCCAAAACACTCTCTTCAAAATTCCTTTCCTAAAAACACTCCCTAGGTTTCCTTCTTAGAAAACTCTCTCAATCTCCTTTTCAAAATTGTTTTTCAAAAACTCCTTTCCAACAATCTCTTTCCAAAAACATCTTTCCTAAAAGCTCCTTTCCAAAAATGCTTTCCTCAAAGTTCACTCTCCAAAGACGCTCCTTACGTTTCCTTCCTAAACAATTCTTCCCAAAAATCTCTTTCTAAAAACTCCTCACTAAGATTTCTTTCCAAAAACTCTCTCTTTTCAAAATTCACTTTCTAGAAACTCCACTCTAGGATTTCCTTCCAAAAATCTCTCTTTCTAAAAACTCACTTTTCAAAAACTCTTTTCTTAGAGTCTAAGTTAAATCCTAAAACCCACGTTTGGGAAACCCTAATTTTCCTTCCCAAAAGCATGACTTCCAATCCCCTATTTTGGCCTCAAAACCGAGGTTTCCAAAACCTCTTGTTTTTTACATCAAAACTATATGTATTTTTAAAACCTCTTTTTTACGTCAAAACTATAGTCTTCCCAAAACTAGAATTTTCAAAACTCCATCTTTCCAAATCCATGTCAAATCCAATCTTCTTTTTAGGAAACCAAACCCAATCTCCCTTTTAGAAAACTAGATCCAATCCTCCGTTTTTGGAAACAAAATCAAAATATCTCTTTTTATAAACAAAATCTAATCCTTTGTTTTAGGAAATGGGAATCTCAATCCTTCCAAACCCAAATCTTTCCTAACTCAAGTCCTTCCTAATCTAGTACTTTCCTAAACCTTAAGTTTCTTAAACTTAAACTTTTAAATCTTTCCTTAAACTTTGAGCTTTTAAACCTTTCTTAAAACGAAACTTTTCTTAATTCAAAACCTTTCTTAATACAAAATTTTCCTAAATTGAAACTTTCCTAATTCGAAACCTTTCCTAAAACGGAACTTTCCTAAAACAAAACTTTCCTATTTTGAAACTTTCCTAAAATGAAACTTTCCTAAAACGAAACTTCCTTATTTTGAAACTTTCCTAAATTCGAATCTTTCCTAAATCCAATCTTTCCCTAATCTTCCAAGTCCAACGTTCGAGTCAAATCTTTCTTTCAAGTCCCAATCCTATCTTCCTAAGTCTAGGTTCCTAAATCTCTATCTTTCTAAATCAAAGTCCAAATCTCTTCCATTTCAAATTCCAACCTTCTATTCTAAATTCAAATCAAATCGAAATTTCCATTCAATTCCTTTTTCCAATCAAACCTTCTACTTTCTATCAGACTCTTGTCCGAACTACGACTGACCTGATTCCTCAAAAAAGATATGTAGGCAACCCTCATGGGTGCGGTCATAACTTCTTTCAAATCTCTAATTCCACAACCTTTTTCAAGCTGCTATTCCCACAAATCTCCAATTCTACAATCTTCTTCAAGTTTTCAATTCCATAATCTATTTTTCTAATTCCAAATTTCTATTTCCAAATCTCTATTTCCAATTTCCAAAACTTTCCAATTTCAAATCTATCTTTTCAAATCTCCTTTTAAATCAAATTAATTTCGTTTCAAATCTATTTTCCAACTCTCTTTTCTTGCACTTGCACATCATGCATCAGGCTAGTTTCTTTTTAAACATTTCTTTTCTAAAGTAAATAGGATTGAACATTTGTTAGTTGAAAACTCTCATAGGTGAAGCTAGGGCAAATAGGCATGTAGGTAAGGCAAGGGCAGGGTAGGGTGATGACTTAATGCGTCTTCCCTACACGTAACCAACCTTCGAACCTAGAATCACTGTTTTCAAAGACCAAAATAGAGTTTATTTTCAAAAAGGACTTAAAAGCTTTCGAAAGGTTTCTAAACAAACAATTTTCTTAAAAAACCCTCTCTAGAGGAAGTATTTTCAAAATCGTTTTCAAAAACCCTAAGTGTAGTCTTCGAATCATGCTTAGTTTTTAAGTGACCTAACTCACCTTAATCAAGTTAGGTGGCGACTCCAAATCTTTTCCAAAAGTCCTTTATTCAAACAAATTTTTAATTCAAACCTGGTCGCACTCATTCTTCTAGGAGAGTGAGTTCTAACGAGAGAGTACAGTGTTTTTCCTGCTTGTGTGTGTATTCCTCGAGTGCGAAAAATCTGGGCGCGACAAACTGCTAATAATTTAAATTCTAGTATTTTTCGAGATAAAATATGGCTTATTTTTCGTTTAAAAATCTAATTTAGTCTGTAAATAGTTAGAACATTGTAAAATTCACCATATAGAGTGTTAACATAGGTTCTGGAAGTTCTCACAAAATTTTCAGAATTTTTTATGCTTATTTAATATTTATTTCAGAATTCTACGCTTTAAAATGTATGAAAATAACTACGGGTATTTGAAAAATATGAAAATTTTCTTGAAATTTTTTATTTTTAGTCTACTATATTTTTAAAAAATTCCAACCCAGAAATGGGTGGCACGCACCTAACACGCACCAAGCCCGTGCTCTTCACCTTCTACCTCTTCTCATTTTTGGCCAAATTTGGCCACTGACCGTATTTTGGCCATAACTCCCTCATTTATTAACCTTTTTCAGTGGTTCTTGAGTCAAAATTGAGTATCTCGAAGTGCTCTACAACTGTCGTGTTTTAGGATTTTTCATAGAAGATCTTTTAGATCTCCAAAATAGCCTCCAAAGTTGACTGGTCTGTCCAGACTTTTGGGACGAACTTGAAATTCAAAGTTTCTCTATTTCATTCAATGTCTGGACCTTCTTAAGACACATGCATGACTTCTAGGCACCTTATACTAGTTCATATATGGTTGGAAAAGGATAGGTAAGTTGGTTTTCTATGTTTCATGAGTTTGAAGCATTTCTATGCTATTGGCCCAAATGGCAACCTAAAAGGGGGGTGAATTGAGTTTTTCAAAAATTAATAGCAATTAAGACTAATTAAATTTAATCTAATCAATAGAACAGTGATCGAGATATATAAAATGCAATGTAATAAAAAAGGAAATGAAAATAGAGCAAGAGAAGGCACACCAAGAATTACTGAGATTCAACCACAATTCGTGGTCTACGTCCTCACCCCAAGATCCCCTTGAAGTCTTCTTCCACTATGTAATCTCCAATTACAAAGTGGGTACTGATTTACTAAGTGCTCAGCTCACTTTTATACAAGAACTTCTTCACAAGTTTCTTCCAGCTGCCAAGTGGTTTTGTCCAAGATCCACTCCAACTTACAAGAGTTTTTCTTCTACAAGAGAACTTTCAAACTCTCACTTACAAGTGTATGAAGTTGTACAAATAAAATACAAACTCTCTATTAAGAGTGGATAGGAAAATAAAAGTTCACTTAATGCCAAAATAAAGGCAAAAGGAATATTCAGATTTTTTCAGCTTGATCAATTAGTAGTTCTTGTTTTTCTTGTCTCTCTTCTTCTATAAATCCAATTGGAAGCTTATATATAAACCCCTATATTGATTTCGTCCGTTGGTAGTTGTTGGGGCTCATTTAAAGCAAATCCAGTTTGTTATAACGTTAGAAAAACTAGCCATTATTTCCCAAGTATCAACACTTAGTTTCATGTGTTGACACATCTGGTTTGTATTTTCCAGATGTTGTCCACTGTCTCCATGTGTCGACACTTAATCATTCTGCCTTCAAACTTTTGGCTTCTGTCTTCATATGTCAACTCTTCATCATGTGTCGACACATTGCTTAGAAATCTTCATTCATTCTTCTAATGATCAAGTTCAGTTTTAGCAAAACTATAAGATCTTCAAGGAGTCTTCTCTTTAGGGTATGATGATAGATCAAAGTCTTCAATTCATCAAAGTTGTCCTCTATTCAATTTGAATTGAATCTATCATTAGATAATCATCTTTTCTTGGTTTCCCAAACTCCCAGAACTTCATTCCATTACTGTCAAGCGCTTCTTCTTCATTGCCAAGCTCTCTCTTTCATTGTTGAGTTCTTTTTCTTCATTGTCGAGCTTTCTCTTTCTACTACTGATCACTTTTTTATTCATGTAGAGCTTCATACGATGTCTCATTGCCGAGTTCTTTCTTTTTATTGCACATCCTTCTTTCTTCTTTAGGATCACTTCAATGAGTTTTTTATAAGTTTGATGAAGTCTACTCTTGAACATCTTCATTTCTCTGAATATATATCATCTTCATTGATTCTTTACATCCCAAATGAAGTCTTTACTTGGATTCTTTGTAGAGATTATGCAATTATGATGAATTCTCTTATCAAACATCTTCAATCTTTTCAAAATCAAGTCATCTTCAATTGATTTTTGTACACTTGATGAAGTCTTCTTTTGAACACCTCCAATCTCTTCAAATTCAAGTCATTTGTTTGAAGTTGGAATAGGTGTCATTGCTTTGTTTGGTACATTACATGACTCTTGGTGCATTGTTTGAACTTAGCTTGTTGTGCATCCACTTTGACATATATTAGACTTTAAGTCAAGCTTTAAGTCTAAATTATAATGTTTATTAATTTGCACATTAAGCAAATGTATTAGTAAAATAACATAAGGTTTACTTATCACTAAAATCAATATGGGGATCAACCTTGAGTCAACATATGCCTTATCGAAAATCATGGTCTTCGGCCATGATTCCAACTATAGAAGACCATCTACTCTATCCTTCAATATTCTGAATTGAGATAAGAGAGTCATGGAGACTTACCTTTGATTGCTTAGCCTTTCTTTACACAAATCTCCCTCTATTCCTAGCCTTGGCCGAAACCCCTTGCTCTCCTCTCTTCCTTCCCCTTTTTTTCTTCTTCTTCTTCCCTCTTCTTTATCTCTAACCTCACTTGTATCTCTACCAAAAAATGGCTGATTTATTCCCCCTATGTTTGCATGCTTCTAGTGTTTCACAATATTGCCTAGCATGCTTCTAGTCTTTTACAACGTTATCTTGCATGTTCCTAGTGTTTCACAATGTTACGAAGTATCACACATGCATTCCAACACTTTCCCACAACGCTATTACCCTATATCTAAGTGTACTAGACCTATATATATATTCATATATACATACATAGATTCATATAAGACAAGTTGACTTGTCTTCCAAAATAAATATCATTTGCACACCTACTAATTTATTATAATTACTCATCAAGTCCCAATTACTTTCAAAATTCTAGAACAACCAATTCAATATATATATATATATATATATATTTCTCTAATTCTTTATTTCATAGAGATTCAGTTTTAATTATTCCTCTCCCTTTATAATTTTTTGTTTTATTTTTATTTTAAATACTGGGTTTTACATTGGTAGCGTCCACTGTTGTCATATATTCCGCTTCAGTTGTGAATAAAGCGGGAATCGATTGAAGCATAACTTTCCAACTGATAGGCCTACCTGCAAGAGTAAATATATAACCAGTAGTAGACTATGCAGGAGATCTGCTTGTTCAGATCTCCTGCATAGTCTGCATCTACATAACCCATAACATGTCTTATTCCATTTTGCTTCTAATACAAGATACCGAAATCCACCGTACTGCTCAAGTACCTGAATATCCATTTAACTACATTCTAGTGCTCCTTTCCTATATTATCCATATACTTACTCACAACACTGACTACATGTGATATATTTGGCCAACTGCAAATCATGGCATACATTAAGCTTCCCACTGCACTAGCATACGGCACTCGGAACATTTCCTCCACCTCATCATCTGTAGAAGAACATGATCTAGCAAATAATTTAAAGTGGTTAGCTAGAGGAATACTGACAGGTTTTGCATTTTTCATATTAAATCTCTCTAGCACCTTCTCCACATATTTCTTTTGTGACACCCATAGTTTGCCTTTTTCTCTGTCCCTTCAGATTTCCATTTCAAGGATCTTTTTAGCAGCGCTAATATCCTTCATGTAAAATTCTTCTTTTAATCTGGAGTTCAATAAATCTAGCTCATACATGTTATTTGAAGCAATTAACATGTCATCAACATAAAGCATTAGAATAATAAAAGAACCATCGCTAAGCATCTTAAAATAAACGTAGCTATCATAACTACCCTTCATGTAGCCAATATGTATCATATGGGAATCAAACTTTTTGTACCACTGTCTAGGAGACTGCTTTAACTTATAAAGAGATCTTTTGAGATTACATACCAAATGCTCTTTACCTTGTTCCTTGAATCCTTCTGGTTGCTCCATAAATATTTCCTCCTCCTATTCCCCATAAAGGAATGTTGTTTTGGCATCAAGCTGCTACAACTCAAGGTTAAACATAGCCATCATGGCTAACATGACATGAATAGAAGAATGCTTTACAACAAGGGAAAAATTTTCATTATAGTCAATCTCCTAAACTTGCCTGTACCCTTTAGCTAAGCCGAGCCTTGAATTTTTCTTCTTCATTCTTCGATGTAGGTTCCTTTTTCAATATATCCACTTACAACCAATCACCTTTCGTCCCTTGCGTTTTTCAACAAGCTCCCAAGTATTGTTCTTGTGTAAAGATTTCATCTCATTCATCATCGCAATCATCCACTTTTCATTTTCTTTGTTGTTGACCGCTTCTTGAAAAGAAGATGGATCTCCACTACCAATAATTAATGTGAAAGAAACCATGTCTTCAAAGCCATACCTGACTGGTGCCTTATGGGTCCTTTTCTCACTTCCAGCAACAATAGTAATGAGTTCTTGCTGTCTTTCATCATCAAATGTTTCTTCCAGAGAAGATGTTGGTGCATCAACATCTCTATTAGGCCGTTGTGTTTCATTTGACTCCACCTTGTAAGCACCCTATTTTTGCCCGCTTGGCAGTCAACAGTCCGTCCCGACTTGAGTTCAAGTTGATGTGGACATATTCTAGAATTTTAGCCTAATCCCATCAATCAAATCGCTTCGTGGGCCCACCAGGCCCAAATAGAGGTAAAATGACCAAAATGCCCTTATGGGCGTTGTTCGGTCCAATCCCATAGGCGCGTCTTCTCGAAGACAGTAAGTCCCCTTTTCCAATTCCAATTCCAATTCAAATCCCTCTCTTGAGAAAGTTGATTCCTCGAGACGGTAAGTCTATCCTGTCCGGCACGTTTCTGAGTAAACTCTTCGGAACGGTAAGTCCTTTCAAACCCGTCGATCGGGACAAGACCCCAAGTCCCCTAGATGGTAGAACAGTCCACCTTTGGCGCCTGCTAGCCCGCCAATACAAAAAAGTCTATTTCGGCACGCCCTTCGAGAAAGTTAATTTCTTAGGCGCTAAATCCCTTTAACAGCTTCCTGAGATTAGGCAGTCTCGGGAATGATCTCGAATCGTCAGAGTAGCGGAAGTACTGGCAAACATCGCAACCGTCAAAATAGAGGAAGTACTCGCAAATATCGCAACCGTCAAAATAGAGGAAGTACTCGCAAACATCGCAACCGTCAGAGTAGCGAAAATACTCGCAAACAGGTCGATATAAGGAATTGTCAACAAACCCTTGTATCACGGGACTGCCGTCAGAGTGGCAGAAATACTCAAAAACCAGGTCAACACCGGTGCCTGCTAGCTCACTTCGGTAAAAAATGACCAAACTACCCCTAGGGCCATTGTTCGGCACGTTTCTCGAGAAAATACTTAAGTCCTCAGAACGGTAAGTCCACCCTTTCAAGATTGTCTTAAAAGCAATCCGGCATAATTAGGTGCCTTCTAGTCAGTTTCGGGCCAATTCTGAGACTTTCTGGTCAAGATGACCATTTTGCCTCTAGGCATCCGAACGCCCCGGGGACCACACCGGCTCTAGGTATCAAACCAGTAATCTCCCGAGAATGCTTCTTATATAATTCTCGACCTTCCATTATCTTTTCGGATCAATCTGAGTCAGTTTCGGCAGACCTGATGCAAAATAACCGTTTTGCCCCTAGTGGGCGGGTCGCCTTTTCCGACCGCACCGGCTCTGGGTATCAAACCAGTAACCTTTGGGAACATTCTAAATAATGTCTCCAAATCTCAAATCTTCTTCTGGGACATTCTGAGTCCATCCCGGCAGCTTTCGGTCCGATTGACCGTTTTGCCCTTAATGGCCCGGTCAACCTTTTCGACAATTCTTGTCATCCTTTTTCAGGTCAAATACCTCCGGGACCCTATTCTAAGAGTTCCTGCCCTTTTCCGGCCTTCCGGGCCATTCCCAGTCCCTTAAATGCTTCCCGGACCTTCTAGAGTCACTCCTAGTGAAGCCAGGCTAAAAATTACATGGTAGTTACTAGTACAAGCGTCCAAATTTTCTCAAGATACGTTACTTGCCAATCTTAAAACTTTCCTAACTGGCTGACGCCACTAGTAGTGGGGCCAAGCCAATATTTGGTCGGGCGCCAAAAGGTTTTTTGGCTTAGCGCCACTACAACAGGCGTCAGGTCATTCTTCTCTTTATAAATACAAAGCTTTCTCTAGCATGAAAGAGGTCCGCAAACTCAGTTTAAAAACCCTATTCTTCAATATACAGAGCTCGTGGCCTCCCAAAACCCTAGTCTCCCTTAGGCTCTCTAAACCTTAGCCTCCATACACAAATCCTAGCCACCTATACACACATACATCTCTATACACCTATCACTAGCCTCAAAACTCTCCGTTGAAGACTTGGATTGCTGCAACTACGAAGCTCTCGAAGATCAAGACAAAGACTGAAGTGAAGACCAAAGCAAAGCAAGAAAAGCAAAGTGCGCAAAGCAAAGCAAAATAAAAAAGACACAAGGTAGGCTTTCTCTTTAAGTTTATGCATTTTTCCCCTCTCTTTTCTCTCTGAACCCACTTGGATTTTCTTCTATTTTAATCCCCCATCTTCTTCTCCCCCTCCCCTTCTTGCATGCTTGAAACAAGGGACTTCCTGATCCATGTATAGGATTAGGCTATTGGAGGGTCACGGTGTCGAGGGCTTGCGGGGGGTTTTATTTTAGTCTAACCGAAGACCACATGGGTTCGGCTCCCTTGATTATGTGGTGAAGCCTTAACCTTGTATGTTCACGACCCCAACTTGCATTGTGCATATCATTATCTTACATTCTTCTAAAATTCGTTTTCAAATTCGTTTTCAAAAATTGCATTAACATTATTTTCAAACCTGCATCAAAACCTTCTTTTTCAAAACTTGTTTTCAAAATCACCATTCTAGGGTGATTCTGGCCTTGTCATGGTTAGGGTTATTTTACAAAAGTATTACATTTAAAGTGAACAATATGGTCCATATTTTCAAAACATTGTTGTTTTCAAAACCACTATCTTAAAGTAGTTCTAATCTTCTTATGGTTAGAATCGCTTTAGGAAAGTGAGGTATTTTTATAAACTTTCTAAAAACTCCCTTTTTCAAATCTCTCTTTCTAAAAAATTTCCTTTCTAAAATCATTTTCAAAAATTCCCTCCAAAAGTCTATTTTTCAAAACCTCTTTTTAAACTCCTTTCCAAAACACTCTTCTCAAAATTCACTTTCTAAAAACGCTCCCTAAATCTCTTTCCTAAAAACTCTTTCCAATAATCTCCTTCAAAAAAATCTTTCTAAAAACTCTCTCTCTTCAAAATTTACTTTTTAAAAACTTCTCTCTAGGATTTTCTTCCAAAAATCTCTGTCTTTACAAGCTCACTTTCCAAAAATCTTTTTTCTTAGAGCCCAAGTCAAACCCTAGAACCCACAATTAGCAAACCCTAATTTCCTTTCTCAAAAACATGATTTTCAATCTTGCCTCAAAACCTAGGTTTCCAAAATCTCATTTTTTACATCTAAATCATAAGTTTCCAAAACTCTTTTTCTACATCAAAACTATACCTTTTCGAATCTAGGATTTTCAAAACTTCATCTTTCCAAATCCATGCCAAAATCTAATCTTCCTCTTTAGGAAATCAAATCCAATCTCTCATTTAGAAAACTAGATCCTATCCACCGTTTTTGGAAACAAAATCAAAACATCTGTTTTTAGAAACAAAATCCAATCATTCGTTTTAGGAAATAGGAATATCAATCCTTCCTAGTCTAAACCTTGCCTAATCCACTCCTTCCTAATCTAATACCTTCCTAAGCCATAAGTTTCCTAAACTTAAACTTTTAAATCTTTCTTTAAACTTTAAGCTTCCAAACCTTCCCTAATTCCACCCTTTCCTAATTCCATACCTTTTCAAATTTCGATTTTCCAAATCTAAGTTTTCAAATCTTTCTTAAACTCAAACATTTCCTAATTTCAAGATTTTCTAAAACTCAAATTTTGAATCTTTCCAAAATTCTAAACTTTCCTAAACTTCAAATCTTTCTAAATCTAAAACTTTCTAAACTCAAAACTTTCTTATTTCAAAATCTTTTCCAATTTCAAAACTTTCTTAAATCGAAACCTTTCCTAAACCAAAACTTTTCTTAAATGAAACTTTTCTAATTCAAAACTTTCCTAAATTGAAACTTTCCTAAAATGAAATTTTTCCTAAATCGAAACTTTCTTAAAACGGAACTTTCCTATTTTAAACTTTCCTAATTCGAACCTTTCATAAATCCAATCTCTTTCCTAATCTTCCAAGTTCAACATTCGAGTCAAATCTTTCTTAATCTCAAGTCCAAATCCTATTTTCTTAAGTCTAGGTTTCCCAAAACTCAATCTTTTCAAAACAAGTCTAAATCTTTCCTCCAACTTCCATCTTTCCAAATCAAAGTCCAATCTTTTCAATTCCAAATTTCAATTTCCAATCCTTTATTCTAAATTCAAATCAAATCCAAATTCTAATTCAACTCCTTGTTCAAATCAAATATTATATTTTCTATCGGACTCTTGTCTGAACTACGACTGACATGATTCTCCCAAAATGATACGTAGGTAACTCTCTTGGGTGCGGTCACAACCTTTTTCAAGCTTCTATTTCCACAACCTTTTTTCAATTTCCAATTCCCTAATTCTTTTCAAAATCTCTTTTAAACCAAATCAATTTCTTTTCAAATTTATTTCCAAATTTATTTTCCAACTCTCTTTTTCTTGCACATACATATCATGCATAATGTCTTTTAAAACATTCTTTTTCTAAAGTGGATAAGATTGGACATTTGTTAGTTAAAGACTCTCATAGGTGAATCTAAAGTGAATAGATATGTAGGTACCATAAGGGCGCGGTAGGGTGATGGCTTAGTGCGTCTTCCCTACACGTAACTAATCTCCGAACCTAGAATCAATGTTTTATAGATGTTCCGTAAGATATAATGGCAAAATACCAATCGATTAAAAAAGGAAGTGACGCTAGTACCACCCAAGAACAAAAAAGGGGGAGTAACGTGGGTATATCATTTTCGCTAGAAGAATAGTGAAAGCCCTTTACTGAAAGTCATATGCCACCAATCTCCAAAGAACCTTCTTCATCAAAAGTATACATGAAAAAATTATACATCTATATATATATTTAGATGCCAATACCACCCAAGGAAAAAAAAAAAAAAGAAACCTTTACATCGATAACTCACCTTCAATTGATGAGGAACAATGAAATGAGTAGTATTTTCCAATCTGGAAACGACGTCAAACAAATTAAACTAAATTCAAAAAATTGGCATGGATAAAAAATAGAAATTTGACATTCAATTGATGCACAAAAAAAATGGGAACTCTTTCACAATCTGACATCAAGCAAATTAAGAAAATATGTTAAAAAAATTGTGACAGTCGGATGAAACATCGGAATCATGTTACCAGTGGTAATTTCGGCAGTTGCTGATAAAGATCGATGAAGGCTGATCATGTTGGGTAACTGTTATGAGGCATAGAATTTGAGAACTATGGCAGTTGTGCAGTTATCTAAACATGTGATGCCATACTCTCAACTCAATTAGATATTAATTATATCATATTAGGCAAGGCGTGATCGCACAGGTGACCATACCTGCGAACAACACCTTAACACATATTCGAAAAAGAACATAGCGGAATATAATAACAATGAGAAATAAATATAATAAACTCTCCAAGATACATCAAAGGAAAGCACAAATTATTGATATATTACCAACTGAAAAATAATCTACAACCTTCCAAAATTCTCTACTATCGTATCATGTTAATAAAAAAAACATAACACCAAAACTCAACGTCCGAGATAAAACGGATTTGATATATAACTTGTAAAGATATGACAACATTACAAGTTAAATTTGATATATTAAGATAAAATTTAATACTCATTGGGTCTTTAGCAAAGACATGACAACAAAATACCTAATAATAAACATGTTTTGCACAAAAAGAGCTATTTTGTTATGTATAGAATTTTTGGGCCATGATCTATCCAAGGTGAGTAATGCTATATACAATCTTATTTTTTAATTACTTTTTCACTCCTAGATACAAGGTTGTAGAACTCACATTAATAAATTCATATGAGATCTATACACTTGTGTCTAAAAGTAAGAAAAATAATTGAAAAAATATATTACATTAGCATTTTTTTATCCAATATATAATAGATTTTTTGAACGTAGAGAGTCTAGTTTACTAAGGGAAACTTTTTAAGTCTTAATTTTTATCATATTTAATGAGGTTTTTTAAAAATTAGGGACGCGGTGGCCCCTTGGTAACTGCCATGACTGTTTACTTTCCCGAGGATGCTTCTTTATTTGAACTAGGCTGGAAATACCTGCCTTATTTACCTACCGTCATGCAAACACTTCAATTGTTTATCTCGTCTTAATTCATTTGCCCATAAACTTATGAAGTCTTACCATAATAGTTTATGTAGTTTCATGGAAGTTTCTCTGCAATTGTTGCTTGCCATTTCTCAGTTATTTATGTTTTATTCAAATAGTGATTAAATTCCAACAAATTTGCTTCTGAATTATGTTTTATTTTTATTTTTTGTACTATTCAATGCCTGATTGGCTTCCGCACTGTTACAGGTGCCTCTATTCTGTGCATGTATTTTTGGGGGGAGTGGGGGCCTTGGGGTTGGGAATAATGTACTAGTTGGAACATTAGCCAGATACCATGGCTCCATTTGTCAGAGGCTTGATCTGTCGCTTCCTTGCTAGCAGTATCAGCAATCGGGGCCCTTCATCAAATCGGAGTACTTCTTACACGTATCTCCAAACTCTTGATGCCATGAAGAAGCCAAAGTTGCAGGAGAGCCGAGACGATGAAACTTCAACTTCCAAGAAATACAACCTTGAATCCATACCTGGACTATGAGCACCCTTTTTCCTAATTGCTCATGCACTATGGCTATGACAGCTCAAGCTCTACCATTCCTTCTATTCTCTTTTATCTCCAATTTGTTGCCGGAGCAGCAGATTTCTGGCACACACTATTCCAGTTGTAGTCCATATAATAGGATCCTTGAGATTTAATTCTCAATTCAATTTTGGGTGCTTTACTTCTCAAGATTTGCCTGTATTCACCTAAAACTGTTCTTCATGGAACAGAGCTAGGTTGAAGAAAAGAAATGGCATGCTTACAAGTTTTATATGGTTTTGGGAGGGATTTTCTTTTTGTAAATAAGTAACTACAGCTTGTATGGTTTTGATAGTACTCTCACCCTTCTGTGCATGGAAGATAGAGTTTTCCTACAGCTGCCAATAACTAAAAGGGAATTGGTAAGAAGAGTTCATTGGGAGATACTGCCATTATTGAGTACATTTTCCATAACTAAAAGGGAAACCCAGGAAAGTCATTTCTCCCACAATGATGTGTAACCATTAACCAAAACTAGCACTTAAAGACTAGCTACAAACAATTTAAATTTTTGTCCAATTTTTATAATTAAAAAAAAAAGTAAATAAGAAAAAACTCCAAGTTCAGCACAATATGTCCAAGCTTTTGGTCGGTGATAACTTGATATGCTTTTCTTTTTTTCCATCGGAAAATAGCAATTGATCTGCTTTAAAATTGATTTTCCACTTATTAAAACAACGAAGAGTGTAAGTTTTCAATTTTTTTATGGACCCTACAACCATTGATCAGTCACCGATTGATGGCCACTTCAATTTGGGTACACCATTAATTGCTGGACCCTAGTTGAGGTGGCCGCCGGCAAACATTTCCTTTTTTTTATTTAATAGACTTTTGGCTTTGTTTTTACTAGCTTTGAAAAACTAAATGAAAATGATTAGGCTTTGTCCTTACTAGCGAAGCCAAATCCGAAAGCCCAAAGCCACAGCTGACTCAAGGTTAGAGGCCGTTTGTTCCCTTGGGGCCGAGGCAGGCCCGCTTGGGCCCAATATTTGAATGTTAGCGTAGGAGGGAAATACTGCATCAAACGCTCATTTTAGACTGCAATGCAAAAACACAGCTGTGCCGTCTTCTTCTAGGGTTACACATTGCCCTCTCTGAAGATGAACAAGGAAAATGCGATTACGGGAGGAGGGCTATCAGAGCTTCAGAGATCTCGAATTTCGCAAAATTTCAGAGCAGCGAAGGCCCTCCTTGCCCGCAAAAGGCCGCGTGATTCCACCAATACCTCCGATCAGTTTGCTCAGGAGTATGCCTTCTCAGCCTCATATATGTATATATATATATATATATTTTCAATATTCTTTCATTCATTCAGTACTTTCTGTTGGGTCTCCTAGAAAAACAAATAAAAGAAAATTTGATTGCTAACCCTGTGTTGGTCTTCTTTGGTTCAAGATTTAAAGAAAAAGAAAAAAACTAAATCCACAGCCTGGTGTTTGTTGTAGTTGATAAAGTTGACTGGAAGGTCTTATTTTTCCGTCAGATGTCAAATGATGGAAAACCTAACATTTCTAGAATTTTGATTACCCCTCCTCGGCGTGGTTAAAATTGGTGTGTTTCTTTCGACATTTTAAAATAAAAAATGTAAGAATGCATGTACAATTCATTGACTGTGTTACATTGGTGTGTTTCTTTCTGCATTTATTTGTTATGAGATGCTTTGAAAGAATATAAGAATTCTGATACATGTGGTTATTGTGGTCATTTCTTGTTCTAGAAATGCAGAAGCAAGGAGAATTGAAACTCCGGCTCACGTAATTGGCTACAAAAGACTCCCTCTTTCAGAGATTCCAATGAATACACCTTCACCAGCTTTCGTTAAGGGGTTGAAGTTAGCAGAAGGTGAATGTAACAGCAATTCATATAGCAGGGGTGTATCTGTTAGTAAGATTGATGATAGTTTGAATACAAGGACAATGGGTGCTGCTTTGGAGAATGAGGCAGTTCCAAGATCATTTGAAAGTCCAATAAAACAATTGGAATGTAGCGGCAGTTTACGCTCTGAGGGCATATCTGTCAATAGAATTGAATTAATTGATGATAGCTTAAGTGAAAGAAAAAAAGGTGTTGCAAAGGAAGATCGATCTGGGTTAAATTCTTTTGTCACTCCAGTGAGACAACCGCATTTTTTTGATTTGAGCAAGTCTTCATCAGTTTCTAGTGTTTTAGATGAGGATTTTGATGATTCCACTTTGGGAGAAATTGATGCTTTATGTGAGCAAAATCCCGAAAGGGAGGGGTGCAGCAGTAATTTTCAAATAGAAATTCAGTCTGTTGAAGAGGATAGTTTGGAGCATACAACCAATTTGAGTTCTGTTTTCCCAGATTTGTTAAAAACTGATGGCATTTTGAATTCAAGCGAGGATCAAGAATGTGGGGTAGGTGGATTGAGAATTTCCGAGGCTTCAGAAAACGGGAGCATGCCCAAGGAATATGTGAAATATATGGATTCTCTGAATGACAGGCAGCAAGAAGCAGCTTGTAGTGACATTTCTATCCCTTTGATGATTGTTGCTGGACCAGGAAGTGGAAAGGTCTGCGTTTCTGACATTTGCTTTCTACTCATTTATTCTTTCAAATCATAAAGTTTGTTTTTATAGCCATTTTCATAGCTTTCTTTCTCTTGTATGATGTTAGACTTCCACGATGGTTGGACGCGTTCTGATGTTGCTTAATGAGGTATTATTATGGATTTTTTTATTATTACATGTGCTGAAATGTTTCTTAAATATGCACTGGGTTTTTCTAAGTGATTGTTTCTCTTTAGTTGTTCATTGTTTTGTTTATTTTGTTTTATTACATTTTTTACTTCTGCTATTTCCCACTCAATTGTTTTTAGGGCATTGGTCCATCCAACATTCTGGCTATGACTTTCACTACAGCGGCTGCTTCTGAAATGAGAGATCGAATTGGAGCAGTGGCTGGGAAGGCAACAGCGAAAGAACTTACAATCAGCACATTCCACTCATTTTCTCTACAACTTTGCCGTTCACATGCTGAAAAGTATGCGTGTTGTGAGATTCTTCTAAGTATTTCTTACTTGGAAACATTAACTTTTATTTCTATTTTTTATTTGTTATTGTTTAGGCTTGTCAGTTGTCACGGTATAATCAAACACAAATTAACTGGAAATATTGTATTCTGCAATTCTGTTAGTGTTTAAATTTTTATTGATTGAACTTATTTGCAAATAAGATAAATGTACTGTATCATTTTTCTGTAAGATATCAAAGATAATATACATTTTGATGACATGTATTGCTCTTCATGTACAATATGTCATATTTTTTAATAAATATTTTTGTAAAGTAACTAAAAACTATGATGTGCTAGGTGTCTAGTTCACGTGTGAAACTTGAGTTCAGTTTTTTTTTTTTTTTTTCCCTCTTTTTCCACAAATTTGTGAAGGCTACAAATTCTGCTGACACTGAAATTTCCAGAATCAGCTGGAGTAGTACTAGCCTTGCTGCCCCATATTAGATGTTCAAACTTAATTCAACTTGATCCACTGATGCTTATTCCAGTATTTTGAAGTGCTTGAGTGAATTTCTTTTTTTGGCAGACGTTGAACTATGATTATGTGTTATCATGCAATCTTTTTGGTGCAACTTCAATCATTTACTATATATGGCTGGTGCAATGATTCTTGTATGAATAACTTTTTATGCAGTCAATGTAGGATGGCAGCCCATACTCTCAGGCAATACAAGCAAACCAAACCTGTGAATCAATGCTAACAAATTGTTATACAAGTTTGAGGTCCAGTTTCGGGCTGCCTAGAATCTTAATGATCCATGTTATCTTGAATGGATGGTAGGCACTACCTGAACTACATGATTGCATTTTTCTTCTTTTGTAGAGCTAGTATACTACTTACCCAAAAAAGAGCTAGTACATGCATAGGAGACTATTTTAGACCTAGTTAATAATTATAATTTTTTTTTTAAATGGAAGATAGATTTATATCACCCCAGAAGGCCTGGGTACATAATTAGAATGGTAAGAATAATTGCTTCAAACTTGTATATCCTATGCAGTGTTTTGACGAATGTGTTACTGTGAGTCATGTAATTCACTATTTTACGAAGCTCACCAGTTTGGATCCACATTCTCATGAGTTTGCCATGATTTAGACTCACAGCTTAAGCTTAAGGAGTAAGTTGTTATTCTTCTGCTTTTATGTAAATTTAATTGTATCTTAGCGGTGGTTCATTTTTACCCCTGTATTTATAGAATATGCTAGTTCTTAACTTCTTACTGAAGAAGTTGTGACCATTGAAGCCTTGAGGGGGGCATCACCGTGTCAGTTCACTACACTCGGTATTTCATATCTTGAAAATTTTGTCTCACTTTCTTACCAGCTACTTTAAATGAATAATAACCTGATGTGTAACCATGCAATAGGTTAGGTCGCACATCAGAGTTCTTGATTTATGGGCACGGGCAACAAAGAAGAGCAATTATTGAGGCTGTGAGGCTATTGGAAAATGGAAAGAGCAGGCAAAAACATGATGCTCACAGAATTGATGAAGAGTTAAATGGCGTAAATTCTCCGCAATATTTCAAAGACAAGTCAAAGAAGTGGCAGAAGTTTGTTGCTCAAGTAAGTGATTCATCTGCATTGAGAACATTTTGCTATATTTCTTAATCCAAAAGCATAGCAATAGGTGGTTTTTGTTCTAAATTGGATGATTCTGTTGTGGTTTTATTTTCCTTTTTCCATTTTCTATAATTAATGAAATAAACCAACAAGATTTAATTATTGATTTTTTCCAATAAGATCTCCAGCATTTTCTTGTCTTTTGTAGAACTCGATCAGTGACTTATGAACTTGTTCTTGCCAGATTTGTCTTAAGAATGAATTTGTCTTTATTTTTCTTCCTAATTTTATAAGAATGGTAGGACATAATTATGGGCTCCACTGCAATGTTTAGTTAACTCTGTTTTTGATGTAAAAGCTAACATTGAACGTTGAATTTCTCCTTCTATGTGTCCCTATATGTGTGTGCGCACTTGTGCGTAGGTGAAAATGATACATTGAGTTTGTGATTGTAATATTTCTTTTCCATTGTTAGAGTTTAGTTACATGAAATTATTACAATGGACAAGAAGTTGCTTTGCATCCATGTATTCTACATTACATTCTAAAGGTGGGTTTGTGGTGCTTGATTTATCCTGCCTTGAAGAAGAAACAGCATGAGATTGCAAGTATTCGTTTTTAATACTATGAAGTTTCTTTTGCAATGCAATCGTTGCCCTGCGAAAATTCAGCAAAACAGGAACTATTGATATAGCTTCAAATTGGCTTAGTTGGCCCAAACTCAGCTTCTATAGACTATAGCTTAAAATATAGGTGATTTGCCTGGTGCTTAAAATGAGATGAACTCTATTTGCAAATTGTGCCCATGGGTTCTGAATTCAATTGTTTATTCTAAGATACTTGTGAACAGACTTTTCTGTATATAAAAGCCAGGCTAGGATGTTGTGGTACATAAAAGGTAGAAAAGGGAATTTCAAGAAGAATTTCTTTCACTTTATCTTTAGTTTGTAGTATAGCAAGTTGAATTGATTGCTAAAATTATTTTAGGGTAATGTCTTCCATTTTACAACAAAAAGATTTGAGTCTACGCTGCCTTCATGAAAGGTGGCTGGATTATACTGATCTGGCCTTTTTCTAACTCAAATGTATAGTACAGCATTGTCTCTTGCATAGGTTAAAAACTTACAATATTAGGAGTCTGTCTTTGAATGAGGGTTTTTGTTTAGATATAAGAAAGGTTGCTTGTCCTTGTGGGGGACTGGATGCGCAATTTCTACTGGTTCATCAATAACAGTGGATCGTTGAAGGGGTTGGTGGGTTATTAGATGGGGAAGGTTGTAGTGTTTTTGGGGTGGAGTTATTGCAATTGAATGATATATTGTGTTTGAAGAAGATGGATTCCATCTTCTTGTTTATGACAGGGCAATGAGATGATTATCATGGTGATGTACTGTAAAATACTGAAGTCAAGATGGCATTACATTTATTCCTCTTTTTGTGAGATATCCAAACAGTAACATAGGAGGTTCATGCCTTAGGTGTTTCTTTGTCACTTATGCATCTTATAGTAACATTAATGCTATCTCATTTTAGGCTAAAGCTTCTGGAAAGACTCCTGAAGATTGCCATCAAGCGGGTGATGCTATAGGAGTAAGCAGAAATTAAGCAGTTTCTTCCATCTTTTCTTTTGCTGCTATTTTGCTTATGTTTTACTATTCTTAGCTTTGAGTGTGGCATAGGCGGCAGTTCTTCAAAGTTACAATGACATCTTAAGCTCTTGTAATGCTCTGGATTACCATGACTTAATCAGCTGTTCAGTGAAGCTGCTCAGTGATTTTCCTGGAGGTTCATATCATCTCTACATGTTCAATTAACTTATGGCTTACAATTGTTCTCATGTCTCAACTATTATTTACTTTCATTTGAAGTATTTAAGGAGTGCCAGGAGTCATGGAAAGCAATCGTGATAGATGAATTTCAAGACACAAGTGCCATGCAATATAGTCTGCTGCGGATTCTTGCATCTCATAAACGCATAACTATTGTTGGTGATGAAGATCAGGTATATTTTATGTTTGTTACCTTTATTTTATATTTTGTGAAGTTTTTCTCTTCTCGCTTATTTAATTCATTCTTCCATTATCACTCTTCTGATCCAAATATTCTGTATATCTTACTGCAGTCCATTTTCAGTTTCAATGGTGCTGACATATCGGGATTTGATTCATTTCGTAAAGATTTCCCAAACCATAAAGAAGTATGATGTATTTTTACATAGCTATTATTGTCATCTTACATGCTTTTGCTTGTTCATGTACAAGTTCTTCATATTTCACAACTTGTAATAACTTTTGAAATGAAGGTTCTTTAGATATTTTTTGTTCCGTTGTTTGTGTGTAAATTTTGACTCAGGTTAGACTGAATAAAAACTATCGGTCCACCCGTTGTATTGTTGAAGCTGCATCATCTCTTATACAAAATAATTTGAAGCGATGCCAGCTAAAGAATGTTCTCACTGATAACTCTTGTGGATCCAAGGTAAGTGCTGTTAAAATTGAAAAGAATAAAAAAAACAGTTAACCTTTATTGAAGCTGGTAAGTGATTCTGTATTCTTTGGACCCCATATTCAGATTACTGTAAAGGAATGTTGTAACGAGGATGCACAGTGTGCATTTGTTGTTGATAAGATCTTGGAAATTACTTCTGATGGTTCATCTGCTAAGTGCACTTCTGGCAATATTGCTGTTCTTTACCGGAGGCAGGTCAAGCACCTTCCATAATGTTGAGTTTCCCCATAATAGCTCTTAAGACTTTTGCTGAACAATTTGTGGCTTCATCTTTCATACATCAGTTGTCAGGGAAAGTGTTCCAAACAGCCTTCCGCAACAGGAAAATACCATTCAACATTCACGGTGTGGCATTCTATAGAAAAAAGGTTGCTGACTCCCCTGTTGTTCATTTATGACAATATTATTTCTTATCCATACATATACACCTTTGCTGGTTGTGTACGGAATTTTATATTTCAAACTCAATTTCTCTGCAGTATAGCTACACCACGATCATTGTATTGTGAATGGGAACAGTTTTTTATATCAGTATATTTCTATGAATCTAATGTGATGTTGAACTTTTGGAAATTGAGATTTTCTTGCTTATAGTCACCTTGAATTGGGAAGTCATGAATGAAGCAAAACCTAAGTGCTACAAGGTTTGGTTGACATGATTTTAAAATGAATTAAGTTGTTGAGTCTTTCTTTGAGAAGTAGTATGGATAATTTCTTGGACAAAACTAGATAAGGGAAGGAGAAGAATGTTCTCATGTGCTCCTTCCCATTTTTTATTTCTTAAATAACTCTAGAATTCACAAATTGATCCACTGACACTTGTAAAATTACTACAAAGACAAAATCTAATAAGCTGTTAAGGCAGCACCTGCCAAGGGATCCCTCAAAGATGGTGAAAATATATTTCCTAGTTTTTTTTAGCATAGTGCATAATTAGGTGATCATAACTTGCTCAGTTCGTAGGTTTGTTCAGTTGATTTGTTGTGATACAATTGGTGTGAATCTGAATCATGTTCAACCTGCAAAGGTATTATTATAGTTTTAGGTTGCATATCCAACTGCAACCAGCATGTTTAGCAATATTTATTGATTAGATGATGACTGACATTTGGGAACTTTACATCTCTCTCCCTCTCTCTTTTCAGTTGGTGCAAAACCATGCTACCATACTTTTTCAATATAGGTAGTCTCTTCCTAGAAGGATTTCAAATAAACAAATCCTCGAAAGTCTTTGGTTTTTTCCCTGTTCACTTAATTTATGTTTATGCCACCCAACATTGTATTTTTTTTCATTCTTCGTTGTGCATGTGTGCGCTTGGGGGAGGCAGGGAGCTATTTGTGGGTTGCTTGACACTATAAAAATGTATATATCACCATTTCAACCATGTCTCACTAGGGAAGAAAAACAAAAACTTAATTCTCCAATTACTCGACTGGGATTTCGGTGAGTTTGACTAATTGTTGATGCAATACTCTTTGTGTTCCTTTCAAATCAACACCTTTTGATGATAAAGCGAAACTGCTAAGATGTATGCATAATCGTAGGGCTATGCTGCACACCAGTAATCCTGTTGCTATTGCATTCATTGGGAATTGGCTTTTGACTGATGCGCACAAAAATGCAGAATTCCTTCAGATTTTCATCTGTAATCTTGCAACAGTATTCCTGTCTGATATATGAATGCATGCCTAGAAAGTGTAGCATGATTATTCGTTATGAACCAACCAATTTTTTCTTATAATAGGTAGTGAGAGCCATAATTGCTATGCTTAGATCAACGTTGCCTGGTTGTGATGATGGCCCATTTCGTCAAGTGTTCAAGGCTTTACTACCTTTTGAGAAAGAGGAGAAGAAAAAGGTATGTGCTTTAATTAATGTTTCTCTAGCTTATTTTTCCCTGACTCGGTTGTTTGTGCATCTGCAACTGTGTTGTCATTTTTTTCTCTATATAGGGCTACTAGCGAAGTGTGCGGCTCTCATATCTGAGGTCATTGACATTCTATTCTCCTTTTTGTTTCTTTGTTGCAGGTAATTGATCATGTTGATAAAATTTCAACTGTAAGGAGATGCAGCTATATATCAGCTGCATGCGACATATTTAGTGCAAAGATTTCTGGTACCTTTAAAAGGTTTGTTCAGACATTCTTTTCTGGGAACATTCCTCCATTGGTTAACATCATGGAAGCAAGTTTATCAGACTGCATGATTTGCACTCAATACACTGAAAATTAATCGTTTCTGAATGTGAATTGACAAGAAAATAAGATAGGAGAAGATTCTGGAAGCTTAAATTAAGAACTGAAGACTGTAATGGGAACTTCAAACTAAACCACATTCATTACTTATGCAGAGACCGGAAGATACAAAGAATTGCACATGTAATGCTCTAGTTTGAACATGGAATGAGTGAAAATTCTAAGCCAAATTATTGTTCTGTGTTGATGTTGAAAGTGAGGGTATAGGGCCATTATGGAGTCTGATGGATACAATTGAATCCCATTAGTGATGTGGTTGAATATGCAATGACTAAATCCTCAAAGCAAAAGACCACTTACCGCATTCAGCACAAATGCAATGAAACCATTCTCTTTCTCACTTTTTTTCCCGTTTATTTCTATTTTTGTTTGGCCATTTATTTCTTGTGAAAATGAGGTATACTTTCTACATACCTTGCAAAGCGTTTTTTGAAGCACAGGCAACAAGAGTAGTGACTTTCAAAAGCAGCCAAGGAGGCTAGTCTTTAGGCTTTATGTTTCAATTGCAAGTGAAGATGTTAAATAAAGAAAAACTAAAATCTGCATCTATATGCAAGTGCTTGAAATAATCAATGGAGTTGTGCTGCTGGAAGTGGGGAGGCAGAAGGCACTACTTTGTTAAACATCTTTAATTCGAAGTTGTTTCTTTGGTGAAGCTGTTTTTTTTTTTTAATAGGAAGTATAGTAGTGAGCCTAGTCATTCTATGAAAACATTTTAGACGTGCAACTTTTTTTGGTTGAGCTGCTTGAGCAATTGTTGTGGCTCTGGTGCTGGCATAGAGTATGAGCATTGGCCTTCTCAATTATGTGAGATTTCTGTTATTTGAAATATCTGTCCTTTAACTTGTATGGTTTTACTGATTGTGTATCTTGAATTTGTCAACCATATACTTTGACTCTTGTTGCGTGCTATAGGAATCAACTTACTCAAGGTCGTAAGGTGTTGGCTACACTAGACATGATATCGAAACTTGTTCACCGGGTAAATATATTTATTTTGTTGTATTATCAGTAAGTAGAAACAGTAGATGTTTCGTATGGTGTGGAGCTGTAGCTTGTTTTTGAATATGCATAAATAAGGAAAATGTGGTTTTATATGGTGGGAAGATATGAAACCCACGGAGCACGGCCTTTTATTCTAATTGAAAATAAGTTTGCCTCTGCTGGAGTAGAATACTAGAACGTTTTCTTTTAGAGAGAGAAAGGAGTGGATCTATCCATTCATTTGATCCATCTTTTGACTCATGGCAAGGCCAAAGAATATTTCTTCCGTTTGGCTAAAAATTAATGAAATCCTGGAAGAGTCCATCTTACTTATTGATGCTTACAGGAACACTCAATTTCAGCTGTCATAACTTCAGTGGCAAACATGATACCTCAGGTTAGTCTTCTCTTCCACCAGGATACCTAGTAGGAAACAACATAAAGGTTTACGTCTGCAAATATATTTTGTTAAATATGTTTGCGTAAATGCTGGTATTAACTACAAATTGATCTTTGTATTTCTGATAATACTGATTTGGAAATCCTAAAAAAATATGAAATGCACACAAAGAATATTACTTAAGCAACAATTTTGTTAATGCAATCAAAGGAATTCACGTAGTGTGTGCATATATATATGGGTACTTACTGAAAAAGGCAGTGAAAGTCTAGTGCTTGATGTGTATAAACCATGCATCATGCTTGACACTATTCTTCTTTGACCTAGTGAGGTTCATCAGATTTGGTTGAATCTTGCTACGTCTAACGTGTGATGTTCTTTTTTCTTCGCTTCAACAGTGAAACAGTGGGACCATACTAAGCAATTGCCTTTGTTTAACATTGTTGTCCAAATTCCATCGATCAAACCGATTTCCCTAATGCAGTTGATTCCATGTGGCTCATCCATGACTTGGGATACTATTATAGTTTTTCACTGGATTGTATTTGTAAGTTCCATGTTTTGGATTTCTTTGAAGGAGAATAGTTTTATGAGACCGAAATATGCAAAAACAGGCACTAAGCAGTGTAGTTATAAATCCTTAATGCAGTAGTTCAGTATTTTCCATATATGTGGATGGAATTCCATTTAGTCTTTAATTCTTAAAGTGAAATAAGACATTGTTTTCTAGTGTGAGAATTATTTAGGTCATCAATGTACTTATATACTGTGTAGCGTGTGAATTGCTTCTGTTATATTTTCTCGTATATCCTGCAAGGTGTTAATGTTATGTTTTCCTTTAATTCACTTCTGCTATCGCACACTAACTCTGTTTAATCTGGTTGCATTTCGCCTCATTTAGTAAACGGTTTTTCCTGTTTATAAATCTTAAGGGTTGGTTCAAATAAAGCACCTTGTACCTTTTTCCCTCTTTTTTGCAGCAATTTGTTATCAAAAGGTTCTCTTTTTTATATAATGCCTATATATTTAGTTGCTCTGTCACCAATTGTGGTTCTATGTTCTTTTATTGACAAACTGATAATTTGATACATGACTTTTGATTTGCAGAAATACCTTCTTGAACAACGGGCAGTTCACGACGTTGATGGTGGGAAATTGCTAAACGAAGACAGTGACCTCAGATCTGTAAGTTTGGATTCAGGCAGTAATTTAGGTCAATGTTATGACAAAAAAAACTATAACTTTATCATCCAGATGGCTTGCTCAAGTTGAAAATTTGTTATACCCATCTTTGCTATTTATTTATTTTGGCTCTCTCTTTTTATGGTGCTGATGATGCCCTGAACATGAGATCGAACACTTGAGATGAGGTCCTGGGGATAGAAATAATGATGAAGCACTGAACACAAGATGAGATCCTCTGGATGGAAATTTAGCAAATTAAGGCTGAAGTTAGTGGGCTAGCTGTCTCCTTGTTTCTACGTTTTTAATTTGAATTACCTCCTAAATATTTGTTGTTTTTTCTGAATTACCCTATTCCTATTATTGCCTCAATCAAGGATATAAGCCCACACCAGAATATCTCCCCCCCACCCAACACAAAACAGAACAATAGAAAAAAAAGAAAAGAAAAAAGAGATCCCTTAATGGAAGTTTTTCTTCACAAATTCAGGATTCAGCCTCTTGAGAGTCACCAAGGCTAAGTTAAAAGTCAAATATGTCATCAAACGAAGACTTAATTTTATAGCTTATATTAACAACTAACTCATCAAAAAGTAAGCTATTAAAGAAGGTGTAACTTAAGTACTTATAAATTCACCACTGCCCCTTCATATGTGGCCGGTGCAAGTATTATAATTATCTGGTTGGCTGTGAAACTAAAACATAACACAAGATCTTTCTTCTCTGGTACCATGGTATGAAGTTGAGAGAGAGAGAGGATTATTGTCACGCTCAAACAGTGTTGATTACTTCGTAGATATGTGCTAGAAGGGTTTTTTTTTTTAATAAGTAAGCATAATTTATTAAAGCAAAGGCACCTCTAAGCATTCCGGTCGGTGGAGTGACTCTCGTACGAATTTTCAACGTGCTTCCAACAGAAGGCACCATCCTTGTGCACTAGATGTATACAGGAAAAAACAAAAAAAACAAAAAACAGAAACCAGCATGCTCCAATGTCACCAGGCCACCTCACAGTGACTAAGCAAATGATCAACTGACTCCTCTGCGCCTAGACACGTGCAACACCAAATTGGCAGTATCTGACCCTTTTCCTCAAATTATGAATAGTAAGAATGGCATTCAAAGTTGCTGTCCATGCAAAATAAGCCACTTTAGCTGGAGACCCTGCTTTCCAAATAGGCTGCCTTGGAAAAATTCTGTTAGTGCCATTTCTAAGAGTGCCTAGGATTTGACTGACAATCTCCCATTATTGCCTCCCCAATGTCCCCATGTCACATGATCAACCCTTTGAGAAATCTTCACATTATATAATGTATCAAAGAAATCAATTGCTTCTTCTAATTCCCTGTCCTGAATCCCCCTAATATAAGGGGTTGCCAAACTAAAAAACTCAAGTAATCTGCCACTAGAGCATCCTTATCCCTTGAAATAGCAAAATATTATAAGAACGTAAAGTCTGAGTGTTGTCTGGCCATTTTTTTTTTTGGCTTTGTGCTGAGCCATATATATGCATATGTTAGGGTGCTATGTTCTTTATAAATGAGTCTAAACTTGCACTACTTGGCCAAGGCAAAGGAGAAAATATTGCAATTTTTTCTATCGCTTTAAACTTGTTGAGTTCCTTTGAGGGGATATGATCAATATCTAAGGCAAACCCATTGGCCAACCAAAGCTTTTACAGAATTAGATGAAATGAAATATTGTCCATGTTTTCATCTTAACACGGATTGAACTGTCTATGTTTTTATTAGTATTACAAACACAGGATCACCTTTTCCCTTGTAATTTTAAATTGTTTCAGCTTAGTAAAGTCCTGGCATTTCAGTTATACCTGTAACCTTCAGCACTCAATATGTGATATGTTGGAAATCGGATGCTCCAATATGCAGGTGCTCCAGCATCTGCTGGATGATGTCTCTGAGTTTTTATCAACACGATTTACTGTGCCAGAAGGGGAGAGAGATATTGAAGCAGAAGACAAAGGCTGCGTTTATGTACTTAAAGCTTTTATTGATTATATATCTGAACGGGAGAGGGAAAATTTTCATTCAAGGAGACAGGACAATGATGATGCTGTTACCCTTACTACCATTCATCAGGTTTTTCCTCTTTCTAAACGGTCAACTGTTTTCTTTTTTTCCTTGGAGTTTCCTGTAACTGTCAATCCAGACGCTTGATAATAACATTGGCTTATCTTTCTTCACATCTCCTTTCTTTTTGTTTCTGTGCAGTCAAAAGGCCTGGAGTGGGATACTGTTTTCATAGTCAAGGTATTATGCAGGGGTAACTAACTTCTTCTGCTGACTTTCATTGTGCATAATTTGTAATATAATAAAGATATGTTATATTGCATTTGTGGTTCCACTTCACCTAATGAAAAGTTTGGATTACTCTTAGCTGTTTATTTCATTATCCTTTGGGTGGTGAATTGTTGACAAATTTACTTCTATTTGCTGAAGTGAACATGTGCATTTTACATAACGGAAACATCTCTCATCAGTTTTGACATTTAAAAGGCAAAACAACCATTTAGGAAAGCCTTGAGATGTCCTTAACCATAGAATAGTGTCTTGACTTTAACTTCCTGCTTCAATTGCAGATGTAGATATTATATATCTATATGTATGTATATTATTTGAGTAAAGATCACTGTCTTTTTCTTGCAATAAATCATTTCTGAAAGGAAGCGCCAGACTTGTAGTTTGTTCAATCAAGAAAATGTAGGTGAGATTCAATATCTGTCTTTTTGTGTGGACTTGACCTTTTGAGTTGCAGACTATAGCAGCTCTGACCTGCATTGCCGTGTGTTGAGTTCCATATAAAAAGTACGTATGAGACGTCTTGAGGATATAAGTGAAAAAATTGAATCCCATATCAGAAGTATGTATGAGAGGTCTTGAATACATAAGTGGAAAAATGAACCCGATTAAAACTGCAGGATAGGCCTCTTAGGAAAGGACCTGGCTTGTTATTTGTGGTATCAGAGCAAACCTGCACACATAATTGTGTAGGCATGGGGAACTGCTGTGTAGGGTCACTCTGTTTGGCCCTGACTACATAATTAATTGTGGTGTTTAGGCTTCTGGCAATGACGTGAAAGGACAAAGTGGGAGAGATTGTAACAAACCCCGTGCTAGTGTGTGTTGAGTCCCACCTCCGAAGTTTGCATGGGGGTTTGGGGTATGTAAGTAGAAACAATGAACTCAATTGACACCATAGGATAGCCCTTTGGAGGAGGACTCAGTAGATTACAAAAACTGGATTGGGGACTAAGACCAGCATATATATAGGTCGTTGTACCTCTATTGGTACAAGATTAAAGCAATGCCTCGATTCTAGGTTGTCCCAGTTAGTGATAACATGGGTTCATGTGGCTTGGGCAGGCCAAGCTTGTCAGTCAATTGCTTGGTTTAATAAAAAAAACTTGGTATTTTAGAGATTGATGTGATTTCCTGACTACCTAATGGGAAAAAAATTGAAAACAGAAGTGGCTTGTTATGACACATAGATGGAAAGAAAAATGAATCTTAGAATGCAGTATAAAGCATTTAATGAGTATAAAATAGAAACTCCAGGATGTGCTTTGAAACCTCTTGTGAGGAGACTGTTACAAGGACATCGATTGATTCATTGATAATGTATTTGAAAAAAAAATGATTTGTAACTTTAGCTCAAGGTACTTCACCTGATCAATTTGATTGGAAGATCACTTGTAATGTTGAGCTAAAATTGGTTGGTAAAATGATTGATGCTGGGGCTGCAGAGTAACATTTTGATATAAAAGTATATTAATGGATTGATATGTATATCAATGTATATATATCATATATGCATGTTATTAAGACACATGCACACATCGTGCCCTAACTTTGACTAAAATTTTGATGTTACATCTTGTAAAACGGTGTTGACCGTGTCAGTTTAATTTGAGTGAAGTCATTATTTTCTGTTGGAAGTTGTCAAGTGTTTATCTAATGCTTAAATGAATGCCACAGGCAAATGAATCTGAGATCCCTTTGTTGCATGAATTCAATGGTGTTGCGAAGGAAAATTGTGCTTTAATCGAGGTAAACATGTCCTCTCATTGAAAATTTTTTGTTCATTACTTTGTTATGATTTTTGGTTTTTTCCCTGTTTCAGAATTATTAGTGCTTGGAAGGTACTCAACTACTCTTTCTTTTTTATTTTTGTCTGATAATATTAGGAGGAGCGGCGATTGCTATATGTGGCGATGACTCGTGCTCGGAAAAAAGTTTTCATTCTTTATGTTATTATGGACTCAAATTGGCAGGTTTAATTTGCATAAACAATTCTATTGTACTTTTTGATTCTTTACATATTCTTTTTCTGAGGAATTCTGCGATATATTCCAGATGCTTCAGCCATCTCGTTTTTTAAAAGAAATTCCTGATCATCTTCGAGAGGTCCAGGTGTGTTTTACTTCGCATCACTGTGTTGTCAACTTTGAGGGTATGTAGGAGCCATAAAAATCCTGTTCTATTGGCTTGCTTGTTATGCTTGTTGCTTACGTTATTAGTCTTTAGTTAATATTTATAATTGCAATATGCTTTCCAATGTTTTTTTTCTATTTTTTTTTTTTTTTTTGAGTTTAAGATTACATAAGGGAGGAGGTAGATACCAATATTTAGCTGTGGGTCAAATAAAGAAAACTAATGATAACCAAATTGTCACAGTGGAGGAATTTAAATTCTAACTACGAGAGAGCTTACCTTGGTTTCAAAAAAAAAAAAAAGGATTCAATATTAACTGTCCTGCCATGATTATCCCTGTTAACTTGAAAAGAGTGCTAAATGAGAATTTCATCACCTTTTCAGAATTAAAAATAGATTTTCTTTCTTGGGGCTTTTATTTTGGTCGGGGTGGGTGGGGGTATGGGAACAACTTTACAAGCATATGAGCTTAAAGATAATTGCCTACATGAGAAAAATATCCGAAAATAACAATGATTACATGAGCTGACGATCAAATAGCAGGCGAAAAAATTAAGAGTACAATGCTCTCATGCTACTAGTGTTTGGTAGCTAAAGTAGGAGTGGAGGTTGGATGATCTAAAATTTTTCAAGATGTTAATGGCAAAAAAGTCTCTATTGGCTTGCAAGTTGATACCAAATGGTTTTACTTCTTTCTTATTTACTTGTCTTTTCTCTCTACTTTTTAATACCAACTCCCAAATCAACTTTTAATAAGAGAATCCATTATGAACTTCCTTATTACCCAAGACATCCTCATTCAGTGGAGACAATTTCAATAGATGGTCTAAGTTTGATTCTCTCGACTGTTAAAAATAGCATTTAGGAAACTGCAAGGTGTGACATGCTATTATATTTATCAATTATCATAAGGTTTCAACATTCTATTAACAATGATGACATTTCTGTTCATCTGTCTCCTGGAAACTTCCAACTTTCAACTTCAATATTTTCTTCAAAGCTTAGTTACTTGTTATTTATTTTTCTTGAAGTATGGGACTCCGCATCTTAGTATATCACAAAAATAATATAAAAGGTGAGAATAAGTATACATTGGAACTTTTATGGCTCAAATATTGATCTAGTGTTTCTTAATGTTAACGGGAGACAAGAAAGTTTTTCAAGTTAGGAAAGGACCAATAATGGAAGACCAAATGAAAAATTCATCAAGGGCAATAGTAGAAGACCATTTCAAGTTGGCAGGGTATTTATTGGTGATTACTAGTTTGTAATTTTGTCCATTGGGAGTGTGAAAAAGAATGGAATGTTATGATTGATGTGGATTGACAGGGATCTCTGTCCCATAGTGCAGATTGTTTCTGATAGCATCACATGCTCACACCATTAATGCTGAAACTCATTTAATAATCACCTTTTACTTCTAACATGCATTTGCAATTCAAGTGTGGGTTCAATTTCTTTTCATGCTGATTTCTGTTTTAGTACTTCCCAAGGTTAGCTAACATCTGTTGTTGCTGCTTCCTTTTCTTTTTCTCTTTTCCTTTTTGGTTTTTAAGGCTGAGCTGAATTCAAAAGATTTACAAAGAAACAACCAACAAATTCAAAATGGAAATACCAAGTTTGTTGCTGGTCTATCAAGAGAAACCAAATCTTCTGAAGCTGATATGGTGCCAAATGATTCTGTCAAGATTCCAGTCCATGAAGCTTCCGGAGAGTCAATGGAATCAATGGAGGCATGCAATGGGAATAATTTTTTGAAAAGGTTTTTCTCCAAGTAGTGGTGGACTTGGCATATTAATTTGTTAATATCAACCATTTGATATTGGTCAATACTGCTTTTCTTGGATTAACTTCTGCTTGATTTCTGTATGCTGGTTCACAGATTCAGTGTGGAGGACCGGGCAGTTGTTTCCCATTTATTCCATCAATGGGCCAAAAAGCCAGCGTTTCAAGACCCAAGGAGATTACTTGACAAGGTTAATCCTTTATTTTTCTTCATATGCTTGTTTCACGATTCTGGAAAGCATTGAGCTTTCAAGTCTGGAATTTGAGAAAATTTTGACTCTTTCTTTTGTCTATTTGTTCATGTAATTTCTTCTTTTGTTGCTCTTCATGTAGGTGTTTTCTGTGTGTGAATGTATGAACTAAATTTTTTGTGAGAGTAATCTTTGGCTTTCCGCTCTTTTGTTCAGTTTGTCTTCTTCCTCATTTCCTTGCTTTTGTTTCTCCTTCATGAAACATGGTACTCAATCAAGTCACAGAGTCTGGTATCCAAGCACAAGGTCAGAGATGGACCAACATTGTGATTGAAACTAGCATGCAAACTCTTCTTCATCAGCTACTCTGTGGTTTATGCATGGCTTACAGAACTTGATAAATAACATCATCACTTTTTCAGAAACTGCATTTCCTGGAATGTAATTTTGTGAGTTGAAATGGTGATTTTCAATTTACTTGGGGCCTGATCTTGCCCACAATTATCAAATTGTAAGTTTTTAGAAAAAGCGTATGCACATGACTTTGGTTGTGGCAATGAGCTCATAGGTTGTTTATGAAGAGTGTACTGTTGTTTTGACAGTACTGACAAATGGAAAGTCATTGATGTCCATAGTGCTGTTCAGTGGTAGACTCATTATAAAAATATGCCGTTGTAATTACCACTTTATTTACAGTGTCTTCAGATCTTTACTTAGAAAAATATCCACTATCTGTTAGGTCTTTGCCCACTTGCCCTCGCCCCAACAGTTATACATTTGTCTCTTGTTGGTACGAGATGGCTTTGCTCAATTTTCTTTCTGGTTCTTTAGTGTAGTACTGATGCTACTTTGTTTGGTACTGAGCGGTGATGGCAGTTCATTTGTTGCTGAAGCACAGTTCATATTGTTGCTGATAATTGTGGCCTCCATACAGGAGAAAGATTTTCTAACTTTATTGTCCTCTTGTCGTGCTGTTATGGATCTGGACAGCTCTAGTCTTTGCTCAATCCTCTATTGCAACAGCCGGCCTATTGGTGTTTCACCAACATCAACAACAGCTTGAAGCATATGCATTCCATTTCTACCTGTTATAAAATTTTATGAGGTGTTAGTGGCAATTTTTTGTCTCAAAACTTGTGTAACATTTTTTCACACCAAGAATTGGGCTGGGCCTTTTTCAGTGAAGAACACATTTTTTCCATGTTTTTGTTTTACCTTGTACCTTGACATTCTCTCTCCCTCACTTGTCCCTAAAATGCATACAATGTGATGCCTGGGAGTTTTAATAACTGTTTTGTGTTTTCCTACAATATACTCACATTTTATGTTTGACTCTGTTGCATTTACAGGTTGGCTTTGCAATTGACGAACGCTTGAGAGTCAAGAAAAGCACACACAAGGTTGTTCAACTTCATTTTGTTCATATTTCAATTAGTTTTTCTCTCTTCCTCCCTGCTCTTTTAATATGTATCATTCTTGTGGTCATAGCCTGGCATTATATTTTAGCCTTTCTATCAAGCGATTATTGTGAACCATGGAGTCACCTGCTCATGAACACATGCACCTAAGACCTGTCTAATACATGTCTCCTAGTTGACATGCACCCAAGACAAATGAAAGCTGAAAATCATCTTGACAATTCTAGCATGAAGCCTGGAAAAAAATTAATCAATAAAGGCGAGTTTAGAGCTATGCATGGAGGGTTTCCTTGGTGTGTCTTGATGATATATCAACGAACTGGCACTTCAAAACTCAAAAGTCATGAACTAGTGAGAAGCTAGACTCTATGTTACATGGACACTTCCAAACTTGTGAAGTACCCGTGTCGGATGCTTGAAACTTGTTGTGGGGTATTTGATATGTTGTCCAACATGTCTAGTAGGACATGCAACCAACATATATGTTTAAGTAGTAGAGTTTATTATGAAATTATCCATAAGACTCCCTTTCTATACATAAAAAGCATAATGTTTGTTTGTAAACTCTATTTTACCCCAAATAAATAAATAAAAATATTTAAGAAATATGAAATTTAGCCATGTCGTGTCCTTGGGCATAAGAATTAGAGGAATACAACACAAGGACACATACCATTCCCGATACATGTACCCGAGTCTATCCAATATAAGCTAGACTCCAAGAAATATGTATGGTATGAGAGATGATTGTTGTACAAATGCCAACTATGTCATGCGGACTCTGCTTAAATGTATGAAGTACCCATGTCGAACACTCAATAATTGGATTCTGACAATTGGGTAAGGTTATAGGTACAGGATAAGTGTCCAACATGTATTGTTGGGTATTTACTTAACAAAAATGTTTAGTAATTTAAGTTTACGAAACAAATATACATAAAACTCTTATATAATGCATGAAATGCTCTATAACACCTTGCAAACACTATTTCATCGTATAAAATAACATATATTAAGAAATATTCAGAATAGAGGAATTAGATTAATCCGACACTTAGATACATACACGCACCCAACACCCGTACCCAACTTCATGCAACATAGACGGCTAATGAGTCCTTGAAGAAGGGAAATGGCCCTTTACTTTGGTTAAGTTAGTTGATTGGGAGCCTTTAGACATTATTATCGTTCTTTGACTCATTTCCAGATGTTGTTCTACCAAAATTAAATGTGCACCCTGTGAAGCCTAAAGGTGATGTGTTGGACAAAATCATATTGAACAATACAGACGATGGTTCCAGTCCAGGAATCCTTCATGTCGGTTCCTAAGGTTTTATGGATTTCTTCTTTGTAAGTTAAATAAGTCAACTCAAGGTTCTCAGCCAATAGAAATCACACTAGCGTAAACTATACTTCCTGAAGTTTCCATGATGAACTATTGTACATACAGGCACATACTAAGACACACATAATTACTTGCATTACATATTCTGTTTCATAGTGACAGCAAAATGACTCTTGGATGACATGCCAGGATGTTATGCGTGTGCTAAAGTCCTGCTTGAGGTGTGATGAGGCATTTCAATATGGACAACATGTAAGTTCACTTTTCTTGTCAAAAATATCAGCTGTAGCATATCATAGCTTTTGTTCAAAAATAGACTATTATTGTTGTTGTTGTTGTTGATTTCGTTAGTTATTTTTATTTTTATATTGTGGTTGAAATAGGTTCTGAGGTGGGAGCAAATACCTGCTGATAAGCGTGCCCATTTGATGAGGGAGAAACAGGTATGGTTTTTCGGGTCATAATCCGCTGCACTACCAAGCATATTCTACGTGTATGTGCAAGAAAGTGTCCATATTAGATGACTAAGATTGAAAACTTGAAATTATATATCACAAAATGGTTACTTAAAATGTACAATGCATTCACTATTTTGGGTGGTTTGAACATTTTCTGAGCCTTTTTGAGGTTCAGAGGTTCTGATCTGTGTTAAAGCATATCCTTGATTAATGATGAAGAGTTCTAATACCTTCGGTGTTTGATTTAATTCTCCACATTCTTATCAGTAATTTTCAGATATAGAACTTATCAAATTAAATGAGTATCAGACATTTCCTTATTGATCTATGATAGAACACAGTTTTCCAGATTACAGTATCCTAGCTCATGCACAAAAATGCAGTCAAACTCCAACGAGCACGTGTTGTACCCATTTGTTGTATGTTTAATGTATATGTGCATAATACCTCATTCAGTTATCTTGCATAATTGTTCATTTCTGTTAAAAAAGAAAGGGGGTTCAAGCGCTATGCCTCACTTCTAGAGGTCATAGCTTTTGCCTGGCACTTCTATCTTATAAAGAAATGGTTATGGACCTCTTCTATTCTTGTAATAAGGCTACTTTTTCTTGTCATCAATCTGAAGCATTTTTATTTATTGTGCCTTCTAGGAACATTTCCAGAAACTAAGGATTGAGAATGCATTGAGTTCATCTGCCCCCACCCCAAAGCAGGTGACACGCGTCTGTACTTAGTCACTTCTATTTTTTTTTTGGTATGCTAAATAACCTTTGTCTGGAATTAGCTTCCTTTCATTGCAAATCTTGGGTCAATCATCACTTAGTTTGGGTTATGGAAAGATATAAGATTAGATTATGGAAATAAATCCTTTTTTTCCTTACGAGTTACGAGTTTATGAAATAAACTTTCCATGAACATGCCCCATAACTGCTTGATTTGATATTTCTTTTTCCTTGTGTCAGATATTTTTAGCACCATTCCAACAATATCATTCTGATGCACAAGTTATGTTTTCATTAGCCAAAGTCCAATTGATATGTCCAAAACTCCTAGTAATTGTGGTTTCATTTTTCATTTTATTCCTATGATATGCTTTCTCTTAGTCCCCCAAAACTTGTAGCTTGTTGCATGGGAATGCTGCTGAGGCTTCACCTTTCTGCTATCACATTTCATGTCATGTTCTATCAATATTGACTTTAAATTGCTGTCAGTCTCACAGTGGACTCTTTTATTCATGGATGGCAGATTGCTTATTTACAGAGCCTGGGATGCACAGTGGTCCCTTCATCGCGTCTCCATGCTTCTCGTTTGATCGAGGAATACAAATCACTGTAGCCAGAGATGGCCATTTGATTCTTAGCATGTACAAGAGATGCCTACCTCAATAGCGTAAATGTTTTACAATGTGATAGCTGTACAGCTGTATTGTTTTAATATTATCATCTGCATAGTATTTACTAAATTAGTTTTGCTATCATTCTCTTCTTTTTTTTTCTTCTTTTGGTTGCCTCGATTTGAGCCTCAGCTCTTTATTTACAGAAGAATGACTCGTTAGGACGACTAAAAAAAAAAAAAAAAAAGAGAATACTGTTACTGCCTTCATTCAAAATTGTGGTAAATTAATAGCAAGAGATGGAAACTTCCATTTGGACTTCGAGAAATGGTAAATGGGGATGATAATGCGTGACTTTTTAAAGTGATAACACTAGGAAGTGATGCATGTATGAGATTTGGTTGTTAATTGGAAGCAAAATATAAACACACTTAAATATATTGGGATAATAGCAGTCAACCAATTTCATTTTCTCTTTTTCCTGGAAGTTGATAATCTATTATAGCAATTGACATATATGAGTTCATTATATATATTAAGAAAACTAGAAGCAAATATAATTTTAGAACACGAATTAACATTTCACTTTAAGAAAAAGGGGGTCGCTCCCATAATGGTAGAATTACAATTATTGATGTGCTGATACTAGTAACATTATTGAACAATTTGTATATACAGAAGATGCTTGGACTTTTCATGAATGCATAAACGCGGCAGAAAAGTTTTACATCTCAAATAGTATTGAGGGGAAAGTAAGGAATGATGTGCTTTTCCTAATCAAAAGGATCAATCCGTGGGTCATGCTCACTTGCCATAGCCATCCCTGTACAAAGGCAGGTAGGGCACATGACCTGCAAAATGAGAAGGTGTTTGAGAAACTTTTAGGCTAACAAAGAACACTATTTCCAAAATCACAGGTTGGAGCTCACATGTATCATTACCAGTTTTTTAATGACTTCCTGATTTGGCAGCCAACTTAAAAAGAAATACATAAACATCTTAATGCCCTTCTCTAATGGTGCAAGTGACATACAGCAACCAATATAAGTCCTCAAATTGTAGGATCTTCACAAATTTGAGGGGCTTAGCTCTACTATCAAGGAATTGTCCACAAAGCAGGTCCAGTGTTTTACTGCACACGAAGAGATCTACCATCTCCGGTGGGGCCACAGAGGTATGGTTGGATATTTCAGCTCAGAAAACAAACAAGAGAACTAATTTCAAGCAGGTTGAAGTAATTTAGATCAATATAAATGCAAGGGCTTCTAAGCATTCCAAATTAGATATTTCTTTTTCCTCCCGATAAAGCATATTGTCTTCATAATCTTTTCCCTGAGAACCTCACATTAGTCTATCAAGCAGTTGTTCAAACCATATGCACATAGGCCATATATTGCACTAGCAGAATAGTAAATAGTTCACGTGACGTTTTCTAACCTTTCCAGAACCTGAACAGTTTGAACATCGCTCAGTTCTAGGTGGTGCTAGGGGCTGATCTCCCCCATTAATTGTTGACACTGGTTCTATAAGGACAAGTGCTCCTGTGCTTGAACAGCGAGCACAAGCAAGATATCCTGCATCAACCATATGAGCAGCAGCATATAAGCACACCAAGTGTAAACGCCATAAATAAAACATGCAAAAGGAAAAGCTCTCTAGTTTGGAGAGACAGGTGGGAGCAAGGAAACTAGCACAAATGCAAAACTTCTATAGTGAATGAGGAGGAAAAAATGAAAGAGAAAACAGAAAGGATTAGTGGAATTATTCAAGAGAATTGTATTGCCACCGCTTCTACTAGAACAAAGTGCCTCCTCTGATCTGTCTTAGCATTCCAACAGACCATAAAGGTGTAACCATTAAGGGAGAAGCTGTGAAGAATTCCTTCACGAATTGTGGTGAGAGGCCAATAATGCAGAGTGCTTTAGCAAAAACTTAGAATAAGCTGCCCACCATTGGGTTTTGTGGTGGGTTTGGTCTCAGGAAAATTTTATGGGTTGGCAGTTCCACAAGATTGGGAAATGTAGTAGGGCCTCTAGATGAAATACGGCCAAAATTAGCTTGACTCTGAAGCTATCAGGTTGCTGGATTTGCAGATGAAAGCTGGAACCCTCTGGATGGCAGCTCATTTAAGGTACTTAGGTGTGAAATTGAAGGCCAAAGGGTGGGGGAAGGAAAGCGTTGCGGAAAGTTTGGGATTGTTTAGATAGAGTTTGTCGCTGAAATCGGAGTGTTCTTGAGCATTGAACAATAACCTGAGAAGAGTTTGAATCCAAAGTTTTTAGTAAGAATTTTCTACAAGGTATCTAAATCCCGCCAAGTAGATTTAACATAAACGTATTAAAAAATTCCAGCACTTAGAAGACATGAATAATGGACTGAAGCAAAGTAACCATTTGAATATCTTCTTCCAACCCCAAATAAGATAAACATAAGCAATTTACTCAAAAATATTAAAAATGGGTTGCAGAAAGTAGCATTTGCTAGAATGCATACCGGTCCCAAGACAATACTTGCATCTTTTATGCTCCTGCTGTTTTACATTGTTTATTTCAACCACCATCAAAGCTGAGATAACTCCAACTGCTCCCCCAGAGAATGATGCCACAATAGGATCAACCTGACTGTGATTCAACAAAAATAACTCCCTAGTACTAAAAACTAGAAGTAACAGTCCATTCTCATCAATTAATATCCGATATCAGGAAAAGATGCACAAAACTCTTACATTTTAGATTCTGGAACTTCCAGGACCCCATAAACAAATTATGCTGGCAATTTGTTTGATATACGCTTTCGTTAAATTTCACACACATTGTTAAAAACATTGTAAACAATTGACATGAAAACCTCTTCACACACCCACCCACCCACAAACCCTCCTTCACAAAAGAATTCTAATTCCAATTACTTAGGGTGACTTACATGTATCCATTTTCTCTGGTTGTCTCTACCCAAAGCCATATCCTCTAAGAGTCCAAAACAACTATATATATATATATATATATAGAGAGAGAGAGAGAGACAGAATAGGAGGTCTTCCAAAGTATTAACTTTTGATACTTGGGCAGACTTACAACGAGCATGTCAAATTATGTGATATGCAAAGTGAACTACACACAATGTTGTTAGGTGTTTCACCTTTAGAGTAATGCCACAATAGCTCTTTGGTTTCACACTCAACAGGTACAGTTTGATTAAATGAGAGCAGGTTCATTATGCTTGAGTGGGATTTGATTACATAGGAGATAAGACCACATTTTGTGGCATTAACATTCAAAAAAAACCAAAGGCAGAATCCTCAACGAAGGATGAAACTACAATACTTGTATATGGAATAAAAGTTCCATATCATCAGAATAATTAAGAGGAGCAACAGTTCTTTAGTTCAAAATAGGACAACCACCAGCAAACTTGCCTCCATGTAAAGAATATTACTGCTATTTAACGGTTGGAGAACAAATTGGTAAAGAATGAAACAGTAAAGAATATTATTGCTATTTTACAGGTAAGTTAACATTGCCCTGTCTCAGTTATTATTTATCATTACTAAATTTCGCATAGCTTTTCTATTATCCAAATGAACGGAGCAGCAACAGATGCATACATGATTCATTGTGATGAGAATGACCAACAAAACGGGTGGGCTGAAGGAGTTAGATGCAGGGACAAGAAAATATTCCAAATGAATCATCGGGAACAAGAATTGCAAGTCAAACACAGAACAATCAGAACAGATAACATTTTAATATAGAAGGTGACACTCCATATACAGGCATACCTCAACTGCATTGGCAGATGCACACTGTGAATAAAGTCTGCATATGATGTGCCTCCTAGTCCCAACTTTAGCTCCAACTGAGATAAGCATTTACAGGGGGAAACATTGGTTAGAAGCTGGATGGGCTTCACGTCTCTTTGAGAAGCAAGATAATATTAATATGTTTTGACAATGTGGTTCCCACAACCATACTAGTTTGTAGACAACATCCCCAAACTTGGAAAATAAGAACCGTTTGTATATATTTAGCTCATGACGCTCATTTAGACCTAATCGTTAGAAATGAACGTTCAATAAATTGGGATGGCAACCTTTAAGGTATAATCTCATCTTCCTTATTATATGGCAAAGTATACTCAATTCTTGAAGCCCACGGAGGCCTTTGTCTACAAAGTTCAGATTACTCATCCTATTAATGACCAATATAAATGTAGGTGTCCAATCCAAGAAATGAAATATATTCCTGCACTACTGATAGTAGAAAAAAATGAAGCATGAGAAATAAGTAGGTCCTCCTTGCTAGAAAAATGAAATTACTTAAGGATCAGTACGGTAGAATTAAGGGATACAACATAGGATTGTGCAATAAACAAAATGTCCTGTTCAAAACAAAAAGACACAAAGTGATTGGGAAAAAAAAAAAGAAAACGTAAAAGAGGGGATGAAGATTGCCCTAGCTGAGACATAATACTCTTAAGTTTGTGGGTAATTTAAACCTTGAGTCTACTATCCAAGTGCGAGAAAACTTACAGTAGGTGCTAGAAGACCACCAAAAATGATAATCCCACCAATAAGAGAGAAACAAGTAGCATAATAGAGCTTAAGATTCTCTGAGCTCTGCATGAAATTTAATTATCAATCATTATATGGAGAATCTATTGAAGGAAAACAAAGGAACTGTATTCTCTTGATTCATAGATTAAAAAGGAAAAGATAAAGATAGAATGGGTGGCGTGACGAACACAAAATTTATGTCTTTCAGCCACTGCTGTAAATAAATAGATTGTAAGAATTACCAATGGAGGCAAGAATGGAATGAATGAAGGAAAATTTGGAAGTTCATTTTCTTGTTCTTCCTTTTGGATTCCAAGTTCAGCACTTTTGATCCTCTGTTGTATCCGGAGCCGGCGAACCTATGAAAGATTTCAAGGATACAAGTATTAGCAATATGTTGCCTCAACATGCAAGATGAAGGTTACAAATCCATGCATTTCATTTCCATGCTAAATTTTCAATACAAGTTTACAACATTGTTTTTCACATGCAACAACTGGATCAACAACCATGCTGGCAGTTCTAGTAAGAGCATATAAAAACATGTGAAAGAACTGTAAAGTACTATGAAAAGATAACCTAAGCACTCCTTCATTACTTCATAGATATACACTTTGCAATCATATTAGCAGTACACCAATTGGCAGGGATGATTGCTGGGAAATAACATTCACCTTACGCAACATGGTGAAATCAACTTGTGTACCTTTACTCCTTTGTTGGAAACCAGTGCTGGCAATGTGCACAACCATAGATGCATCCAACACATATCCAAACCAGTAACCATGTCAAGTAGCATCCAATATAGGTATTCCACACATGTTGAAGTGTCCATATAGCATAACATATTCTTCATATAAATAGAGACTACACAAAGCAACGTGATGAGTTATTATTTCTTGATCCATTCCACATGTACTCTTTCCATTTCTATTTTAGTCAGGCCCCTAGTTTGTGAAGTACAAACTATAGTCTTAACTGTTGGACAATCTTTTGGTGTTATCTAGTTCATGCTAGTATTAGCTTCTTGATATAAAAATAACAGCCGAAGTAGCATAATGAGCATTCACAAAACACATACAGGATAGGATAATTTATCTATCTACTAGCCAACTTAAATTTGCAAAAAGGTTATGAAAAATCATGACAGTATCATCAAAGACGCCAATCAACATCAAGTTCTTATTCCGAAAGTCACCTCCTCCATATGCAAAAATATTTTGTTTCGCCGACTTCGAATATTATCTTGAATTTCTCTCAGTTCCATTTTGGCAAAATCCTGCTCTGTTTCAGGTCCTTCAATGATACAAAACCTGCACCGATAAAAACAATACGCAACGATCAATTTTACTGTGCAATTTAATAGCCTAGATGCCTTGATGCTAATTGGGTTTGTTTATCCAAGCCATGTTTTATAAGAATTTATAAAACATGTTTTATAAGAATTTATATGTCCACAACAAGATCAAGCATGTTTTATAAGAATTTATTTTGTTATTACTCAACAAAGTTCTGATATGTGAAAAAATAAAATAACTGAGTGAGTATACCCCAACTAGAATGGTTGTTCTATCTTCTCAGCTGAACTAGGACCAACTTTTTTTTCTTGAGATCAACTAAAACCAACTGATATGTTAGTAATTCAAATCATAATAACAACAACAACGACGCATAGGTCCACGTACGATATATATCTGCACAATAAAATGCGTATAAGTAGGACAATGTAAAGAATGATTACCCAGCGTTTTTATCAGCCGACTCAGAATCAATTGAAGCAGCAAATGGAGAACCCTCGGGCTCGGACGCCATCGATCGCCATCTGAGGTTGGATTTGAGGTTACCTTGAAGAAATCTTGAGTTTGAGAATCGTGAATTGTGCGGAAAGAGTGGCGTTAGAGGATACGAAACCGTCCAAATTCGACCTGAACAAACCATCTCTAAAACCCCTGCTCTGTCTCTCTCTGTCTACAAAAGCCGAGCTCGCTCTCTCCCTTTCACGCTCCCTCTGAAGACTCTCTCTCTCTCTCTCTCTCTACAAAAGCATAGCGCTCTCTCTCTCTCTCCACAAATGCATGGCTCTCTCTTCTATGGAGAAGACGGGCGGGCAAAGAGGTGGAGACATAGAAGACAGGCGGGTAAACAGGTGGAGACAAGAGGGAGTATCGTTTTACGGTGCAGTCAGGGCGGCACGGATCTTTCGAGTTGGGGGAAGAAGATGGTCGCTACGTGTTTCGATGCTATTCGCCTTTGTGTTTTTTAAACTGTCATGTCTCATTCAATCTGTGAATAGTGAATATGTACAATCATTAGAAAACCTTTTTTGCTTTTTGGTCCACAATATAAAGTGGCAATTTTTTGCGGCAGGGAATTTTGAGTGGAGGCAGTGCGTTTGGGTTTGCTCCAACAAAAAATCCAATCTGGTTGGATTTATCGCTTGACTTTCTTCAATGTATAGCTTTTATGTGATTTTGACTTATGGTTATACCACCATTGAGCGGTTGGCTCATGCATAAAAAATCAAATTTTCTCCTCTAATATTTTAAGTTTTCACGTAGATCACGTTGTGAAATTTAATTTTCGGCTTCAACTTAAGTTTGATGAAATCTTCTATAAATAATTGTGTAAAATTTAATATTTTAAGTTTTCATAATTATTCGAGTAGATCACACTGTGAAATTTAATTTTCAGCTTTGACTTAAGTGTGATGAAATCTCCTATAAATATGATAACAATTTTTCTTATCATATTTGTACAATAGCCTATCTTCATATTCATTTAAAAAATCAAAGTCAATATAAAAAATACTACATTCAAATGAGCTTTTTACTCACTCTTATTAACAAAAGTAATTAGGTTGATAAAAAAAAAAAATTTACTTACGTTTTTAACGAGTCAAGGTATTTTCTTTGTGAATCCAATTACAGATAACATCCTTCATATATGAGTGGATAATGTTCAATTTTTATCCTTTCTATTTGTTTGTTTGTTCATTAGTAGGTCAATTAGGGCTCTTAGATTATACTCGTTTCAACTAATTCTTTTCCCATGGCCATATTCATCCTCCAAGTTGCTGTCCTCTAATTTTGATGGGTTTTTTTTTTTTTCAAGTTTTCTTCTACATTGTTGTAGTTCACTAGATAATAAATCAATGATAAAATCGTAAATCTTTCCAGAAATTTCTTTTTCTTTGGTGCACTTGCTACCATTATCTAACTTTCACATAAAAATGACACCAAACGCAGCCAAAGAACCGGTACCAATCACCATATTCCACCAATATCCAAATCTATCTCTTTAGTTTGGGATTTATCTTCTTGTCCTGTATTTAGCTATCCACTGCTGTGTATAATATCAGCCACCAATTTAAATAATGGCCACAATTGGCAGTCGTAACTTGCTACCACAAGTTAAGTCATTTTCTCATCTCATCACATTAGCATACTCAAGTTCAAATTTTGAGGTTAAAACGAAAGATATTTATCTCTTATAAATACTCTAATTCAAATATGAATAATCTGTCTTTGATGAGTAAAGGGATTAGTCCAAATGTGCGTAAGACAATCCCGTTAAAGATAAAATTCAGCTCATATTTTATTTTCGTTACCTTTTCTTAATTATGGGAAGAAGAAAAAAAAAACTCACTTTCTAATTTACCAAGTTATAGATCTTGTAAAATTAGCAGTCCAACGGTTGTATTGCCAACTTGAATAGTTACTATGTTTTAGTAAAAAATAAAAAAGTTAAAAGCATAACCTAAAATTTCATAATAAATGAAAATCGAGCTCCCCGTCCAATTTGTCCGGTGTGGCTTTCGAGCCAGTTGGGCCACAGGCCGAGTTACGAGCCAAGCTTGATAGTCAGGGCTTCAACACTAAGGCCCGTCCCAACCCAAGGGGGTCAGGCCCGAGCCATTTTTTACATGACTACTATACAGTGCTCAACTTTTCTTTTGCACTGGTCATGCGGGTGGGCTGTATGTTCCGGGTTTAATTGCTCCATTCACAATATGGGTGGGCTTGGATTCCACCTAAAAAGAAATATTTAGTTACTAGTATTACTATAAAAAATAAAAAAAAAGTTTCTCAATTTTAAAAGTTTAGAATCAAGTATCTTCGATAGAATAAATTAGAAGTGTATTTGAAACTCTTGGACAAGAAAGAGAAAGGAAGTGAGAGAAAAATTGTAAAAAAATTTGTTTTTTGTTTACTATTTAGTTTTGCAAAGGAAATTGAAGATAATTTAAGATAAATCACTTTCCATTATTTAAAATTTGAAAGAAAGTTGATGAAAAATAATCGGATAACTATTAAAAAAGAAAGTAAAGAGAGAAAAAAGAGAACTTTCTCCATTTTCTCCTCTTCCCTCCAAAATTAGAAATTATTTGAAAGAAAGATGATGAAAAATAATCCGATAACAATTAAAAAAGAAAGTAAAGAGAGAAAAAAGAGAACTTTCTCCATTTCCTCCTCTTCCCTGCAAAATTAGAAACCAAACAAAAACAAAAAGAGAAACCCGGGGTTGATGATAATAGGGAGAAAACACATTTTGTCTACTAATTGGGTATGAAATTATCTTAACTCGGTGTAGGAAAGGTCTCCGCGCCCAGCTGCGGTCCAACTATGTACTCCCTCCCAAACAAACCCCTTACACGGGGTTTCAGAGTGAAAAACCCTAGCTTGGCCCCTATAAAAGCATAGCAACCATCGATCTCACCACAAGGTTGAGCAGTGTAAAGACCAAAGACAATAGTTTTCTAGGGTTTCTCTATTTTACAGATCGCTATTGCTATCTCAACTACTTCGTCATTATCATCTTCCTCAGTTGTTCTGTTTTAACTATCGTTTTTTTTTTGGTTGAAATTCGAAAGAGAATCGCAGTGATGACTCCACAAAATTCAAGCTCAACAGACCGGAATGCAGGCTTCTCTCTAGAGAAGTTTGCGTGTCGACAACCCCGCTGAGCTGAGCGATTCTCTTTCTTCCTATATATATATATGTATATTTATATATGTATTTGTAACTTTAATAATTTAATTCTCCTAGTTTGTCAATTTTATGTTTTGGGAAACGGAGGTTGCGATGAGGATAAAAAGCTCCCTCTTCTGAACATGAAGTTGAGGACTAATTGCTGGCAGAATCGAACCTATTATTAAATAAGCCACCACTGAGTAATCTCTTCTCCCAATTTTTAGAGATCTTCTGGAGCATTTTTTGTGTTTTCGTTAGCTTCTGGTTTTCTTAGGTTGAATCCAAAAAAAGGTTGCATTTTTTTTAATTTATATTTGTGGGTGTGCTGAATACAAGGTGGATTAGGATGAAGCAATAGTAAAATAATCCAACACTTGATCTGAGACATTGCCTGTTGAGTGATGCTAAAGATTTGCTTCTGAATCGCATTATTGTTCTCATGATAATGAGCTTTTCAAAACCATGATTTTGATGGATGTTATGTTAGTACTAGATCATCATGCACATGACTTTTTTTTACCCATTTTGTGTTAAAGGTTAATACATTTGCACATCATAAATTCACCTTGAATCACATGCGGTTTGGCTAGTTGAAAAATTAGTTCGGTAATAAGGAAGTTCTAGAGATTAGTTCTACGTTATCTTCCAATTATATTGGCTTAAATGAAATTTGGTATCTCATTCAAATACGTTAATACCCAAATCAAATCTTGTACTTACGGTGAAAGCTTTTCTAAATTAAGAATTTGTGCAAAGTTGATGTAATTTTAGCTTCTAATGCAGTTTAATTTGAAGTATGAGATCACGATAAAGAATGTTATTCGAATTTTGAGTCAATTGCAGAGTCAAATATAATGGGATTTTGAAATTAAAATTTTGCTGATGTAGTATGCATTTGGACTGTACAAATATCAAGAATTTTTTAGTACTTGCCATGGAAAACTAGGAAGAGTATGTTGTAAGCATTCACTGTTCAATCTTTGTAGCAGTTCATTACTTCTTGTGCACTTATTTATAAGAATTACATTATGCATGTTTTTTGTAGCACTAGTTTTGACCAACCTTTCACAATCCTCGATTAATTTAATATAGTTCACAATATTATTGTGAATATATTCACTATTGTTCAGTGCTTATTGGTCACTACAACGGCGGCATTGAGTTTTGCTTGGCATATGCATTATGTAATTGGTTAGTCTATAAGCATTAACTGTAGCTGCTCTGAAGCGTCTTAGATGGATAGTTTTGGCTTATGTCTATGTATTGGCGTGAAAATATAAGTTTTTTTCTTTGTAAAGTCCTCATTTGTCTCTGTTGAGCCATATTAAATGTCCTCATGGACTTATTACTTGTTTGAGAAATGTCATATGCTTTACAGGATTCACAAAGACTTTGTCTTTGAGTTGTTAATGTTGTTTTACGATTTATTTTCTTTCAGTTTCTTTTTTTCATTTTTTGGTTGCATTATTAGTAAGACATCATCAAGTGATGAATTATGGAAAAATCTTAGGACACCATTGGACGTAACTTTTTAAAGTTACGGATGAGAATGCCATTTTTCTGATGATGATGATGATGAGTCTCATAAATATAAAGTATTTTACTTGAAGTGCCCCCAAAACTTGTATTTGGTGATGTGGGTCTTTATGATTGACGGAGGGTGTATGTCGTGTAAAATGGGGATTGGATGGACTGGGCAAGCACTTGGTGTTATGACTTGTGCATGTTATATGTATCTGTTTTTTGCATTGAACTTTAAATATTTGGTATTTTTGTTTTTTTATTGTGGAGTTGGGGAAATGATGCGAAAATACAAACAGAGGCGCCAGCTCTGCTGATTATTTCGACTTTGCACGTCAGTCTGATCCCAAAAATGATCGTAAGAAATGTTTTGAAAGGAACTCTTTGGTGGTGGGTGTCTTGACTTTATCGTGGACATGTACCTTTATGAGAACCTCGATATCTTCGCTGCTCGTCAATCCATTTTCTAACTTGTTTGTCTATTTTGCTAGGCGAGTGACATGATTCTTATTAATAATGTTAGGGCAATTATGTTTCAATGAGAATTACTCACTGCTATCAAAGAAGCATTGATTTAGGTTTTTGCCTAATGTTGAACTCATAATATCATAGCATATTTTATTGGAAGGACTAATATATCCAAAATTTAGGTTGAGGATCATTAGATTTTAGTAGGTGCTGTTCTACAAGTTTCTTTTGGTGCAATGAAACTATTAACTGTACTGTGAAAGTTTTTAGCCTTGCATAATAAAGTTTCCTTTTAAGGGTGGGATTGATGGATATCCTAGTCTTGCCATTTCGTCACAAAAAAAAAAAAAAAAAAAAGAAGTAAAGCTGCCTTCCTAGCTTTGATTGACATTGGGTATGGAATCTCTTGGGGTTAAGGAGTCGTTTGTGCGTAGTCAAATTATGCTGTTAGGTTTTAATTGTTTGGTTCATTAACATAGTACTTTATTGATTAAGCTCATATCCTAGATGAGATTTGGCTTAACAAGTGGAAATAACATGCTTTGATATATACATCATAGTTATTAGAACTTTGTTGGACATTAAACTGGTAAAGTTATTGGTTCAATCGACTCAACCGTTATTTTAGAAGTATATGTATTTTATATATTTTATAGGTTTTACTTTAAACATATTTTATATGGCAGAGTAAAACTACAAGTGGAACAGTGGCTAATTCTCTTGAAATTCATGCCTACTGCCCAAGTTTGAGCCTGGACAGAACCAAAAAAGCTTTAAAATTTTGTTTCAAGGTTTGAAACTTCAAAAAGTCAACGTTGACCACCAGTTTTGTAGTTGGCTGGTCCGACCGGTTGGTCTGGTTTAGTTTTGAGAACTATTATATATATTTAAATTTTGCCTTGAGATTTGTATCTTGTTGGTTCATTAATAGTATTGAACTTATGTAATTCGGTCTATAGTGGTCATAAGATATTATTAGGGCAAGATAATTATTCTGTGAATATGTATGATAATTGTTTTGGCTTAGTGGTAATTTGTAATTACTATAAAGCAAATAATATGAGTTCAATTCTTCAACTTAACCATCAAAATTTTGAAAAAATTGGCATTTAAAACATGTTTCATTGTAGACTGGATATAACTTATAGTTCATTTTAAGACAAATTTATATTGATTTGTTTGGGGAGGTCAAATGGGCTTTACTTCTTTGTTGTTTCTTGGGCTTTTGATTATGTGTCAAATTGAAATGGGAAAAATCCATATTTGTCATCAGTAAATTGGTGTACTTGCAAGAGGTATGGATGTTTGTAGCAATATGTGAAGTTCCTATATAGTTAAGCGAAAGGAAAAGGTGCTCTCCTTTAGTTTGGGGTTAGAATTCATGTATTGAAGATGGCAAGCTATGTACCAACGGAGCTTGTTTTGAAATATTTGCAAGCTATATGAGTTCTTGAGTTCCAAGTTGTAGTTAAATTATTCAGGGAATTTCGTTGGATTATGGCTTCTCGATTGTGTGAAGAAGTTTCTTGAAAGTAATTGTTACTCCTAAAGTAAATTTGTTCCTACATAAATCAAATGCTTTAGACACTAACTATAGGCTTTTAATATTTTAAGCCACTAGATAGATTTTGGCAGCAACTCTATAGTCTGTACAACTTATTTTATTAGAGTTTAGGCACTGGGAAATAAATGTTTTTTTTTTTAACATGCACTTGAATGGTACTGAGCTCACATTATCTACTCCCAAATGTTTACTAATTATTACTTGCCTATTTGACTGTGGTCATTTACTTCTATAGCTTTTTTGGACTTGGTTGTCACTTATGGCCTTGTAAAGTAGATAAGGTGTTTTCCATTCTATTGTTAATTACCTTTGCTAACAGTAATCTCCCATTGTTGTACCGAAGAAAGGGTTGATAAACTGATGGGACATAGAAGTAGGCTGCTGCTAGAATGTTAAGTGAGTTAAATGTATTTTGTTGTGAATATTTTTGTTTATGAAAGTTTGGTGTTCTTATGCTTCACTTTTACTAGTGTTGGTGTTTTTTCATATTTGTAATTTTTTTATCTATATTTTTAAAAAGATTGTTTACTCAATGTCTGGGTGAAAGATAACAAAATCTGGATGAGGTCACAGACGATACTCCAGACATAAAAGGAACGTATGGATGTGTTTTCATAAATCAGGTTTTAAGGGACACATGTTCTTGGTCACCTTTCTTTTTCAAAATTTCTCAACAGGATAAGTACCATCAATGTCAGCAATTTCAAATTTCCAAATTGGATGGATTGTTATACTTTTTGCTTTATTGACAAGGGAAGTTGCTTATCACGCCTTAAATTTCGGGGGTAATTTATAATAAAAATAATTAATTTTGGGCCAAATAAAATCAATTTACAAGTGTTTAGAAAAATATAATAATAAAGTTCATAGTATAGCAGAGTAATTACACGTCACTCAAATAATAATTCGAATCACAAAATAATAAGTACAATTGGAATATAAAATAAGGTAACAAATTTTCTTGCAATGCTAATAAACCATCTGTATCTAGCTAATCTAAGCCATCGGTCTTCATGTTCAAGCTTAAATCTGCAAAGTCTGTAATTGTGATTTTTCAGTTTATATAAGACATGGTAGCTTCCTGGTCATCTTGTTTCTTTGCCATCAATGCAGGTTGATGGTGCAGCTTTGTAGTCATTTCTTCCCTACCGGTTCAACTTGATACTGCTTCTCTTGTTCATGCATCGAGTTTTTTTCCTGCGGTATAGCAGATTATCACACTTCATTCTTGCAGGAGTCTTTTCTTCAATGGTTTTTTTGTATTTTTAGCGGAAAGGGAAAATATGGTAAAAGGAACTAATGCATGAACGCTGAGGGAGATTTTTTGATATACAACTTCCATTGAAATTGTAGAACTTGTGGTCATTGTAGTTCGATGTTACAGCGGTCCATGCTTTCTTCAAACGATAAAAATATGATTTGCTATGATGCAAAATTATCGCGTTTTGATTCCTTAATAGTCTAATAGAAATTCAAACTTCTGCACATCCTAATCAACATTGTCTTTTTTACGCTTTGATTAGTTCTAGGATTCTTCCAAGGGGAAGAAAAAAAGAGAACGAAAGCGAGCCTAAATGCTTTAATAATGTTTAATTTGCTAAGCAATTGGATATACGTTCTTGCAAAAAAAAATTTTAATTTGTTGTTTGTTCTTTCTCGTTCTCTTTTCTTTTCTGTCAAGATATTATTTGCTATGTGGAAATTAAAATTTGTTGCACAGACCTTCCCAAGCTAAATTTACTACACTAACAAGTGGAAGTGTAATGGGGTGTTTGGAACTTTAATACTAAGAATTTGAGATTTATATGGTATGATCATGAAGTAATTTGACATTTCTGGCACCAAGTTTCATATGGCCTTGGAACTATGTGCACATCAGATATAGTTTGACAGTTGATCAAAGGTTGGTTCCATGAGCACATCAGATATAACCATCATGAATAGGGGAAAATGAAACAATCAACCCAATATTGATAGTGTTGAGACAAGAGGGCACATGAATTCATCCAAGATGAGCTCAGATTTAGTGGTTTTTCAGGTAGTTTTGGTCTCATGTCACTTCAACAGAGACTGAACGGGGAAGTGAATGAAACACATTGGCATTGTTACCATACACCCGTATGAGAGTTTAAACTTTCCCATTTATTTTTCCAAAACCAGAGACCAGGCATGGCAGCAGGCCACTATGTAAAGCTAAAGAATTATTTGATGTCACCAACACCAACACAAATATGCTATCATCACCACCATAACTCATGTCAATTATATAGAATTAGGAACAACTCTTAAGCATACCAATGTTCCTCAACAAATGCTAGCAACAAACCACATCTCTATCAAAACGCAGATAAGCATCACAATCAGAGTTTAGAATACAGCTTAAATAGGATAATTTAGAACCTGGAGAACACAGTTCCCACCAGCAACCTGAGCATGATGAGGTTTTTACTCATAGATCCATGGATGAAGGCTGCTCTGCCAATTTACAGTGCCATCAGGGAACCACAATGCTATCTCTTTCCTAGCACTCTCAACCGAATCACTTCCATGAATGACATTCCTGCAGGGGTATAGAAAGGGGGGGAAAAAAAAAAAAAAGAAGACAACATAAGATTTCAGCACCCCCCAAACAATTCATCTGATCCAGCACAGCAAATATCAAATGAGCAAGCAAACAATACAAAGATACTACATGGAAGAATAAAAAGTCAAAAAGTAAAAAATAAAAAATCACGAAACCATTTATTTGGCAACCTGCAGTGAGAAATTCACCACATTGATAGTCGATAGATAACACTTGAGCTAAGGAAAATGCAGCACTATCACCATCATCACCAAAGTAGAATACCCCAGCCACCATTGGCCCTCTTACTCAAGACCCATAGGACCATAAAAATGTGAATAAACTCACTGTATCTCCAGACAATGTCCACACAGACACATGTCCTCCTTTGTTGGGATGATGGTGCAAGATTTTCTCACTTCATCGGTGCAAGATTTTCTCACTTCATCAGTGCAAATGCACTTGCCATAAATGATGATTAAAATATAGGTTAGACGTTTAGCTGACAATGTTCAGTGGACACCATACAGCTTCTAAGAAGATATGTAGATGCTTCAAAAGGATAATTATTTCCAGATAAATAAAAGGACTTCAATCAAATTAAAGCTAAAATCAAGCTGAAAAATTCATTAGCAAGGTACAATACCTCACCTAACAAAGGATAAATATACCATTATACAATGTTGAGGAGCTGTCCAAAATTCCAAATATTGCAGCAAATTGCAAAATTCAGACAATTTCAAAGTCACCTATTAGCAATAGGCTACAGAAAACATATCATATGCATGTGTAAAGGATGGTAAAAGCCAACTCCATTGCACTAAGTAATTCAGTCTAGACTATCCAAAAATGCACAACTGATTCAATCCAAACAAATTACGTTGCTGTAATTTCCAATGCTTTTAAGCATGACTAATATATTAGGTAGTATATCTTGCCGATGGCTATAAAGGACAGAATGACAAACAATTGAAAACCAAGCCCCATTATCCACACAATGAATGATTATCAGTAGGGTAGATTAAGAGCAAAATACCTGCCAATCTCAACAGCAAAATCACCACGAATTGTGCCAGGAGCAGACTCTGATGGGTTAGTGGCACCAATAATCTTCCGACCCGTAGCAACCACATTTTTACCTTCCCACACCATGGCAACCACAGGACCAGAGATAATATACTCAACCAAGCCATTGAAGAATGGCTTTGCTGACAAATCCTCATAGTGCTTCTCCGCAAAAGGACGCTCCACATTCATAAGCTTCAGACCTACCATGTAAAGTTTTATCTAATTGTAGTTAAAATTACACACACACCCAATTTACACACAAGCACCCACACACAATAACAAAATTGCGTAAGCAATAAGTAAAGAACTAAAGACTATTAATACCTTTCAAGGAGAAACCCTTTTTCTCAAATCGGCTAATAATCTCACCAACCTGAAAGAAGAGACTCGAGTATCAGTCATATCTCCATTTGTTACTTCTTAGAAAATTTTTACCAGGATATAGAGAATACGTAAATATTGGCTGAAGAGCTATATATATATATATATATAAGAGTTAACAGTAAGAGAAGGACAAATTTTTGCCAGGATTCACAGTCGTACAACAATTTCCCGGTAGATTCCACCAAAAATAGGCTGGCAAGTGACAAATATGGAACCTCAAGCGTGTGTTATTCAACCGATTAAAGGGGCTCTTAATAATTTTCAAATAAATGAACCGAAATTACCGTAAATTTCCTGCAAAAATAGAATGACAAATATGGAACCTCAAGTGTCTATGTATCACAGATTAAAGGGTTTCTCAAGGATTTTCAATACATGAAGCGAAATTATGGAAATTTTCCTACATTTTCAGATATAAGAAACTGAAAATACACAGAGACACAGAAGTGTATGTATTATTGATAAGTATAAGGGCCTAAAAGTGGAGAGGGAGAGAGACGAACCAAGCCTCGCTGGACGCCGTCGGGTTTGATCATGATAAAAGTCTGCTCCATCTTCGATCGGAGGGGGACGTTAGCTCTGGCTTCTGCTGTGCAATTATTTGAGGCTTGGCGGGCGAGCGACAGAGAGAACAGAAAACAACAGACAGAAGCTTTTATAGTGGAAATAATTGATGCCAAACCCTAGTCCCACTTTTTCTTTGGCCTGTTTGGTTTCAGTGTATATTTGTTTTCGCTTTACATCTTATTTTTTGTTGAGTCTTCAAAACTATTAAAAAATATATATTGAAAAGTTAAAATAATCATGAGAAGTTTGAAAAGTGAAAAGTTAGAAAAAATTATTTTGTTTTACATCTTGATGTTAGGAGTTTAGCTTTCATTTTTTTTTTTTTATTACAGGTGTTTGCAAGAATCATTTAAAAATTTATGTATTATGTAAATGATAATTGATCTTAAAAAAAATTAAATTTGAGACCTCATATTTCACAAGCAAATAGGCTAGTTCTCGGGTTTCGGCCTCCAGTCCAACAAGCAAATAATCAAGTCATTTGCTTGGACACTGGCTGCTTCACAAACACACCATCTTCATTTGAAATTTTGAATCAGATTAAGCACTTTTAGATTTCCATTGAGGGGCCCATGAAACGAGCCCCACTTCAGGCCCAAGCATTTTAAGAAAACCGAAGCCCAAAGCCAAAACACAGACTTCCCCACTAACTAAAATACCCATCCTTCTAGACCCAGGCCCAGGCCAGGCCACCCTGCACAACAAGCGATCCAGTGTTAAGCATGCCCTTTTATTTGTTTTAGTTTTTTTTGGCTAGGATTGTCAATTGTGTTTCATATTTTTCATCATAAATAACAGTAGCCATGTATGAAGAACATGCATCCATACCTTACTAACATGTGTAGCACGAACCAAGATGTTGCACTCTCTCTCTCTTCATTTGAAATTTTGAATCAGATTCAGGACTTTTAGATTTTCATTGTGAGGCCCATGAAACAAGCCCAACACCAGGCCCAAGTATTCCAAATATCCAAGCCCAAGGCCTAAACACCGTCTTCCCCACTAACTAAAAAGATCCTCCTTGTAGGCCCAGGCCCAGGCCAGGTCACCCTGCACAACAGGCGATCAGTGTTAAGCATGCCCTTTTATTTGTTTTACTTTTCTTTGCTAGGATTGTCAATTGTGTTTCATATTTTTCATCATAAATAACAGTATCCATGTATGGAGAACATGCATCCATACCTTACTAACATGTGTAGCACGAACCAAGATGTTGCACTCTCTCTCTCTCTCTCTCTCTCTCAAAATATACATACAAAAATTTATAAGTCTGTCTTTTTTTGATAACACGTCGTGATCCTATTGGACCAATAGATAACTTAAGGCTCCACCCACATGTTCAGGGCATTTGGACGGTTGGACCATATGGTGCACTCAACATGGTTCCTTGCTAGTCATGTTATAATGTTAAGAGGGAGACCACCTTGTTTGCCAGTGAATAGGGAACCAATTAATGGTTCTCTACAATATTTTAGTAATAATATACATATATTTGTCTCCTTCGGGAAGGCCTTGGGCTTGACTAAATCTAGTTGTTTCATAAAATAAACTATATACAATTTTCAGGGTGGTGAACTGGTGATGATGATGCTGGTATTTCATAAAGGAGGCTCATGTGTATTCTCACATGGGTGTAGGACCAGAAATCAAATACACACTCACACCCTAATAAATTGAAGAAAAATTTCACTATATATATAGAGAGAAAAAAAAAAAAACAGAGGAGGAGGAGGAGGTTTGTCGACTCTCTCTCTCTCTCTACTCAACTAAACTCTTTACAACAAAAATCTCTCTCACTCTTTGCTTGATCATCTCCCTCACCTCCACCTTCTATTTATAGGGGAGGGGAAGCACTATTTGTTAAGATTGGCAGCCACCAATCTGGACAAACACTGAACGGCGATAATGCGTGGGCGGCTAAAAATTTCTCCGTCAACTTTGTTAGGTGGTCGGCATTCTCGAAACTCTGGCGGCAAGAAGGTTTGGGTATGAACCCATCAATTCTCTCCCTTTATACCCATTAAAGAAGAACGCAATTAGACGTCCTTCAGTTAGCGTCCATTCCAGCTATGTCTCTACATAGCTTTAGTTTCTCACGAATACCCACCTTTGTCAGCATGTCTGTTGTATTATCTTTTGTGTGAATCTTTTCAAGCTTCAACAACTGTTGATCCATTACCTCGCGTATCCAATGATAGCGAATGTTGATGTGCTTTGTTCGGGAATGGTACATAGAATCTTTGCTCAAATCCAGAGCACTTTGACTGTCACAATGCACCTTGTATTCCTTTTGCTTGACTCCCAACTCTTGGAGAAACCGCTTTACCCACAACATTTCCTTTTCAGCTTTCGCTGCAATGATATATTTTGCCTCCGTTGTAAATAAAACCACACACTTCTGCAGTTTGGACTGGCATGATACAGCTCCTCCTGCGAAGGTGTAGAAGAATCCTGAAGTAGATTTCCTACCATTAAGATCATCGGCCATATCTGAATCTGTATAGCCTTTCAAGATTGGTTTAGCTCCCCCAAGACACAAGCATAGCTGTGATGTACCCTTTAGGTACTTGTGAATCCATTTGACTGCTTCCCAATGCTCTTTCCCCGGGTTGGGGAGAAATCTGTTCACAACGCCTATAGCGTGAGCAATGTTTGGCCTTGTACACACCATTGCATACATCAGACTGCTTACTGCTGAAGAGTAGGGTACTATTGTCATTTCTTCCATCTCAGTCTTCGAGGAGGGGCACAAACTCTTACTCAGCTTGAAGTGATTAACCAGTGGAGTATTGACTGGCTTGACATTTTTCATGTTGAACCTTCTGATTACCCGTTCAACGTATTTTTCTTGTGATAGCCACAACTTCTTGGTTTTCCTATCACAAACAATTTGCATGTCCAAAATTTGCTAAGCAGGGCCTAAGTCCTTTATATCAAAGGATTGAGATAACTCATCTTTCAGCTTGCTAATCTTGACAACATCCTGTCCAATGATCAGCATGTCATCCACATAGAGAAGAAGTGTCACAAAGCTACCATTCAAGAATCTCTTAATGTAAACGCACTGGTCTGCAGCAGTCCTCTTGTACCCATGACCCACCATAAATGAGTCAAACTTCTTGTACCATTGTTTCAGTGCTTGCTTCAGGTCGTACGAGCCGGTCAAAGTTTTTTTCCAGCGAGTCAACACCGGCAACGTCACCGACGCTGGAGAAGACGATTTGACATCATTGCTGACGTGGCAGTTGACTTGGTCAACAATGACGTCAGCGATGATGTCAGATCGCCTTCTCTAGCGCCGGTGACGTCGCCGGTATTGACCCGTAGGAATAAAACTTTGATCGGCTCGTATGGGCTCATTTTAGCTTCGTTTCAACACGATTTACGCCGTTGAACTCGTATCGACGAGACGAACACAATGGTGTGATCGAAACACAATTTTGGCGACTTTGATTTATGGGCAGCCGAAAAAAAATAGCAAAAAAAGTTACTCCGGCTCTAAGCTTACTCTAATACCACTTGTAGGGCCAGAAATCAAACACACACTCATACCCCAATAAATTGGAGAAAATTTTCACTATATATATAGAGAGAAAAAAAAATAAAGGAGGAGGAGGAGGAGGTTCGTCGACTCTCTCTCTCTCTCTCTACTCAACTCAACTCAACTCTTTACAACAAAAATCTCTCTTACTCTTTGCTTGATCATCTCCCTCACCTCCACCCTCTATTTATAGGGGAGGGGGAGCACCATTTGTCAAGATTGGCAACCACCAATCTTGACAAACGCTGAACGGCGACAAATCGTGGGCGGCTAAAAATTTCTTCGTCAACTTTGTTAGGTGGCCGGCCTTCTCAAAGCTCTGGCGGCTGGAAGTTTTGGGTATGAACCCATCAATGAGTGGTGGAAAGAGGCACCTGCAAGCCTTATTATGATACCATTTATAGGCTTTTGGACTCACCCTAGTATTTCTTTCCCAGTTGGCCCTTAAATTTGACTCCACATACATGTAGTTATTTGGCCACACATGCACAAACAATTGGCAGCTTAGTGTACGAGACTCTTATTGCTACGGGTTTAGATATATAGGATAATAGCATTGCAGTTTTACCCATAGTTGCACGGAAACCCTCTTTGGGGGCGGAAACGCGTTTCCGGGACGGGGATGAAACTCGTTTAAAAATTTTGGGGAAACGCCGGGGAAACGTTTCGAAAACTTGTAGAAAACTCTTTGGATACTTAACAGAAACTCTTGGGAAACGTTTCGAAAACTTAAAGTGTTAATTTTTATACATTTTTTTCCTTAAGTTCTAACCAAGTATCTATGAAATTATTGCATAGGTTTCCACTAAGTTTCCCAAATGACTCTACTAAGTTTCCCCAAGGTTTCTACTAAGTTTCCCAAAGGTTTTCACTAAGTTTCTTAAAAGTCTCCTTTAAGTTTCGAAAAAGTTTCCTATTAAGTTTTCCAATCGTTTCTCGCTTCCCATTTCCCGTTATATTTTTTGACCGCGCTTTCCGTTTCCATTTCCCCTAATGTCTCCCGCTTCTGCTTCCTATTTCTACAACTATGATTTTACCTTGTATGCAGATAGACTGTTTTCATATTTTAAATTTTCTTGCTCATGTCACAATAAAACAACCTTATCACTGCATTGGCTAATTATTGGGATCAATTCTGTGAATTTTTAAGATAATCAATAAGAACAAATTGATTAATTTGTTAAGATGAATAATTTATATGGGCTTTGCTTGCTGAGCACAAAAGTACTTCAAAACAGATTTGACCTTGTCTTGTAAAGTTTACTGTGCCCTACTCTTCTCTAAACAGTACTTCTGTATTATCCCAATAATACCCTTTAACACCACTATAATGTGCAAGTTGACATTGTTAGCCTGGTTTACAAGAAAGCAAGAAAATAGTTGAATGATTAGTTCGGTGGTTAACCAAATTAATTCTAACAAAACAACAATCATCTACGTTATCCAACTAATGCCATGATTAAATGATAGACATGACATATTATGTTCTTTTTTTTCCTTCTAGTTGGTGAAAGGGAATGAACAAGTTCATAACAATGCATGAAGTTCTAAAACATGATGTATTCATCATAATATTAAAGTAATTACATATGTCAGCTTAAGTTTTTATGATTTTAATTGTAATTGATACCAATAAAAAGTAAATGTTCTCCGGCTTACAAACTGCAATTGTTAACTTTTGAGGTCGGGCCTACATGTTAAGGTAAGATTTATTCAAGGTTTGAAATACAAAAACAACTTCTTTGTGAGAAAAATCATATTTATGTATCTAGTACTTCTCAGATCTATAATGACAGGAGACTCGTATACTGAGTCATTACCAAGTTAATGTTTTTTTAGAAACCATGACCAAGCAAATGGCAGCTAAGTCATGTAGCAAATTAAAGTACTGTGGGCTCCCTCCCAAAAATGGAGAAGGTACAAATCCCACACCCTGTTCAGATAGAGTATTATGATCACACTAGTGTACATCACTGTATTGCAATGGCATGCACATGATTCTAAGTAGGTAGAGTTGGCAATGTGATGATTACAGTCCACACTAAAATGCAGTAGAGCATAGATAATAAAACTATATCCCACCCATTGTGCTTGGGATCGAACTTGCCAGCACTCATGCCCGGCATTAGTTTTAGTGTGTTACTGGTCCCTATTTATGCAAATGATCACTCAAAAGTTGCTAAACCAGTATATTAGATCACTTCTTTTCTTCTTTTAGAAGGTAAGTTACTACCAAACTATCAATTTCCACTTCAACTGAACCATCCCTGATAGTGAAAATCCAATCTGTAGGGACACATCTATCATGATGTCTAAACAGTTGCACAAAATGAAATAAATATAAAGCTATATCCCATTCGGAAGGACATGCATGTCATAATCTAGAAAGCTTGACCTCCATTGGTCAATAAAACCAGCTCATTAACAACCTAGCATACACACAAACTCTCTTCACGTTATATAGTAAAACAAATTAAGCGACCAAACAATCCAACACTGCAAAAAATGGCTGAGCTAGAGAACCCTCTGGTGATGCCGAGGATAATAAGCTTGCTCTCTTCTCTTCTCCGGCGAGTGGCCGATTCCAACGACCTCAACCGCCAGTTCGACACGCAGAAGATCTCGGTGTTTCATGGCCTTTCTAGGCCTACCATCTCCGTCGAAAGCTACCTCGAGAGGATCTTCAAGTACGCCAATTGTAGCCCGTCGTGTTTCGTCGTGGCCTACATTTATCTGGATCGGTTTGGGCAGCGGCAGCCATTGTTGCCGATCAACTCCTTCAATGTGCATCGGTTGCTCGTTACCAGTGTCTTGGTTTCTGCAAAATTCATGGATGATATGTGAGTCCTCTTGATTTTTTTTTCCATTTCTTTTGAATTTTTACAGTAATCATTGGAATTTTTTTGACCCATTCTCGTTTAGTTCTTTTCATTACCAAGTGGGTTTTAGCTGTTAGCTCTCTCTCTCTCTCTCTCTCTCTCTGTGAGTCAAGTTGGTCTGTCATATGGATTTCTAGTTCTCTCTTCAATTTGTAAATATCTTTTCCTATCTTCACCATATTGAATTCTAGGTTTATACTTCCTTTATTTCATTTTCTCTTAGTGATTTAACTTTTCTTTCTTTATTTCCTTATTTTCTTTTTTTTCTTCTATTGCATCAAATTAACATTTTTTTTTCTTTGACTTAAATGATTCCTCACTTGTGGAAGTTCATCCAATTATATGTCTAGTTATTCATTTTTTACGAGGGAAAGAATCAGATGCCCGGTTAATACAAAGTCACACTATATCTTCCTTCAAAAGTGGGTAATCATATATTCTCATTCCTCTAAACTCCTCTGAAATCAACAAACATGTTAAAATATTAGCCCTTTTATTTAGAATGAACCTAGTGGCTTCAAAATCCTATCATGAAGTCAATATTAATAAATAAATAGTTAAAATATTTTTATCACTATTTGAAAAAAGAAGAGTAAAAGATTTCATCTTGATCAACTTTTTACCGGCTTTTTCAACTAGTTTTTTTTTTCAAACTAAAATTCATTTTTGATATATATATGTACTTTTAGCTGATAACTTTTTGTTTAAAAAGCAAATCTCAACTAAAAGCTAATAAAAAAAAAATGATTAAAAAGTCTATAAAACTTCTCCAAAATAAACTTTATAATAAAACTTAACTAAGGAGTGGTGGTTGCATATATAACGGCAAGCTAGGCTTCATTGGAAAGCTAGCTAGCCAAGGGGCATGTGAAAAGCTCCGTGATTTACCAGACAGGCCACCTAAGATCATGTGTTGCATGCCCTTGATTTGTCTGTCCTTATGAAAGACGTTACCTGGAAATTCCATAGGTGCATGCATGGTTTGGGTTGGGGATCGAATATAAATTAAGAGAGCAACAAACACTCCCCATAACTGATCCCATGTTTATGTCGTTATTAGCAATGACAGCCTTGTTGAGACCGTGTTTACTGTAGAGCATACGTGGCGTAGAAATTAGAAAAGGTCACACACTCACACTACTGTCTAGTTGGCTGTGTTTAATGATTGAAGTTAAAGAGAGGAGACAGCTAATTGCTTCTATGCACAATTCACGGTGGCGCTTTGACTCCCCGGCCCCCATCCTTCGCAGTGTCAACCGGCCACCGTCCTAGCTAGGTTCCCTCAATTGTTAAAGGGCTTTTTTGTAATCTATGTCACTTAATGGTGAGTATTTTTGTCTTTGCATTCTTTTTTTTTTTTTTTTTCTTCCTTGGCAAAGGTTTGAGAAATAAGTCACCCTTTTTGGATTGCCTCCTCTCTAGACATAACCTTTCATACAAGTGGTTCGTGTATTAAAAAAAATTAATGTAACAGCAAAAAGAAGTTTCAGAATTCATAACGAGCAAACAATTTGAATTTTTCAAGTGTTAACAATTAGCTACGCTTAGAGCTATTACTAATATACCTATCATTTGAAAATTTGTTATCAAGAGGATAAAAGTTAATTTGGAGGGAAGACGAATCTCATGTGTTCAACGACCAAAAGTTGTAGCCTAGTTGTCTTCAATTAGGGACAGGGGTGAAACTCTTTTTACCTTGCCCTTCATATATAGTTGCGAGTTTTAACCCACTTGCAGTAATAATTTTTGTAAATAGGATATTGCTTGTGGAGAGTTATAGTTACTTTGCACCTTTAATGGGGGTTCAGTTATGACTCATTATTTTTTAGAAAATCCAACAGGTAGGAGATGCTATAATCACGTCCCAACAGAAATACTACTCATTGGTCCCACCACTTTTTTTTGCTAAACAAGAAAAAAAATCCCCTATCTTTTTTATTTTTTTTAATTTGTAATTGTCCTTGATGTCAACATGCCCTCATTTTGTATTGGATTTTCAGGTACTACAACAATGCTTACTATGCCAAGGTTGGGGGAATCAGCACAGCAGAGATGAACCTCCTTGAGGTGGATTTCTTATTTGGTTTGGGCTTCCAGTTGAATGTGACACCCAACGCCTTCCACTCCTACTGTTGCTATCTCCAAGGACAGATGTTGATGGGATCTCCTTCATCACCTCCTCCAAATACGGGGAGAACAGTACCAAATCTCCATTGTTGCTCCAGTGAAGATGAATCCACCCATCAACAACAATTGGCTGTTTAGGGGAGGTTTGGGACAGTGAATCTATGACCTTATTTAGTAGCGAAGCCAGTGGTGGCAGCAAACCCATGTGAGGCCACGGTAATTTCCACAATCAAAATGTGGACAAACAAAAAAGTCAGATTCTCTCTCATTGACTTTCAATGTGGTACATATTAAGCAAAAAAATTGACTTTCATGAAATTCTCGATGCTCATTACTAAGCTAAGCTTGCCCATCTAGAGAGCTGCTGTCCCTTCATTTTTTTTCCTTTGTTTTTTGTTAATTTACATTTTTTGCCGATGTAATTTTTTGTTGTTGTTGAGATATTTGAATTTCTTTGAAACGTTCATTAGAATCATTAGATTTCTCCCTTGGAAACATAATTAGGTGTCCTAGGGGTGGACATTGGGTTGGGTGCCGCGGGGCGGGGTCGGGCCGGTCTACACTAAAAATAAATTTCATCAGGTCAAAAATTAAATCTCAAGCCTGTCCAATTAATAAAATTATATTCTCAAACTTGTTCAAGTTCTCTCATTTAACTTAAAATTTGTTTAATAAATAAAATTTTCTCAACAAATTATACTGAATAACATAAAATTTAATTACATATATATAAATATATATTAAAGTATAAAAATATATTATTTCTTTACATATTTCAGGCTGTGCTTTAATAATAATTCTCAAATCCGTCCATTCAACTAATCGAGCCTAAAAATTTTGCAAGCCTTATAATTTATCAGCAAGTTTAGACAAACCTATTGAAATTTCGCACTTATGACTACCCCTGGATGTACCTGTCATACCTGTGATTTTCACGTGCAACTGCTACTGGGGTGAGAGAGGCCATTGTTAGTCTTGTATGAGAGCGGTCGTCGCACAAAAAGTTTGTCCTCTAGTCTATGCTGGTGCCAACCTTGCAAGGGGTCTTAAATATTATTGAAAGAGGCTTCTCTTGCAAATTTTGGAAAATCAAAGAACTGAGCACAAGGATTTTGCTGTGGTCATCTTGCTTGCTTCTGGAACACTCAACAGATGGGCACTATGATTGATTGAATACAGCTATAAGCCATGTGAAACACTTGATTTTTATTCCCACTTACACATGTTGCTGTGTTGGGCTAAGCAGTTTTAATTAGAAGGTTAAACAATAGCAAATTGATATCCACAATCATGTGAACATAAGATTAATGTACAACAAAGCATCTATATATTTTCTGGACCGTAATTGATTGAAATTTTGTTGTGACGAATACAACATAAAAAAATTTGGTGCTATTTTTTTTTATTTTATAAATTTTGTAGAGCATTACATCACCTAAGAATTGTTATGTAACAAGACTTTGCAAACATCTTTTTTTGTTTTACAAGCTGTCAAGGCTTTTGATTGATACCAAAAACAGATATTGCAAACATAACGCAAATAAATGTAGCTAATTTTATACAAGAACATACATAAAAAATAAATAAAAAAGATTTTGCTAGCATCAATTAGACTTGTCCAAAAGGCGCCAAACACACTTCAATTGGGGTCTACAAACTGAGTGTGGGACCCAATTGAGATGTCATGTATCAACTGACAGTTGTTGGACAGACACGATTGATGTAAGGGTGTACAAAGGAATCGAAAAATTCGAGAATCGAACCAATTCGTTCTCTATGGATCTGTTTGGTTTGGGTTTATCGAAGGATCAATTCGGTTCTCGATTTCACATTTTTTGGTTCCAAAGGCTAAAGTGAATCGTAAATGGACCCAATCCTAACTGACCTTAGAACCGAACTGAGACTAAATTTTTATATCTCATAAAAAGCTATATATATATATATATATTTTTTTATATGTGCCATTAGATTATTATTATTTATGCCTAATTATTGATGATTTGTGTTAATATGTTTTTTTTAAAATTAAGAATATAAGACCAATCCTATTACTTTATTTTTTTGAATAAATAAGTTAAATAACATGTAATAAAAGTGAAACCGATCCAATCTAACTTGGAACTAAACTAACCCAAGGCATGAAGTCGAACCAAACAAAGTTTGGTTGGTTTGGTTCTATTAAATGATTGATTTAATTTTGAGTCCAAAAATTTAAAACAAATCAAAATTGAATTGGTTCAGAGTTTAACACAAACCCTACCCAACCTAACCCATGCACACTTATACTAGACCGCCTTTATAAAAAATTTGTAAAGGGACGGCGAGCATTCAAAGAAATTTTCCAAAAGCGTTGCCAACCATAAGGACCGCCTTTCCCAAGTCCACCAAGTTTGGGCCAGTTTCGATCAACTCTTTCACGGTCTTTTCTTAATTAGTTTTTTTATTAGGTTTTATTTTGATTATAGGCAAATAAGTCAAAAGTTTAAAACTTTAAACTAAAACTAATATAAAGTTAAAAACTTAAATTAAAAAAAAAACAAAAATTAAAATAATGAACCGACCTTTATGGAAAGAAAAAAATCACTCATGCTACATCTCCTCTTTTCGGAAATTTTCAATAAACCCACCTATCAACAACCTCCTTATTGTCACATAGAATCAAGATCATACGGGCACAGCTTCTTATTAGCTACGTGGTCATACTTCATTGGCGCAAAACAAAAACAGAAAACTGGTCTATCCTAGTTCTGGATGCACCGGATCTGTTCTTTTTTGGAGTCCTAGTTATGGCAACTTTGTGCGGGAGAGTAATTCAAAATCATTATCGGTTACGGAGCTTCCATATTCAAGCAGAGTTCGAATATGATTAGGATTCCAACTTGAAGTCACTTCTTGGCCATAAAAAGGCATGTACAGTTGTGGTATTCATTATGGCCTACATATATTTTTATATATATACACACAAACACTTCCACCATTGACATGGCTTGAGAGGGCCGAACCCACCTTGTGTTTCTTTTTGGTCTTGGTGGTACAAGTAAGGCCTCTTCTAAACCCAAAGGTCAATGGTTCAAGAGAAAGATCAAAGCCAGTAGGAGGGCGTGTTGTCAACTAAAGAGCATTGGGTAAGTTTTCTTCTACTGTTTTTCTTTGGTTGTAAGAATATTTTGCTTCTACCAACTGGGTTGTTGTTGCTGCTATTGAAGCTCCACAACTTTTGTTATTAGATTTGTTGTATAAACTCAATGTATGAAGTATGAATGTTGATCTTGAATCTATGATTATTTTGTATACTTCATCTTCTATTCTTTTGTATTACTATTATGATCATAGTTTCATGTAATTGCTAATTGGTTGAATTAAAAAAAAAAAAAAACCCGCTATGCATATAAGTGTTCTTTACCTCATTGAGGCATAAACCACATATAAATACTCATAATTGTAAACGTGAGCATACCAATATTTTAAATGGGACTTCTTAATTGCCTTTTTTGGATATGAAGAACACCTGTTTGTGGAAAAAAAAACTCTTTTTCAAAATTTAATATTTAGAATCCTCTGGACTTTTTTTTTCATTGTGCATTGTGCCATATTTTAATAAATTATTCTAATGTAACTGACCACATTATCTCATTTAAATTCACAAAACAAAATTGTGGAATTAAATGAGATAGAATCCGGATTATGGACATTAAGGTCCCTTCGTTTTGGTATTTTTGGTGTTCCATGTTTTGAAGTCTTCCAATTTTTTATTTTTTTAAAATATAATTGTTATAAGAAAATTATTTTGAATGACCCTTTTGTAAGAGACTTTATAAGAATTTTGTTATAATCCAATACTCCTATTTTTATTGCAAATTATAGGGAAGACAATTAGATATTTTACATTCTGGAAAAACTTATGTAACCATCACTTTTCTTTCTTCTTAATTGTTGTGGGTATATTCTCTCTAATTCTTTTAAATTCTTTTTGTTTTCATACTAGTAGTTATTAATTTTTTTGTTTGAACACTGGAATCAAAAAGCAACTAAAGAAAAAAAATATTACACCTTTTCAAAGGAGGTTCCCACCATGCTTGCCACCAGCAAAACCTCACAATTTCTTAGGGAATCTTCCACAACCACCGCCGCATTTAAATAAGAAACAAATTTTCAATATCATGCCTAATGTATCTATACTTCTCCTATATTGAAAGTAAACACTCAATTTAGTATATGAAGCCTTTCAAGGATAGAATGGTACTTATGAAATAACCTATAACATGACATAATTACAAAAAAATAAAAAGCATCTGAATAATTTACTTATATGACAAGTTCATTACCAAAAAAAATCCAAATAATTTATTATCATGATAAGTTTTTTTCAAATCAAACTGCATATTTTTCCTCTCTACTTCATAAATTGATCCACCCTAGTAGTGGAGATACCCTTCCAGCATAGTATACTAGAACTCTTACCAACACATAGTTCATTGAAATGTTATGTTTTAAATTATCATGTTTCACATATCTGCTTGTCTATTTTTTTTTTTGGCATAACTAGAAGGGTCTCACCACTATATGGATATGTTATTCATGTTATGCAATTAGAGAGAGAAAAATAGAAAAATAGTAAGTGGATAGACAATACTATTGGAAAAAAAAAACTTATTTTGCTAATGAATTATTAATTGCTTTCGAATTTTTTCATGATTGTATAGTCTTGCAAGTGGTTTCATTATTTTATTTACAAAACCATCCTTCTGTCTTTAAAGCCGTTACGTAGCTAAGCCGATTGTTTGCTTTAGTACTCGCTCCGTAATTTTATTTGACATTCATAGTGACAAGTATTTCAAAATATTTGTGATATTTTTATAAAATTAAAAAAAATATAAAACAGATAAAATAATTTCTTAATTACTCAAAATTTTATTATATTAAAATTAAAAAATAAATATAACTATCTTACCAATATTTGTTGAAAACTCTTGCTCCGTTTCAATTTCTACTCTTTTCTTTCTCCCTTCTTCCGCATCCCATCTATTCTACTATCTTCTCTTTATACAGAGGAAAAAACCGTTTCAAAACTGCCTAATCAAATTCGGCACAGTCACTTGCCGACAATCTAAATCCAAGGTCAAAAGTCATTTATAATTTATGAATACTTTTCACAGCATATACAATTTTTTCGGCGACCAAACAAAGCGCATGTTGTTTTGGGTTAAAAGATCGGTATGACTCGGCCGGTTCACATTTCATGACTTTTCCAACCGGCCCCAAACGCTAAAACCTCCAAAATTCAAACTCCCAGACATACACCCCAAAAGCGGTTCACATTCGGAACTCCCAAATCCCAATGCCAGAAGTTGTATACGCCCCAAAACGGTTCACTCTCTCTCTGTCTCTGTCTCTCTGCCTGTCTCTGTTCACAAGAACCCTAAGCGCTAGCAAATGCTATGACATTTCAGTGTTAATCTGAAGGTGATTTAAGTTAGTGCGCGCATGTTTTCCTTTGTTTTTGTTTCCAAGAAAGGAAGACCCATCTCAAGTAAGCCACGTAGTTCTTCTTGAGTTCATTTCTTCTCTTGAACAGTTTGATTTCCTTATTGTTGTTGTAGTACTTGTTCCTATTGTATGATTAATCGCTGCTTTTATTTTATTTTTCTTCAAATGAGTAGAGTTTCGTGGCAGTTCCAGGGGTTGTCTTGATGTGTGACTCTTTTATTTTCCGCGTTGTAGAGTTATCTCTCTTTCTTCTGCCCTCTCTGTGTGTGAACAGTTGTTACTGCAGTTTGTGTTTATGGGTATACTTAAATATGGGATGTATGTTTTTGATTTACTGCTGAAATGTAACATCATGATGGGTTTTGGGTTTTGTTTTGCCTAGTTCTTGGGGTTGTGGGTGTTAATCTGTCCCTTTTTTAAAATTTATTCCGCGTTAATCTGCATGTAGAGTTATCTCTCTTTCTGGAATAATCACCCCTGTATGTTGGAGTGGATTTTGCGGAAGCTGAACCATCAACAATGAGTTTGTTAGCTGATGGAAGTACTCTTTCTAAGATGCCTGGAAAAAGACCACTTGACCATGGTGGATGTCAGTATAGAGCTTTCCCACCTAACTTCAAGCGTCCAAAGGTTGATGCGCTCCGTCAATTTCCAAGTCATTGTGGTGCGCTTGCCCCTCTAATCACTCCAAGACCATGCAAAGGCGTCTCAGGCGTTGTTGCCACCGGAAATTCAAAAGTTGGGGAAGAGGGGGCTGTTGTACCTTTCAAGCCTTCAGGAATTTCAGTGCCAAGTGATGTTAAATCTGAGTCTACCAAGCCAATTGTGTCGTCACATGATAATGTCGAAACTCTTGAGCAGGGAATGACTGTGGACCATGGTGAACAAGGGTTGCCGAAAACCTGCAATGAGCCTAAATTGACCAATGTACCAGAAAACCTTACTCAGGCTAAACCAGTCAATAATTTGGATATTTTCAAATTCTTGTCTCAACCTCTCCCACTTGTTCGAAAATATCCACCCCCAAAGATCCGGAAAGGGGTTCCTGTATCTCGTGATTTTCCTCCAGGCTGTGGAAGGCCAAATTATGCTCCCAAATCGAAGGTTTTAGCTAATAAGTCTAGTGTGGAACACAGGTCATTGGTGGAGACAACAAGAATTGACATGAAACTAATCAGAGGGCAAATTCAAGATGGGCATGCTTTTGAGAGGAAGCTAGAAGGGAATGCTTTAAAAGAAATGGCGGATGAAGTTCAAGGCAAATCTTCAGAGCTTATTGGCAGTGAAACACGCAAACAAATCCAAGGCGGAACATCTTCTGAATATATAATGAAACAGGATAAAGATAGAGTGGAAACCAGCTCTGTATCTCCATCAGAAATTAAGTTGTTGCCACCAGAGCCTGTGTGCCAGACTGTTAGTATTGAAATTAAACAGGGAAATAATTTGGTTGGAAGAACGGCAAAGGAACCTGAAGAATACTTTGAGGACAGGGGTGCTGAAGATGGAAGTGGTATGGTGATGTGGTCCCAAGGAGCGCAATATGTTGATATGAAGCCTTCATGTGGTGATTGGGCGATTGTTAAGTGGGAGGGAGAAAGGGTTTCTAATTGTGAACCTGCTGAAGTTACATACAGATACAAAAGCCACAACCATGAGGTCAATGATGCAATCAAAACTAATTCTGTTTTATTGCAGAAGGAGGATATAACAGAAGCTTCCAAACAGAATTATACAAAGGAGAAATCTCTTATCGTCAATGTGGAAGCTGATAACCGATGTGAGGTCACACTGTTTGATGATAAAGAAAACCATGAACATATTCTTGTGGCAGAAGAATCTAGTGATCTTTGCATTGTTCCTTGTGATAGCATCCAAGCAGTTGTTAGCAGGAATAAAGTCAAGGAGGCTCTGAATCTGTTTGAGAAGATATTTACAAAGCTCTCGGAGGAACATGAAGCACAATCAAAGGGAAAAGGAAGGGCTGCCAGGCAGGTTCATGTGGAAGCAGCTATGCTTCTTAAAAAGCAGCAAAAATGGGTTAATACTGAACCGTTGTTGGGTGCTGTGCCTGGTGTTGAAGTTGGTGATCAGTTTCGATTTAGGGTTGAACTTGTTGTTATTGGCCTTCATAATCAGTTTGTAGCTGGTATAGATTTCATGGAGAAAGGTGGGAACATTTTTGCCACAAGCATAGTTGCCTCTGGTCGTTATGCTAATGATGCAGAATCTTCTGGTGTTCTGAAATATTCGGGTCAAGGTGGAAATCCGACTGTTGGAGATAAGGAGCCTGAAGATCAAAAACTTGAACGAGGTAACCTTGCCTTGAAGAATAGCATGGATGCAAGAACTCTAGTAAGGGTTATTCGTGGTCGCCAAACTTCGAAGGCTTCTAAGATACTGGGTACAAACAGTAAGAGGAGTTTGACGTACATATATGATGGGCTGTATATCGTGACTAATTATTGGCAAGAAAGAGGGCGATATGGCAAATTGGTTTTTATGTTTCAATTGAATAGGATATCTGGGCAACCCAAACTTACTCGTGGAATAGTTAGCACGTTAAAGAAGTCTAAAATACACAAGGTACCTAGTGTGGTTGTTGATGTTTCTCAGGGGAAGGAAAAGATGCTCATTCGCGTAGTCAATACGGTGGATGATGAGAAGCCTTTACCATTCACTTACATGACCAGTGTGATATATCCCGAGTGGTATACCCGTTCTATGCCTATTGGTTGTGATTGCAGCAATGGATGCTCAGATTTGGAGAAATGTCCCTGCACCATCAAGAATGGAGGGGACATTCCATTCAATTGCAATGGCGGTATCATTAAGCTAAAGCCTCTTGTTTACGAGTGTGGTCCATCTTGCAAATGCCCTCCTTCTTGCAAGAATAGAGTTAGCCAACATGGTATTCGATATCAATTAGAGGTTTTTAAGACCGAATCAAGGGGATGGGGTGTTAGATCCCGCAACTATATTTCATCTGGAAGTTTTGTTTGCGAGTATGCAGGAGAGTTGCTTCAGGACAAGGAAGCTGAGCAAAGAATTGGTAATGATGAGTATTTATTTGATTTAGGAATTGATAATGATGACAATTTCCCCAAAGATAAAGCTTTGGATGATGATGGCTTTACTATTGATGCAGCACATTATGGGAATGTGGGAAGGTTCATCAACCATAGTTGTTCTCCGAACCTTTATGCCCAAAATGTCCTTTATGATCATGATGACAAGCGAATACCTCATATAATGCTCTTTGCCGCCAAAAGCATCCCTCCTTTGCGAGAGTTGACTTATGATTACAACTACAAGTTGGATCAAGTTCGTGATATTAATGGCCATATAAAAAAGAAGAATTGTTATTGTGGTTCTCGGGAGTGTAGTGGCAGGATGTATTGAGGAAGGATCTCTTATGCTAGTCTAGCTTGATCTTTACAAATGCAAAACTACGTCCATTTTTGTCTACTCTTTCTTATGAGTTCCTTTTCATTGCATTTGATGTTTCATGTCTAATTTATTTTAAACACTTTGGAAGTTTTCAAAGTGCAAACTAAAATAGGTAAGAAAAGAGAAAAGAGCTGTGTTTCATTCTTATTGTTCATTAGTCATTGCAAATAAACTTTTTTGGTTATAACTGTTTGTTATAATATTCTTGAGAAATTGCACCCATATGTGGAGGTTTGAATTGGACTTCTTCTAGCCATTTAGTACTAAGAGTGAAAAGGATATAGAACAAGGAGGTGTAGAAGGGGAAAATTTACAGTATGATGGTCACACGAGCAAGTGCTAGTTGGATTTTCATCACTTTAAAAAAGGGGGCCTACTCTAGCAATGAGAGGACCTAGTCCCCTAAAATAAACACGATTGCAATGGCTGTCGCACCTGAAAAAGCCAGGTATAAGTGTAGCACTTGATTTTTTTTTTTCCCATGTAGAAGTCTTGCATTTGAGAAAAATCTATATGGGAGTCCCTGCAGCTGCAAAAGGGGGATGCAATGAAATCTCTTTTATTCTATCAGTAGTGAGCCTGTGCTATGCCCCTAAATTCTGAAGGAAAGCTGTTACTATGAAAGGTACGTGGGGTAAAATGGTCTTGTCTCATTATTTATCCTCTAGACTTTATTTTTACTGATATTTATAATACCCTCTCACCAAGGATCAAATTTCGTTTCGAGGGATCGTTTCAGTGGGTTCAAAAACAGAAACGTTTCGGAAAGATTTCGTTTTGGAATGTTTTGAAAACATTTCAAAAGTAAAAATATTAAAATAACAAAATATAATTTTTTGTACAAAAATTGTATACTTTTTATAAAAATTTTAAATTTAGGTTAATACAATTTATTATTTAAGTATATAGCATTGTGTTTTGATACATTTTTTTATGTTTCAGTGTATTTTAATTGTAATAATAGTATTTTATTATTCCACTAGTGTTTCGTTTCGGTCTCTTAAGAAATGAAAACGTTTCGGTGAAAACAAATGGAAATTTTATTCCTTGCCTCTCACTTTATCTTGTTTTCTCGAATATTTGGCTATTTCTTTGTATGCAAACTTTATATCGCCATATATTATTCTTTGTCAAATAATAGTGAGAATTAAAATTGCTAGTTTATTCATCATTGTGACAATTTCTCTTTTAAGTTTTTATTAATTGTTGACATATCAAGCGCTATGTATGACATTAAAGTTGTTGATGTTTTTGTGTGCTTTCAGGATGGGTACTCTCATAGGGAAGAGTAATGCTGAAAATATGTACTGGAATTATTTTCTCTATATGGAAATGTAAAAATTTTCATAAATGCCTCTCAACCATGGGTTTCCAAGATTCGTGAAACTCTGGATATTGTATTTAGTTTACAAATATCCTTGAATACTTAACAGACAATGGAAAAGATATACATAGTTTTAGCTTCTAGTGATGAGGCTATACGTAAACGTATCAGTGAATGATAGATGGGACCCCACAGTAGGCTTCCATTTAGATCAAATCCTTCCAAAAATGAAAATAACCAATCAGATTGCCATACATATTAGCTATGTCATTATCAATATTTTAGAAAATTTTAAAATGCTTTGAGAGTTTAGGTCTTAAACACAAACAATGTTTTTGCTAATTAGATAGTAATAGATGTTAATTAACTATTGTAGGTTGGTAAAATCACCATGTCTTCAAGGATTTTGTTGATAAAATGATAATAATGGGGTTGCTGGATAAATTGAATGCTTGAAAATTTTTAAAGCCAAATTAGCTGAGCTGGATATTTAAGCATTGAATTTTCAGAATTAAAAAACTGACAAGTTTAAAGTTTTAAGCCACCTTCCACTAAGTTTGTTCATTGTTATCACTGATAAGTTGTATTTCTGAATTAAATT
>CM065390.1:6125000-6362500 GCA_033060915.1 Euryodendron excelsum | reverse complement strand
CCCCACGATGAATTGCCACCACTCCTCACAGACCAACACCTCTGTGCTAATAGCCTACAAATCCAGTCTCTCCCAAATTTTTTCCCATAGCTACTCGAAGCAAAGGTTCGCCCAAACTCCCCTGCTGAACTCAACTAAGCAAAACAAGACACCTTTTTCACCACATTAAGCAAGCACAACTCCTCCGAGCAAGTGCCCCATACCATATTGCTCCATCCGTCGGCAACATGTACATAAGTAGGCGCTGTTCGTCGCGCATTAAAGAAAGGTGTGCGTTAACCGTCACGCACCCTCCACCACTTCAAGGGGTCGATGCCCTTATCGACGAGCACTCCACGTGCACCCTCTACAAAAACTCCGCAGCTGAACCCACAAAAACTCACTTGACATCAGAATTCACCCTGTGCACGACCCAAAGGTGCCCTCACGACAACCTATGATTCTGTCCCACACTAGTTCCCAACTAACCGGCACTCCCACCAGATGCAAGTCCGTCTGCACTGTCGAAGTAAACACTGCCCACTAGCAAAGGGTTCCAACTGTTCCCACAATGTTGCTCTAATACCTCAGTTCTTAGACTTTCACCCAAAGGCAACCCATGCTGTTCCAATACTTTGACTCTCTAGCCTTCACCCTAAATCAGCCCACACTGTTCCAGTACCTCGATTCTCCAGCCTTCACCCGAAATCAGTTTGCACAGTTCTAGTGCCTGATCTTCTGATCTTTACCCGAAGTCTGCCCACATACAGTTCCAGTGTCTGATCCTTTGATCTTCACCCGAAGTCTATCCACATGCAGCTTCAGTGCCTGATCCACTGATCTTTACCCGAAGTCTACCTACTATGCCTCCCTCCGCCAGAGGACTTTATGTCTTAATGAACCCTCGTTACACGGTGCTCTCAAGCAATGATGAACTCCTCTGAGCCACTTGATATTCACTAGCTAACATGTATCACAACGAGGCAAGACCACCCAAAATAAGATATAAGAACACGCTCTTCATAATACCAACAGCCAAGCGCAGAAATGAGCATAATCCACTAAATGAGCACGAAGCCAACAAAGTAACCATGCAATAATACGAGCAAAGCTACCAATAGTTTTGGCCAACTCAAGGGTCAAATGAAGGTAAGCACATCCCCACCACACGAAGCAAGTTCTTTTGCATAAGCTCACATATTGCAGAAATAACCCACCAATCCAACAAAGCAGCACTACAAGCTATGCACCAAAATCATTTGATCTGACACACAAAAGCATTTATGCACTACTAAGCCGATCCCATGCATATCCTTAAGAAGGCCTACTGCACTGTGCACCACGACCACAATCAAAGGACCGAGTGCACGTCCAAAGCTTGTTGAAGTGGCCACTTTAAAGAAGGTACCAAAGGGGTTCAAACAACAATCAAGTCCATTGATACCATAAGATTCTAGCCCACATAAACTGGAAACTGCTAGCTCGGGCCACCAATCCATTCGTCATCAATCCATTCGTCATACGGTTGAATGAAACTCGTTCCACCGATAAACCGACAACCAATAATCTGAAGCAAACAACCCACTGAGAGAAGTCCACCACAACTGAAGAGAATGCCCACACGAATAAGAGAAGCAACACCTAATTAATGCACACTACGGATGGTTAGTACTCTGATACCAACTGTCACGGGCTGGCAGGCCGGGCACCACATGGTGACAGTAATGCGACCCGTCATGATCATACGCAGCGAAAATGACCCATGAGGCCACTATGCACCAAGCAATAGTCCCGTCAAACTCAAACACCGAGACATAAGATTATACAATCGTTTAGGATCTATCCGTAATGCCCTGCATATCTCTTTAAGTTCGGACCTCCGATGCTTAAGTCATTTGGCTTACCCAAGCTATAGGCGATAGCAACGCCATTCTCATATGCGCGCACACATGACAAGCAATGTGCTTAGCGCTAGTTCCTCTCGAAACACAAGCAATATAGCCATGTGTAACCGGACATGCGCGTGAGCCAAGTATCACCCGTTAGGCATGACACCTCCATCGATGAAGCTCTTAGCGCTCCGCGTCAAGGTTGTTACCCGCAAGGATAGGCACCACCAAATAGCAATTGTTAAGCCCACAACATAGTGCCAAGAGCGACACCAATGCTAGCCAAACCAAGCGGCCGTGTGCACAAGCGTGAACCTAATGGGTAAGTGCACACTAGACACACGGCATGCAAATGTGCACACCGAGGTCCAATTTGTCATGAACGTAAGCCTCGAAACGATATGAATGAGTCATAGCGGGTGCATATGTCATAATCGCATCCTCAACGCCAATGCCCAACATCTACCCCACCAGGGACAATGCCGCCCATGTAGCCCCTTGATTAGCATGAGGACTGTAGCCATGTGCCATAGCCAGCCCCCAAGTCTCGCCCACTCCCTTGGGGGACTCACTTGAGTGTTGTCCCTTTCGGTAGTTCCAGGAGGTGGTAGAGTCAACACCATACCCCCCCTTATAATAATATTCTGAATCATCTCCAAACTGATAGGCAGAAACATCTTACCCCCTCGAAGAGTCATAATCCATATATTCAATAAATATGAAAAATACAAATTACGAGATTGTCATGCCACCGGCCAACCATGCTTAGACATGTCCCACACTAAGGTCTCTTGCGGCCCCAGACATGCCACGGGTGGCAACCCGTAACACATTTTCTAGCTAGAGGCCTTGTCTAATGAGCACCTTCCTTGCTGGTTGCTGACCTGTTACTACCACAGGTATGGAGAAAAGCTTCAGTCTTGTTAATGAGTATCTTTATTTAATTTTTTAAAGGCAGTTCAGTCGGGTTGTATCAATTGTGCTACTAAAGGATGAGCTTGGTGCTTAGTACAGGAATCTCATGTAAGATAGAGAGATTAAAGAAGATCATGGCAACTTAAGCTTATAAGTTCCCATTCGTTATATTGGAATTTTTGCCATGACAATCAGTTCCCTTAGACTGGTTGAGCAAAAAACAAGGTGCCAGAAAAGTATATATTCTACCTTGCAATTCTGTGTCTTGTGCTACCTTGCTGTGTTTGCTGATTGATTTGCAGTATTGTTGAACCAGTGGCTGGCACATTTTTTATGTGATTCACCACATGGTTATAGTCGTACTTGAATACCTCTATTGTATCTTAAGTTTTTGGAATTTCTTGACATGGTTTCCAATGGGTGGAACCGATGATTGTAGGAAAAATCATTGCGTCCTCCAAGAGCACCATGTAACCCCTCGTGGGCCCCCTTTTAGCGGGTCTCAAACACAACCACTGGACCCTCCTCATTGTAAGAGGAGTGGCGTGGCGTGGGATGGTGCTCCACAAGGACCTAATAATTTCTCATCGTGTAGAATATAAAGATTCTTTTCTTGATGATAGCAATGCATGGCAACCATAATGACACGTTTTACAGCAACTTAAATCCTTTCTTAGCAGGTTCCACGGTCGCTGTTCTAGCCTCATTTAAGGTGGCTGTCTTCACCCTGTGGTCATCTATTTTTGCGAGGCTACTTAAAGCTTGTTATTGGGCAATTAATTTTCCGGAGCAGACCGTGGAAACACCAAAAAAAGAAGATTGAACAGGCAATATCAGGACTATTTGATGATCAAAACGATAAGAAATTGAAGAAACAACACTCCCAATGTGTAATCATCAATGCCTGAGCACTCAGTTCTGAAGGCTACCATCCATCACTGGCCAGCTGACTTCAGGTTGAGGGAGAAAATCAGCTTCACCATTTACCTGACAGAGCTACGACAATGAGAAGACAGCATAAAGGCATGCCAACCAGCGTTTGATCTCCCTAACATCCCTGTTGAATTTATGACATACGTATGTAACGTTCTCTGTATATCAATGAAGAAGCATTGCCAGGAGAGGCTAAACTACATATGTTACTGTGAGAGATTTAGAAGGAAACGCTCTTCATATACTTGAACACACGCCTTTGGAATATGTTGATACCTGCTCAAGTCTAGCAACTCTTTGGCACATGCAAGGAAAATCAAGTTGAACACAGATGAGAGTGCTAAAGGTAACTCATGGCAGCAGGTTTAGGGAAGCGATAGGAACATGGATCCACGGCTCTTATGGGAATCTTGAAGATCGTACAAGTCTAGAAGCTGAATTATGGGCAACTACAGGCGACTCACTATAATTTTGGAGAAAGGACTTAATGAAGTAGAAGTGGAGTTAGACTCTTGAGCAAGCTCTTAGCAGAAGACCTTCCCCATAGAACACTAAGACAAGATTCAAGAGCGCACTCTTTTAAGCATACTTTTAAGAGAGGAAACAGGCGCGCTGACTGCCTTGCAAAAATGGGAAAATACCATACAAATAGATTAGTTATTTCGGAAGACCCAGTCTCTTCTAGCGTATGAAACATTAGACTGCTGTTTATTTTTCCAATGTATCAAAAAAATAAACCATCGATCAAGAAAATCATTTAGTTGAGGAAGGAAACGTTTGAATGACAGTAGCTGACTACACAAATGTCGAGAAGAGATTCTGCAAGAACTAGAAGTTCAAACAAAAAATTGAAGCTGATAACAAATATTACTATCGATAACGAGTCTGTATTAGAAGGGTGCATACTTCAGCTGTTTATACAAAGCAGAGTCTAAAATAAAAATTCTAAGATACATCATCAGTCACACCAAGAAAGTACTAAGTACAATCACAAACCTATTAACAACCATATCCCAAAACCAGAACTTACAGAGCCAACTGGGAAAAAATAGAGAACACACTTAGCCATAGCATCGAATTGGATCATTGCAGCCTTTCTCAGAAGATTGCTTAAAACCAAATCGACCACCCTTTTCAAGGTACTGCTGGTGGTACTCCTCAGCTCGGTAGAACTTCTTTGCAGGTAAAATCTCGGTTAAAATCTTCCTGTCCATGAGCTTCTGGTGTCTGTCCCTCGACTCCAATGCAGCCTTCTCTTGCTCAGGGGTATAGAAGTATATTCCGGATCTGTATTGCGTTCCAACATCGTTCCCCTGCGAGAAGGATAATAATAAAGCTGTTGGGATGTGGAGTAAAATTTGGTTTTATATACTGTAGGGGGTCAGGATGCTAACCATTCTTACTGGAAAAAGATTCAAAATATTGAGAAGAACAAATAAGTGAATGATCACACTGGTATCTATCTTTGGATTTGGCTACTTGGCAAGAGAGAGAGAGAGAGAGAGAGAGAGAGAGATGAGGAGAGTGTAAGAGCGAGCCAAGGCACCTTGAAAATTCAAATATAAGTGCCTAAAGAGAGGTCCTCATTCACAGTAGAAGTCAAGAGTAAACACTCATGAAAACAAGTACAACGAATTGGTCAGTCTTGTCTCCAGATGAAATCAAAGAAACCCATCAAAAAATAAAACCCAAAGATTAAAAAACGAAAGCCCTCAAAATTCAAGCATCTACCAATAAATTCAACGATCAACCGTTAAGCTAATTCAGACATACCAATTCAATTGTATAGCAATTAAATCGGAACCCATCAAAATTCAACAACCAAAACCACAGAATTCAGCCATAGGGACCCAAAATTCGACATACCCACCTGACGATTAAGCGTGGTAGGGTCGTGCCTGGCCCAGAACGCATCAAGCAAGGAATCGTAGCTGCACTCATTGGGATCATACTGAACCCTAACAACCTCCGAGTGGTTCGTCGTCCCCGAGCAGATATCGTTGTAGGTCGGGTTGTGAATATAACCCTGGCTGTACCCTACCTCCGTTTTGGCGACTCCAGGCACTCTCTGGAATGCCAATTCAACCCCCCAGAAGCACCCTGCTCCGAACTGCGAGAACTCTTGTCCCGGCGGCGGAATCTCGTCGTCGGGGCCCTGAGGGATCGACGACGAGGAGGAGTCCACGGAGGGTTCGGTGGGGGAGCGAGTACCGAACCCGAGCTTGCCCAACCAGCTCATCTTTTGGGGACAGTAGAGAGTGAAGGGTTTGCTGGTTTGGGGGGAGGAGGAGGGCTTGACTGGGAATCTAGAGAGAGAGAGTGAGGGCTTAGAGAGAGAAAGTAAGGAGGAGCGAGAGGAGGAAGAGGCGATGATGAGGAGGGGGAAAACAGAAAAAGCGGCGGCGGCGGTTGTATGGAGGAGGAGGGGCATTGTGATTTGTGGGAAGTGACGTTGAATTTAGTTTTCTGGGAGGAACCAAAACGGGTTTGGCATGCGTCAGGAAGGTTTTTTTTTTTGTTTTTCAACTTTTATTTATTTATTTAATCATTGCCTAATATATATACTTATATCTACATATACATATATTAATTTTCACTTGTATCTTTGTGTAGCCCTGAGTAACAATTGATTAAATAACAATTTTTTTTCTTCTTTTGGGGGCAAAAGTAATTAGATCTCTAAAATTCACGTAGAGATAGATAATTCAACTATGGATATTATCAAGTTAATATATAATTCCTTTTGGGTTTTTACTAGGTGGGATGATTTTCCTTTGTATTACAACAATAAATACATATTACAGACAAATATTTGCGTTAATATATATATATATATATTTCTCTCGGTGTGTGTGGCTTGCCACTTGTTTTCTACCTCTATTATCAAAAAAATAAAAAAAATGTGAAGAATGAGTTTAAATGGACTTGGTCCTACCACAATATTAGTATAAATAAATGTGCATTGGTTGTCAGTTAATGTGTATTTTCTTGGCAGAGAGGTTTGTTGTTTAGTAATTGTTCGGAAGAGTCTAGAATGGGAGAAAACGATAGGGCCGATCGAATTCCAAACCTTAGATATACCTATGATCAGAGGGACTAGACTTTCATTACGGTTGCATAAATACAAAATCAAGTGCTTTACCTTACCTACTCCGCAAATAGCTCCTCATGCTAGCTTAAGTATGCAGTATATTGGGGACCGCCCGGGCAAGTGGGCAACAAGACACACAGAGAGAGTGAGGTGAAGTAAGAGAACAGACTGAGTTATATAATTATTAGGAAACTCTTTTTGAGGGAAAAAAAACTTGCTTTTCAATTAGAGATGTGACGCTTATAAAAATTTTAAAAATATTTTCGAAACTCAAAGATAATTAAAAATAACTTGCTAAAAACTTTTTAAAAAACCATAAAAATTCTTAAAAAAACTCGCTTCTAGTAACTTTTAACATTTTTTATACTTTTAAATCTTATTTTTTAACGAAAATATATAATATTTTTTAAATATTGTATAGTATTAATATTTTATTTGGTTATAAAAATATTCTAATACTTTATATATTTTTTAAACAATATTCACGCTTTCATTTTTCCTTTTGGTAATTATTTAATATGAGTTTTTTCTTTTAATCCGACTTGGACTCTTAATGTTCTTTGAGGCTAAGTTCACATAATCTGACAAGTAAAACAAGGGAAATCCACTACCGAAAAAAATAAAACATTACATACGTAGGTGAACCTACACAAAAGAATACACATCGCTATCAAATTATTCCAAGAGGCAGATTATGTGATCAGAAAGATGCTGCTTTCATATATTAACTAAAACCAATTAGGTGCTTTCCTACTTGTATGTTCTTTCTTTTGTTTACTCTGTTCTTATTCTATTCTTTACTTATTTATGTCTTCCCGCGCACCAAAATGCAGCATGCCGAGGAAGGTCTTCGGACTCCCTCGGCACAGACTCCTTTATCCAAGCAAATAAAAAGATACAGAAACAAGCGCGGGCGTAGGATAAAGGAAAAAAGGGAATATAATGAGATGGATTGGATGTCCCGAAAGGGGAGCCTTGCCTTGTCCATAAAGTTCGCTGCTTCAACATTCCCAAGTGTACTACCATTCAAACTACAAACTAACAAGCAAATCCATAAACCTAAGGAAAGGCTACTGGGAAACAACATAAAATCCTATCGATACTCGGAAGACGCTTTGCAACTCACGTCAAACCAACTTTCAGTGATACCATGAACGTCGCTTCCTCATATTGGTTTGATCTTGAAGTGGAGTGAGATAAGAGAGAACACAAAACACTTCAAATCCTGCAACCAGAGAAAAAAAGGAGAATGGATGCACCTTTATGAGAAATGAGGCCGACAACAAGGGAACAATACAATAATTCGCACTGCTCGTGGGTTAAAAAAGGCATAGTCCCTGTAGAGAGGAATGATGGTGTAATGCTCAACACCAACATTAACCCCATGATTCAAGCAGTTTAAATGGGAAAAAATATTATTTCCTTTGCAAATGTATGAGTCTACTACCCCAATCATGGCCAGGGCCGAAAAAGTAATGCATCCATAGAAAAGTACATACATAAATACACAGAAAGTTTGGTTAATGCCTATACAAGGTGATCTTTTTCATCGCATTACATTAAGTGTTGCCACATGCCATCCATGAAATGTAAACCCACATTGAGTAAATAGAGATGCAAAGTTTCATCTTAGGAGACTTTTAGACAAAAAGCTGTGTCCACGTGGGTTTTGATCAGCTGTATTCAAGAACCATTGTAGTTAAAACACCTATGCACAAAAGTAAGGCATAAGAGGCCAACCAGAAGCAGTGGCAACAAGGCCAATGACATATGTATTGAAGAAGGGGAAGACAAAAGGTAAGACTCTAGGGAATCTCTACCATTCAATGCAATAGGCAACAACAAGTGCTTTTCAAGAGAATCCTTGTTGAAAATTTATGGAAGTGAAGAAACCAAACATCAATAATGACAATTAAAGGCTAGTTCATAAAGAACAGCAGCTACAACACTAGCCTTTATAAAGTTGAGGATTATAATACAATGAAACAATCAAGTGCTCTGATTTAAAAAAAAAAAACACACACACACACACACACACAAACAATGAGAGGAATTAAGGCAAATTCCCGTTAAATTTCCTACTTGTTCCTACTTGTATAATAGCATTAAAACTGGCACTAGCCTTATATAATTGTGAAAATTTAACAAAGCAACTACAATGCGTTCTCATAAAAAGCATACACACAAATAACAAGAGGAATAAAGGTACAAATGCTATCAATGGTCACGGCCTTATAATTACAAGAAGGGGGGTCCACTGCTTCATAGATAGGTTTACGCATAAATATAATAACAAAATAAGTAACAAAGGCTCTGGTGGACTTGGGCCTAATCGATTCATCAACATGTTTGGAGTACTATTCTATCAATAAATATCCTAAATACAAGCTTCAACAACATCCATAGTTGTAGTTCTATTGCGTTTGCATGCTGGGAAAAATTCTCAAGCTAAAGGCATCAAATTGTTTCAAACAACAATCTAGATAAACTTGGTTCTTGCCACAAAGCTTCTATTAGCTTATAAGTGTTCAATATGGTCAGTGAAACTTTATGATACAATTCATTAAGGAAAAATGATGTCCAATTTTTTAGTGAAAACCCAACATAAATTAGCATTGTACAAACTATAAAGAGACCAGGATATCTATCACTAGACCAACTTGATTGGTTCCTCCATTTTTCCATTGTCTACTTCGACAGAAAATTACATTTATTAATAATAAAGAAAACAGTAAATAAGATGGAAAGATTTTCCTACCCAAAAAAGAACACAACATTTTCCATGACAATACCATAATTAATTTCTTGAAAATCCATACCAATGAACGTAGAATATTAATGCAAAAGGATACAGACTTAAGGACAATTGTGCAACTCTTTCAGAGATTTCGTACATTCCCTTTGCGTTATAATCTTCCAGTGTGTTTTTGTTTTTCAATTGAAGAAAAGCGTGATACAGGCCAAAAGAGTGACATATACATGGGTCCCCCAAAATAATGCAAAATTAGCCCTTCTTCCAGTTCAAAATGTTGCCCAAATTATACTTGTCAAAAAAAAAGTTGCCCCCCAGTTATGACTAAGGTTTGCAATTTTGAGAGGAAACGGTTGCAAACTTGTCTCCAGGCAAATGGCTAGAACTCTAAGTCACAATGGAAAAACTCATCAAGGCATATCAAATCAAATAAACTGTCCAGGCATGAGACCAAACCATAGAAGGCAAGTATGATGTCTAAGCTCTAAACATCACAAATGCACCGAAACAAAATATATAAACAATCAATTGAAACCTGTCACCAAATGCATCATTTCAAGTGGCCAACATCTCAACAATTATCCTATCAAGTTTGGATTAATATATTGGAGTTCGAACTGATTATCAGATAGCCAGAGCATGAGAACTCTGCCCTGCATCCATGGTATGTATGCAATGTGTAAGACAAAGGCCTAACCGATCGTGGCGACTGCATCAATAAATCAACAGTTCAACATTTCCTGCCATATATGTAATCAGCCTATGGTAGACCAGGGCTGGCAATACCCCATATATATACTATAACCACAATTGACTCAGTTTGTAAAATTGCATAGCAACCACAAAGTGATTTGTGTAATTAGACACCCATAATAGGGTCAAATTTTTGTTAAGCAAAGCTGATATGAGAATTTGTTCATATTAAGAAAAAGGAAACCTCTTTATGAGTTTCTAGAGAAAATCCTTCTAACCAGATAGTTCAACTTGTCAAGCACAAAATGTCATTACATTGCTCATCTCCAACCTGCCAACGATGATTCTAAATTCCTGAATTCCTTCCTTAAGAAGAAACTGGTTCCCAATATCTTTTCGATCATGAGTATAGTTTCCAAACATAGCATTAATATATATACTCTGAAAGCAAATTGAAAAATTAATTACATTATGACTAACTTCAAATTTTATGGACAATCAAAGAGATGAACTAATAAATCAAAATTAAGCCCTCTTGAAAATATATTGTTCACAAAATTGAGAATGATATGTGCCATGAGAATTACTTTATCCATGTCGAGTGTGTGCGTGAGCAGGCAAGTATGATATGTTGGACAGAAGCCTGACTGTAAGAGTTGGAAAACATTTGAATGACCTGAACAAGATAGTAGAACATGCGAAGGCCTTCTGGATCTTTACTGGATTGGACATCCACAAGTGACCCAATCTTTGAAGTAGTAAATGATATGTGCTCATTCCCCATCACAATCTCCAGCTCTTGCCGCCCCACACGGTCTGGTTCTGGCCAGTTGTTATCGTCTTCCTTCATTATCTAGAACAAATAGAACACCCAAAATTCAACTAAATTTCGCAAGCACAAATAACAACGTAAAATTCAACAAGATTTTGCAAACAGAAGGACAATGTAGCAAATATCCATGCTCCCTCCAAAATTTTCTCCCATTTTCAACACAACAACTAGAATATAAAAGGCAAAAAAACACCTAATGCAATTGGAAAGCTGAGTAAATGTGGAGAAACAGAAAAAATTGCAAACTGCGGATCACATGAACCTAAGAAAACGATTACCGAACTGAACCTAAATAATTCCTTGGCTTCAAACAAGCATATATGTTCTCTATATACGTATACGTATTAGTGTGAACATTTCTTTCTGACAGGTGTAAACCGAAGAAACCTAAACCCTAAGCATGCGATTGAAGTTAGCATGACTGCGACAAAGACAATCTAAGAACGAAATTTGTTTCTCTTCTCTGGTCCAAATTGAATTACCTCGCTCTCGGCGGCATTCGCGAAGGACGGCAGGGGTGAGGAATACTTCTTTGCGGATCATGGTGTCGTTCTTGTAGTTGGAGTTGTTGGCGTACCGGAGCTTCCCATCCGGCCGGAACTCGAACTCCAAGAACTCGTGCCCGAACTTCCCCTTGTGCCCTACGTAGTACCGTAGATAGAATTCACCATTCTCGCCGTCTATAGCTCCAGCCATTTCTCTCTCTCTCTCTCTCTCTCTCGTTTGGCCATTTCTCTCTCTCTCTCTCTCTCTCTCTCTCTCTCTCTCTCTGTGTAGGAAGTTAGGAACTCAATTTTCTGATGCTGCGAAGCTGTAGCCCGTAAGAGGCGATGCGCTCTCGCTGTGATGTATTAGATTGTTCGTCCATGCCAGTCGGCGCGTACCTATAGCCTACATGGGTAATTTAGTAATTAGCTCAAATTCCCCTTCGAATTCCACTGGAAGAAAATTGTTTGGTTGCCCGAATTTAATGAGAACTCGCAGGAACTGATTTTAAACTTTTAAGAAAATTCCACAACATAAATCAACAGCAATCTCTCAATCAGCCAAACATCATAATGTAAGATCAAACAACAAATGAGTCATGTAATTATTGAGTACACTTAAGTTTGGAGAGTTCTACACTAAACTTTATAAAAGCTAGCATAAAGACATTAATCACATCTGAAAATGATAAACAAGTGTCCCAAATACCCTGAATTTATCAAAATACAACAGTGTAGGTATCTTCATCCTCTAGAAGCATACATAACCCCTCGAGATCAGCACTATATTCATACTTACATCACAATACTGAAAAGGGAATGTAAATTGCGCTCTATGAATATATGTCTGATGTATATGATAATCATTCATTTGCCCTCATGCCACTCGAATCAGGACTAAATGCTTTTCCAGCGATATCCGGAAGGCCGAATCAATCACAACCATAAGGTTTCTAGCCAAAGTAGCTACATTAACCCTATCACCTCATGGCATAATCAAAAGTCATAATGAGAATACAGTAACATATGATCACTATTGATCGGTAAAGGCTCACATGGTGAAGAGATTGGGGACTCATTCACCTCCTTAAGTTTGGTCACTTAGCACATGTAGTATGAATACATGTTACAGTGAATAGTTCTATCGAGGAACCTATGTCAGACTATCAACACTGTACATATCTTAGTCTAGTGGCTAAACAATCGCCTAACTTATGTTTCTCATTTGCTCGTTCTCTAATAAGGCGACAAAATGTAAAACTCACATTTGGCTTTTAAATAGGTTATGATGGATATCAAAAAATAATCACCATCGATCTTCGACAATTAGATCTCATCCTATCTCAAAATAGGGCAACGCAATAGCCTATAACGTCTCAACTTTGCTCACTCTCAAAAGCATCAAAAGTGATAGCTCGTGTGAAAGAGCTTATCAACCTGCTGACACACTCTCAATCGCATATGTGTGTTATGTAATAAACAGAATTATACAATAGTTACTAAATGGAATTATGCATCATAACATAAAATATCCAAACATCCAAAAAGGTACAAAATGATTAACTAATAATAAACTACACATCATCACCATCTACACAGTCCAAATGCCCTAACATAAGTGACAAAAGTCTCTCTACCAATAGGCTTTATCATAAGGTCTGCTAACATGCAACTTGTAGGGACGTGAGTCAAGATCACCTCCCTATGTGCCACCATGTCTCTAATAAAATGATATTTGGTATCAATGTGCTTCGTCCTGCCGTGGTACTTAAAATCCTTAACATCAGCCAATGCTACCATGCTATCACAATGAATAGTTACAGTCTCAATAGGAAATGTGACGACATTCAAATGTCCAAAGAACCTCTTCAACTAAACAGCCTCTTATACGGCAAACAAGCACGTCATAAACTTTGCCTCCATAGTAGACAAGGCAATGCAAGATTGTTTCTTGCTGCTCCATGAAATGGCCCTACCACTGAGCAAAAAGGCATATCCTAATGTGGACTTCCGCTTATCAAGGTCTCCACCCCAATCAGCATCACTATAGCTAACTAAACCCAAATCCAAATACCGATAACATAGTGTGAAATTTGGAGTCCCTTTCAGATACCTAAGTATCCTCTTAACTACTTTCCAATGAGCAGGTTCTAGGTTCGATTAGTAACGACTCAAAAACCTAATATCATAACTAATATCATGGCGAGTACACAACACAACGTACATCAAGCTCCCTACGACATTGGAATATGTTACTCAGGACATCTGTTCGTTCTCTTCTGGAGTCTTAGGTTCCATATCAAGACTTCGGCTCTCGCCTTTCATGACAAGAGTATCAATGGGTTTGCAGTCTTGCATTCTAAATCACTCAAGAACCTTATTTATATAAGTTCTTGAAACAAACCAAGAAGTCTCTTGGAGTAATCTCTTAGGATCTTTACTCCCAATACAAAACTCGCCTCACCCATGTCTTTCATCTTAAAAGTGGATGATAACCACCCTATAGTGAAAACAACCAAGTCCATGTCATTACTAATCAGTAGGATATCATCCACATAAAGTGACAATATAATGAAACTATCTTTGTACTGTTTAACATACACACAATGGTCCTCCTCGATCATCATGAACTCATTAAAAGTAATGACTCGATGAAATCTTAAGTACCACTGCCTGGATGATTGCTTCAGGCCATAGATAGATCTACGGAGCTTGCACACTCTGCACTCTTGGCCAACAACTACACAACACTCAAGCTAATCCATGTAAATTTCCCCATTTAGCTCACCATTGAGGAACGCGATCTTAATGTCCATTTGGTATAGCTCCAAATCCAAATGAGCTATAATGGCTAGCATAAGGCAAATGGAAACAAATCTAGCTACCGAGGAGAAAGTCTCCTCATAGTCAATACCCTCTCGCTGAGTGTATCCCTTTACGACTAAACGTGCCTTGTACCTCTCAATAGAACCAACCGCCTTACGTTTGAGTTTAAGACTCCACTTGTTCCCAATGGCCTTACGTTCAGGCAAGAGTTCAACCAAATCTCAAACCTGATTAACTCTCATAGAATCCATCTTCTCGTCGATAGCAGCAATCCATTTCTCTCTAATAGGTGTTGAGAGAGCCTCTTTAACTGTCCTAGGCTCAGTATTATTGTGTGAAGCTATCATGAAAACTTTCCTCTCAATCTTATAACAACGACGAAGGACGGTCCCACGTGTGCTCTAACGCAATGGAATGTCCTGAGAATACTTATCAACTAACATATCATTTGTTGCATCACTCCCACTGTCCCTAGAAGGTTGAGGAATCTCTCCCTCAATCTCAACTAGTCCACCTAGTGTGTTATCCTGAATATCCTCCATCTCATAGAGATCCACGTCTCTAGACACCTCCCCCCTACTAGGAAAAACATCCTCTAGAAAATCAGCATCCCGTGACTCTGTCTCAGTCACACTCCCATTCGGTTGCTCTCCAATGAACACATATTCCTTTGAGTGCTTGGAATAGTGTATAAAGATACATTTCTTCCCTCTAGGACCTAACTTCCCACACTTATGAGAAGTATTGTGTATATAGGCTGCCGAACCCCACGGTCTCAAATGACTTAGGTCAAGTCTCCTACTCGTCCATAGCTCATAAGGGGTAGAAGGGACAGATTTAGAAGGTTCACGATTAAGAATGTAAGCTACAGTCAACAAGGCATCTCCCTAATAAAATATTGGTAAATTAGCCTGCACCACCATTGACCTAACCATTTCTAACAAAGTCCGATTTCGTCTCTCCGCTACACCATTTTGTTGCGGAGTACCTAAAATGGTTAACTATCTAAGTATATATTTATCCTCATAGAGCTCTCGAAACAGCTCAGATAGATATTCACGGCCATGATCAGTCCTTAGAGCCTTAATACTCCTGTCTAACTGATTTTCTACCTCAAGAACATAGCATCTACAACAATCGAATGCTTCTGACCTATATGATAGTAGATAGACATGACCAAAACGTGTGTAGTCATCTATAAATGTGATAAAATAAAGTGCACTATGTCTTACCCTCACATTCATGAGACCACAAATATCTGAGTGAATAAGCTGTAATGGAAAATTTGCCTTTTGAGCCTTACCAAAAGGTTTTCTAGTTGCCTTTCCTTGAAGGCAACTCTTACAAACTGGTAAGTCGACCCTAGCAAGTGAATCCAGAAGACCCTCTTTAGCTAGCCTGACCATTCTGTCCTTTCCAATATGTCCTAGTCTAGAATGCCATCTCACAGAATCAATAGAAGAATCATGCACAGAAACATTAAATGAAACCATAGACTCTAAAGCATCATCCATACTGGAAATATTAACATCCAAAAAAATAAAACCATGCATTAAATATCCAGAACCATAGTAGATAGACGCACGATAAATGCATATAAATTAAGTCTCAAAACATAAACGATAACTGAGACTAAGCAATCTAGTAACTGAAAGCATATTCTGCCGTATCCCTGGTGTATAAAGTATATCATGAAGATCAAGGGTACGACCACCCTTCCAATCCCACCGATAGGTGCCAATCCCAATAACACCCACACTAGACTTATTCCCCATGTATACTTTTCTGCTACCTAATGGTATGCAGTGATACTCTACGTATCCAAATCTGCTCCTCGTTATATGGTCGGTTGTTCCTGAGTCTATAACCCACAATTAAGGAGAATGATCAATCAAAACTTGACTAGACACAAAACAATCAATGTGAAAAACATAAATGGGGAGTACCTTCTTCGACTAGGTACACTCATGAGCGAAGTGTCCCAGCTGCTAACAGTTATTTCACTTCATCTTGGCCTTATCTTTCTTACCAACTCTCTTGCCTCTCTTTCTATGCTTGGCAGCCTCACTCCCACTGGACCTAGTAACAAAGCGTTTCTTACCAGCATTAGTAGCACCACCGCCTTTCTTTCTCTTAAACCAATAGGTTCGGCACGAGCTAGTCTCAACAACATAAGCAGTACCACTATCAGCCTTAGCAGACTCTAGACACTCAGCTTCCAACTCCAAATAGCGGGAGATATCCTCAAAAGTCCTCACATTATCATTGTGAGTCATATTCGGCTTCATTTGCTCCCATAACTACAGTAGAGAGCAGATCACAGACTGCACTCGCTGGTCATTAATAAGAATATATCTTAAACTCGTGTATCATGGTTAAAATCACTCGTAAATGTTGTCTCATAGAGTGATTAGGCTTTTTTTGATAAGTATCAAATTTGAGTGTCAACCTGCGCAGTTTAATAAGAGAAGTTACCCCATACTTCAGCTTCAAAGCCTCCTAAGTCTCATAAGAAGTCTAAGTAGATTCAAACTCTAGCAGAAGATCATTCTCCATGCTACTCAATATAAGATAGCGTGCATCTTGATCTTTCGTCTATCAAGTTTTGTAATGATCCAGGTGCCTACGATGCTAAGTTGTAGTACCTTGTTAGGGCTTAGTCATCAGACGATTAATGTAAGCCAATATACCCTGTTTGTTGAGAACAAACTGAATCTTACAACGCCAAATGTCATAGTTGTCGCCATTCAGCTTTTCTCCTTTAATCATGTTAGCCACTAGATTCTTAGATGCTATGACGAACTCTCTAATAAAGATAAATGCACAAGGATGTAAGAAAAATGTATAACACACATTTTTACTGTAAAAATTTAAATTGAAAAAATAAGACAACCCTCCAAAGTCGTGAGATAAAAAGGTCACTATGCTCCCAATCATCTTTCACGCCACTAATAATTATTATCAAATTTTAATTTAACTAATGGGCAAAAATTGGTTATCGAGAGTCAAAACTCTAAGCATATTTTTAACCGATCAACCTCCCACTAAACAAATATAGCCAACAATGTGATAAGCTTCAATTCCCTGTCTATAGCATAAATATCATCGCAATAATATTTCTAGGCTATCAAACAAGTCAAATTATGGAATTAAAATTAACAATGATCATATGGCATAACATAAAACATGAATTAAACGCAACTCTAATATATAATTCAAAAATAGAATAACAGAATTCCAGCATGCTAACATGTTATTTGGTTCAATTATGAATTTTTTGTAATTTTCTAGAATTTTAAAAGTAACAAAACATTTAAGTAAATAATAGATAAATACAGTAGATATTCAGAAAATTCCAGTCAGCACACCAATACTTAGACCAAGCATCCAGAACCACATGGCACAAAATCTAAGGCCTAGAAAAACATGCACGAGCCTCAACACACGCAAGTAAGCCCCTAAAAAATATTTATTTCTTTTATTTTATTTTCTGTTTTTTAAAATAATTTTTTTGTCCGGTAAAAAAATTTGGAAAAATAATATTAAAATAGAAAATATTTTTCCAAGCTTACACAAAAAAATTGGGCCAAAAACAACCTCGAGAAGGGGTCCCACGTTGCAAGTGAGCAACGCTTTGGGCCAACGTGGCTCGGCTCACAGTCAATAGTCCGATTAATGCGGCTCGGCTCGGGGTCAACGGCCATGTCAACTCGGCTTGGCTCGCGACTTGGCTCGGTCCATCTTCTTCAACATAGATTTGAACTAGTTTCGGCTTAAATTTTCAAATGACTATAACTCTCAAACCATTCATTGAAAAATTACCCATAATATATCAATGAAAATGTATTGAAAAAACAAACACAGTCATATAAATTTCATGCTCAGATTCGCAATGTATAAAAAGTTATAGGTCGAGGAAGCGGTTGCCATAAAAATTAGGGTTAGGGATTTCTCTCAAACCACTCATCTGTTTGATTTGAAATTTTCCAAATACACTACCATACATATCGTCTACGACATATTGAAATTTCAGCCAAACAGAGAACATTTCTCCAGGCAGCCATTAAAGCTCTAACAAAGTTTTTTCGAAAACCAATGTAAGAAAACACATGCAGTTATGCACGAGAGAAATTTTAAAGGCTCTAATACCAATGTAGAATTTTTCTACAATTAAAGCGGAAGCAGTAATCGGATTTACCTCTTGAAGCGTGTTCGAAAGTAAGCTCAAAAGAGTCGATCTAGATATGAAAAATTCTCCACGTGTACCTGCATTCTCCTGTAAATCTATCCGCAGTGAAATGCAATCAAACCTTTCTGGAAAGCCAAAAGCATCCACAATAATCACAACTCAAGAGTCTATCTTAATTTTGTGTTTTGGGAGAGACACTGAGAGAATTGCTCACACACTCTTGCACACACAAAAATGAAGCCACTAAAAAACTTGCTTTTTCTCTTGATTTTTGAACATTTATAAGTGTGAAATGGATCTACCATTCCTAGCCTTTGGTAGTTGACACATGCCTCAACCATTAAGATAAGTGAGAGCATGCTTGAACAACTACCCCAACCACCAAGGTAAGTGGGAGCATGCTTGAACAATTATCCCAACCACTAAGATAAGTGAGAACATGCTTGAGAGCATATTTGAACAACCACTTCAACCACCAAGGTAAGTGGGAGTCAGCTTAAACAATCACCCCAACCACTAATGTAAGCGAAAGCATGCTTAAACCACCTAACATAAGTGATGAGTGAGTCTTTAGGTTAGAGTATGCCTGTGGACACTCAAATCGGTCCAAATCCCAACCCGAATTGACCTAAACCAGTCACACCAACAAAAACAAATGTACAGAAGAGTCATATGTTTAATGATATATATTACCTCTCCCACGCCGAAGCGGATCCTCGCAACAATTTAGGACACAAAGATGCAGCTCTGGCATATTTCCTTTCCACAATCAAATGGTCAAGATATCTCAATCCCACCTGCATACATAGTGGACAACTTGGATCAAAATGTATTACTGATGCTATAATACAAGATGAAACCGTGGAAGGGAATAGGTAACATGGAATAAATTATTATCCACATATTTACAAGACAAAAATCTTGAAAGTCAAAATTAACAAAAATGACAACAGTAGATCTGTGAAAAGCAATACTATGGCTACAAAAATGACAGACCAGAAGTCATAAATGAAAATACAGAAGGAATAAATAACCAATTGGGACTGTCTTTTATCAGGAAAAAGAAGATAGTTTCTCAAAACAAACAAAATTAAGAAAAGGGCATCTGCCACACTGCCACATCATGGTTTAGAAAAAAAAAATGACAAGAAGGAATATAGTGTGTATAATGCTCCAGATGCATGGACATGAGATTGAGTTTGATTATAAACATATCTATTCAACCCAAAATAATAACTATGAACATATCTATTCAACCCAAAATAATAACTATATGAAAGACAATTGTCAGCACCTCCTAGCTGCAACATTTTGGACATTCTGTACTCAAGTCAACATAGCCTTCTCGTAATGGAATGGTTTTTTTGTCCATTGTAAACTATTCCTGCCATGAACTCATGGAATCTATATGCCTCACGAACCAGATGATTCGTGGTTACAAATTTAGGTATCAACTGACAGATTCACAAAGTAACCCGGAATTAGTAAAAGAGGCAGCACAGAAATAGCTTGCTATCAAAAAATACGCGCGAGAATAGGATCAGGGACTTACTTAGTGTCTAGAGCACGGTAGTTAGGGGAGCCCTGATATAAGTCGTAAACTTCAACATTTTGTGTTCGACTCTCACGGTATCGCACATAGGGCTTAATTGATATACACAGTTTGTGAGTGATAATGTGTAACTGGAATTTACACATTGTCCTCGTACTCAATGGGAGTTGAGCTAATGGGCTTTTTTTTTGGGTCATAAAAAGAGATTAGCTGGTCCTTATTGTCAAAAAATTAAGCCGAAAAATTTAAAAATAAATAAAGCCACAACATCTAGAACTAGAAGTTCAGTGTATAGTCAGTGCATTCATTTAGACTACAAGTAAATATTATTTTCATCCAGATGTGTCCTGGATTGGTTAAATATGGTCCATTACCAACATTGTTGTGCTTGTTAGTTTATGAGACACAGATCAAGTAGTTCCAGTCCAAAAGACTCACCCATTGCACTCGCTATCTGAAGGACTCTCAAGCAAATTATAATGAGAGAACCATGTGATCTTTGTTCCACCATGCATATAATGACGGGATTCCCTTGTTAGATAGAGTTGAATGAAGGAGTATGACCAAATGGTGCTCCAGAAGTATTGAATAATTAGTCCAAATAATGGGTCAAAATTTCAAAGCTAACAAATTGCTATTAAGTTCTTAACATCCAACCAATGGTGGACCTATATAGAGACCAGGACTCAGCACCTAAATTTTTAAAATTATATTTAAGTCTCATAATTTTTGCATATTTATGAAAAAAATTAATACTTTGACCCTCTTAAAGTTTTAAAAATTTTATTTATAACCCATAATTTTTTTAGTTTTGATCATAAGATTCTGAGAATTAGTACCCTAAAATTTTTTTAAAAAAAATTCTTTCACCCTTCAAAGTTTTAAAATTTTTTACGTTATCCGCTCAAAAAATTTTGCATCCAACTATTATTAACCTTTACCTAGTAGACTAGACAGAACAACTATTGTAGTACTCAAAAGCACAAAACAAAAATCAATCGACTTGCACCTATAAAACTTGGTCCCTGAAACATCACTATCCACTTTTGTCCTTTTCAATAATAAAGTATTCCATACTGGGTTTAGCTAAAAATTATAAAGCTTTCGGAATTAACATAAAAAAATTTGGATTTTAAAGGGTGGATACGTTATTTATTATCATAATTATTTAAAATCACAAAATTTAAATATAATTTCAAAACTGAGGGGATTAATACATTATTTTGAACATTTAAAAAACTAATACTATACATAAACCCTTTTTTTCACCTATTTTCACCTATATTAATAAATGCATGCGAGACCCATTTACTCGTGTCTGATAGATAAGAAAATAAGTGAGAAAAAAGTTTATAGAAATCATTTTTCAATTTAAAAAACTTAAAAAGGGTCAATACATTATTTTTTATTATAAATATATATATATATATATATATTTTGGTTAAGTAAAAAGGTGAGAAATGACAACCATCGTAGCAACCCTTTTTGGGTGTAACCATATAGGTTTCTACCTACTGCGGAATGTTAAGGTTGAGCCATAATTACTGACTTTAAAAAGAGTAAATATTTCACAATAGCCTCTCATAATGCAATCGGACATTAGGTTCCTTTTCAAAGGTAGATGATTTACGCAACCATTAGCACAAATATGTTCAAACATACTACCGCTAAAGCAAGAGCGAGTATTTATCCCGACTATGTAAGTCAACTTAACTACCATCTGGATGATTTATCATAAATATTCAAAACCTAAAGACTATGTTTGGTACAAGGGAATGAAAAAGAATGAAATAAAAATGAAAATAAAATGGAATGGAATAGTCATTCTCATTCCCTTGTTTGCTAAAGCCAATGAACAATACTATAATAGAATGGAATGAAATTTATATATGATATGAAAATTTAATATTATGTCTATACAAAATATTAGTAATATGTATTATTTAATCATTAAATATTATTAAGCATTTGTAATGGTGGTGGCGACTGTAGTTTAATTATTAAAATTTTTTTATGAATTTTTAACTTTTTTAATTTTTTCAATTTTTAATTTTTTTAAAATTGTAAAATCAAAAAAATAATTACTAAACATGTTTTATATTTTTTAAAAAAAATTTGATAACATAAATCTTACTAAATTTGTTTTATGTTATTTTATATAAAAAATGAAATGACGATTTTTACTCTTAAAATAAAAAATATTTATTCTAATAAAATATAAAAATAATTATTCTACCTATAAATAATGATACCAAATAAGAAAATAAGAATGAAAGAAAAAAAATGATCATTCCAGTTTAAAAGTAATTTCAAAATTTCGCAAGTACCGCGACTCGTTGGTCTAAACTCCAAACGCCGGTTGTACACGAGTCCATATCAATCCATCACCGCTTACAAAAAAAATATTATGTATAATGTTATACAATTAAAAAGTTTATATAGAATTTATTATTAAAATAATGTGATTAAATTGTGGGTCTATCACTTTAAAATAAATAACCTATCAAAATGTTTATTTATTACAAAACTACTATCGCTATATTATTTTGATATAGAATTTTGTATAAAAATTCTGAAAGAATAATATTTTCCAAACATTAAACAGCGAAATTAATGTGGATGACTCCATATCTTTCCATCACCACTCACCGCGAAATGTGGATGACTCCATATCCATCCATCACCACTCACCAGCAAGCACTAGATAACGAAGAGCCTCATTATACACGCCCACACTCTGAGAGAGAGAGAGAGAGAGAGAGAGTTCATGGACACTGAACGGTGCACAATAAATGTTCTAATGCTGCCATGGCTAGCTTATGGTCACTTATCTCCTTTCCTAGAGTTAGCCAAAAAACTCACAGAGAGAAACTTCTGCATTTATTTCTGTTCTACGCCTATCAATCTCAGTTATATCAAGAAAAGTCTCAATGAAAAGTACCTTCTCTCAATAAAACTAGTAGAACTCCATCTTCCATCCATGCCAGACCTTCCTCCTCACTACCACACAACCAATGGCCTACCCACCCATCTGATGACAACCCTAAAAGATGCCTTTGACATGGCAAGCCCGGCTTTCTCCGACATCTTCAAGACCCTAAAACCTGACTTGGTTATTTATGACCACCTCCAGCCATGGGCACCGGCCATCGCTTCATCGTACAATGTTCCAGCTGTTCTGTTTCTTACGAATGGAGCGACCATGATTTCTTTTGCTCTTCACATGCTCAAGAATCCAGGTAAAGCCTTCCCATATCCCGAAATTCATCTTCACAATTTCAAGAGGTCTAGGATGCGTGGTGTTCAGAAATCTTCTCCGGATGAACTCAAGAAAGACACGAATCGTTTCCTTGAATCCCTGAAACAATCTCCTAATATTGTTCTACTCAAAACTTTTAGAGAGATAGAAGGAAAATACATTGATTATCTTTCTGTCGTAGCTGAGAAGAAGATAGTCCCTGTTGGTCCACTTGTTGAAAGCCCTATAGATGAGGATGAGAATATTGGAATCATCCAGTGGCTTGACAAGAAGGATGAGTCCTCGGCTGTGTTTGTTTCCTTTGGCAGTGAGTGTTTTCTGACAAAGGAGGAGATTGAAGAGGTAGCTCATGGACTAGAGCTTAGCAAGGTTAACTTCATATGGGTTGTCAGGTTTCCTGTGGGAGAGAAAATCAGGGTTGATGAGGCACTGCCTGAGGGGTTTCTTGACACGGTTGGAGAGAGAGGAATGATTGTGGAGGGTTGGGCCCCACAGGCAAAAATTCTTGGGCATTCAAGCATTGGTGGGTTTGTGAGTCACTGTGGATGGAGTTCTGTCATGGAAAGCATGAATTGGGGAGTTCCAATCATAGCCTTGCCCATGCAGCTTGACCAACCATTCAATTCTAGACTGGTGGAAGAGGTTGGTGTGGGTGTGGAGGTCACGAGGGATGAGAATGGGTGGCTCAAAAGAGATGATATAGCACACGTAATAAGAAAGGTGGTGGTGGAGAGAAATGGAGAGGAAGTGAGGACTAGTGCAAGAAAACTTAGTGATACCATAAGGTTGGAAAAAGGGGAGGAGATTATGGGTGTGGTGGCAGAGTCATTGCGAGTTTGCAGGGAGTGTACCTAATCTTTGGGCCCGAAGTAGGTGGGGTGTGTTTTTACTCATATGGCTTTGTGACGATGAAAGGTAATATTTTTTGATAAATATGTAGAGTAGCCTATCTGCATATCAATTTCTAATAAAAAAAAAAAAAGGATAAAGCTATAGTCGTTTGATGGCAGATAGGAATGCTGTAGTAGCCTGTGCTGTTGTAGTGGTTTTATACAAAAATGTAATTGTTTTTAGTTATGTTTTTTTTAGTTTTTTTTATGTAATTTCATCGAATGTAGAGGGTATATCTATGCATTAGAGCTTAGATTAATATTGAGAATGCTTCTTGAATGAGCAATTCAATTTAATATTTCACCATATATACCAATGGTAATGGTGGCTAAATCAACTGGGCCAATCAATTGATAGTGAGTCTGGGTTGAGTTAGCGACCATCAATTAGCAAGTGACACCAACCGTGGCTGACTGTAGCAGGGCTTTTGTTGGAGAACATGCTCACAACACCTTGGGTAAAATGTCCCAACGAAGTCACGGGCATGAATGATAGGAAAAAAAAACTTTGCGAAAACTCACAAAATTAGCACATTTGTGTAATCTAGCTAGCTACCACAATTCACACAAGGGTTTCTTTTCTGGGGGGGAAGTCATAGGAGCAGTGAACGTGACATTTTACATGAGTTTAATGGAGTATATAACCCTTTTCTATATAACTAATCCATTTAATAAAACAAGAACTGGCCAGAATTGTGAGTGGGCCTCTACTTGTATTCTCAAGTCTGCCAAAACTGTTTAATAAAAACCTTTTATCACATCTTAAAACTAAAATAATAGTCACTAGAGTTGGTTGAGTGTTACATTTTTAAATAGCTAGTGCAATACAAATAGAAAAATTTATACAAGATTTATCACTAGAATAATATGGTTGGATAAAAATCATTCATTTTAAAGCAAAACACCAATTATGATGACTCTTAATTAAAAAAATTGCCACTATCACATCATTTGGAGGGGTTTCTATACAAATTTTATCAAAAAATAGCATTTTCCTTTGTAAATATGAGATAAGGAGTTCTTGTGAATAGTACTCATATAAATATATATCTAGTCAGGAGTGTCCGAACGAACTTATTTGTACCTTAACTAATTCCCTCGACGAACATTTGCCATAGTCAATAAAGGGACTACTGTGCTGGAAAGATTGAACTCATGCATATTTAACATAGTACAATATAGATGAATGGGCACAAACAAATTTGGAACCAATTACAATAGGGCTGACTCTCGTTACGTATGTGAAATAGCTCACGGTTGGTGTTTGTAGTTTAAATTCAATGAGTTTAGATATCAATTTTCTCGAATATCAAGTCAAATATTGGCTATGAGCACTTAACAAACATTAATTAACCTAAGTTGAATTGCAATTACTAAATTGAACTTAAAATTGACCAAAAATTCCTTGTTATTTGAGATTTGAGATCTTAATCTGCTATTGAAATCAACTAACACAAATTTGAAAACAACTAATAGAAGGCTTGGACACTATTGCTACAACCAACCAATTTTTACAAAGCTTCAATTGAGGAATTGATAACTCAAATCAAGGATCACTCTATAGATCTTTGATTCAGAATATTTAGACCATATAAACATGAATTCATCATCAATTAAGTATAAAATAATTTCCAAGATAAGAATCATAAGTTCATATCATTGATTTGTGCAATTCTTATACTAATTCTAAGATTATACATAAGACTTACCAAATATAATCATGAATCTAAGTTTTCTAATAGATTTACACTTCAATTGAGATGAATTAGAAAAATTATAAGATTATTCAATGAAAACTCATATACCTCTATTAAACCTTGAAGATTCTTGGTTGATCATCATAATTGCCTCCAAGGATAAGTTTAACTACTAGAATCCATGAGAATTTGCATAAAAAAATGATATAGTTATAAAAAACTTTAATTCAAATTTGGCTGGCTAGGTTTCGAAATTTCTATAAGGGGTTCTGGAATTTATATAACTAAGTGTTTATCAATACAATTAAAAAAGCGGATACAAAAAGTTTTGGGACATGGGTTTTTTTTTTTAACATTTAAAATAGTGGTATATAGTAATTAGATAAATGAAATATTAAATGGGTAAAAAAATTTTAATTTAATATTAAATAGAGAATTAAAAATTAAAATTATATTATTTATTTGTCAAATAATAAAGAATTTAAGATACGTATATATATCTATATATATTTGGCTACAAGTATAGTGATATACATTAAGAGCAAATTTTAAAATTTTAAAGGATTGTGAGGTGTCAACTTAATATAGGTGAAGCCAACTGACAGAATGTTAGTTCTTTGGGTAATGCTATGCAACCAGAAAATTCATACAGAATTTATAACCAGAATGATGTGGTTAAGTTGTGGGTCTATCACTTTAAAATAAAGAATCCACTAAGATACTTATTTATTATAAAACTAACATCATCACATCATTCTGATGTAAAAATTTGTATAAAAATTTGAAAAAATAATATTTTTCTAGTTCTTTATTCGAAAGGTACTCTGCTCCACTTTACTAACAAAACCCGTATTCTTCAGTTGCTGCGGTTTTAGTTTTTGAATTTATTGACACGTGTCGCTGGAATAGACCGCGACGGTAGAAGCGGCTGATAAATCGCCTGTTATTAACATTCCTCCGAATACAAACATAGTCAAGTACAAAGTTCAAACCACCCAAAACAAAGTGATAGCAAAACCCACGAATGCGGACACAAGAGAATCTATTCCACCCATTGCCGAACTGGGAATGACAGCTGAAGGGTTGTTACTCTTCGAAGAAGGCGTAGCAAGACTGGAGGCACCGGACTCCGCTTGGGGCGCACCGGCCGGGGACTCGGCTTGGGGCGCGCTGGCCGGGGACGACGCCGCTTGATCATCGCCTTCCACGTGGACGTGAAGCTTCATTCCTCCAAGGCAATATAGCTTGTTCCCAGAAACGAAGTATCTGTCGCCTGGTTTCGTCAACGGAAACGTTGTATTCCCACCGTTGTTCGATTGCAGCACTTTGGTCGTGTTGCACCCATCGTAGCTCTGTTTCGTTACCTCATTCACGCTGCTCGACGATGAATATTGGAACACTGCAATTAATACAACATCATAGCAAAATTAATTAATGACAAATGCTAGCACTTGCCACAAAAACTCATTTTAAAAAGAGAGTTAATGGAGTATTAGTTTTTTTATTAAGAAATGAAATATTAACTCTCTAGCTTTAATAAAAGGCAAATGCTAACATAATGTTAAATTTAAAATTATAGGATCATAATATAACTTTTGTAATTTTCATCCTAACAAATATATTTACCTACAACTATATATTTAAATGCATAACTTTTATTTTTGTATCCACTTATTTATTTTATTATTATAATTTATTTTTGTCTCTTTTTTATTCTCATGGAGCATAGAGGTATTTGAAGAGAATTTTTTATGCTATGAAATTAATTTAATTAATTTATCTTAATTTATATTTTACTAATTAATTTATATTTTATATTATATTTTAATTAAGAAAATTACAAAAATATAGAATACTTATAGGGGTGTATTGGGTATTTAAAAGTTAGTATATAATACAAGACAATATAAATACTGAGAAGATATCAATTTACCAACCACCTCATTAATTAGGTTTTTTTTCAAAAAGATCATTTAAAGCTCAACATTTAATATTTTATATTTCAAAGAAACTATTACATTAAATCTTTCCTTAACATATGCCTTCAAAGCATATAATATAATGCCTTTCTTTTCGATACAACTACTACATTGGTGAAAAGATTTAAAATTTAAACTCTTGTAATTTGTCTAAAGTACCTTGAGACATCATTAATATTAATGAATAAAATATTTTAAATTCAAGCTTTGTATGACGACAAACTTAATAATAAATTTAAAACTATATGTTTATAATACAACTATTTTAGTCTTTCTCCTAAACATGTATTTACACACACTGTATATATACATACATAATGCAAGATTTTTAAATTTTATATTTACCTAATTATTTTACTATATCAATTTATTTTTTGTCTTTTTGATTCCCCATGAAATTTTTAGACATATGTAGGGCAATTATAATATGTAATAGTATTAATTTAATTTAGTTATCTTAAATTTTATTTTATTAAATAATTTTATATTATTCTTAATTAAAATAATTAGAAATATATATAAACTTAGTAGGATAGATTTGGCATTTAAAAAAAATACACAAGACAATATAAATGCTGAAATGATACCAACAACCTTATTAATTACATTTTTTTAAAATTTATTAAAGTTGGAGAGTTAATACTTCATTTTTCAAGAAAAGGCTAATGTATTAACTTTCTCCTTAACATTTGCCCTTCCTATATATAAAGAGTGATTTAAAGCAAAATAACCATTTAAGTCTACTGGGGAAAATTGAGAAATATTTTTGAGATTTTATGTAAAAACTGAATTTTTTAAAAATTTGATGGGCAGCGCCCTCTCGGGCCTTACATAACTCTGCCATTGACCCGTTGCAAGCTATGGGAAGCGATGGCAAACCCAGCATTTTTATTGATGGAGCCAAGGAAACAAATTTTTGTTGAAAGGAGGGTTGAAAATAAATTTTGAGCTTTGGAGACCAGTACACTCTATTGTATTATAAATATCCAAAAAAGTTACAGTGGTGAAGGAAAATTCAAAAACTTTGAGGGCCAATACACTATATTAGAGTGTAAATTTTTTTTTTTTTTTTAACTTTTGAGGGGTCATGGCCCGTCCTCCCCCTCCGTCTGCTCCTGTTGAGAAGAATCTGATGTACGTAACCTTATTTCGTGTATGGAGAGACTATTTTTTATGTTTCAAGCCCATGAGCTCTCAATTGGAATACATTAACCTTACTGTTGCATTGCTATATATATATGTAAGTTATGGCAACTAAATACTTACACAGAACATCTCCAACAACGAATTGCTTGTCCTTCGCCCATGTATCAAGATCGGTGCTTACGTCCCAACCGGACGTACCGCCCACGGTGTACAGGGTTGCTTTGCATGTTAGAGCAAGGCCAAGGATAATAAGACCATATACGAGAAGAAGCTGCTTTGCCATTACTGAGAGATATACGGCATGCATGAATTAACTGAGAGTTGGCACATGTGCATGTCTCATATTTATAGTGGTGTTGGGGGCCTATTGGCTGTTGAGTAGATGACCTAACTCTTATAATTAATGGAAACAAATTGTGGGGAACAAATAGGTTTCAGGCTCTTTCTTCTAGTTTACTTCTTTTTTATCTATTAGATTTTGAGTAAACCTCTGGTTAACGTACATTTGGAATTCATCTTATAATGTTTTTGGTCATTTAAAGAATCTTGGGAGGCAAAATAGTCCATTTCAACTCATATCACGTAATGTTATGCAATTAAAAATTTTATATAAAAGAGTTATACTACATAAACAGAAAATTTATATAAAATTTATCATCAGAATGATTTGGTTAAATGAGAATCATTTACTTTAATATAAAACATCCATCATAATAGCTCTTAGTTATAAAAACGTTATTGTCACATTATTTAGTGAGATTTTCTATATAAATTTTTTAAAAAAATAGCATTTTCCTATATAGAATTACTGTATAAAATGATGTGCTTGTATGAAAGTGAGAATATTTTTGCCACATTATTTTAGTGAGATTTTCTGTACAAATTTTTTCGAAGAATAGTATTTTTCCTGTAGTTTGTTGGACTACAGTAAATGAGTCAGCAGAACAGCTAGGGAAAAAGCTATAGTTTGATTAAACTAATCTTGAAATTCTCCTCAATTTTAATTTATTTTGGTTGTACATGTTAAGAAAACAATATTAGAATTGGTGTGTATGGGTTGATGATCTACCACTCTCTATGGGGCTTAGTCCCACCAAAGTACGTATGACTCGATCGGTCTTTCACAGATCAGTTGGTAGGGTGGTTGAAGAAGGGTGAAGTTCGTAGGCTGCAGGCAGTTAAACGCCTCTGATCAAACCCCTAATTCTTCCCTATTGACTTTAGCAACATGCCCATTTTAGAAGAACAAGAGTAGTAATTAATAAGTTTAATTACAAATATAATGATAATAAGTTAGCAATGTTAACCCATTTTCTTTTCTAGCTCAATCCCCAAATTGATGAAATGCTTTTCAATGCCCGCAAAAATAAACACTCCTATCAACTTGCATTTTTAGAATTTTCGGTTATGTTTGCTATCATTTTCAAAATTTTTGTTTTTGTTTTTATTTTTTGTATTTTCGGAAACAAAAAAAGCTCAAAAACATGTCAGATATTGTTTTCATTTAAATACGTCTACAATTTTTGAAATTTTAAAAAGTAATTTAAAATTGTTTCCTAAAATTTGGGGGTTTTAAAAAAAAAATTTGCTGAGAACAGTTTTAAAAAATAATTTACCAAACGAAGAAATCTGGTTTAGAAAGAAAAAAAAAAAAAAAAAAAACCCAATGTACAGTATCCGAATTTTAAATAGAGGAGCTCATGAATTATGGCATCACTTTCTATTTTTTTGTTTCCATAGAAACACCAGAGCAGCTCAGCTTTTCCCTCATGTAGTTTCTTTGAAACTTTGCAATGTATGTCGTCATTGCTCTCAGTTGTTTTGGCCACTCTTACAGCCTGTTTAGATTTTGGGAGAAGAAAAGGAAGGGAATGAAAGGGAAGAAAGGAAAAGAAAAAATGAGAGAAAAAAATAAAGAAAAAAATCAATTCCTCTCTCTCTTCTTTCCTGCTATATTCTTTTCATTTTTTTTTTCTTCCTTTTCCTTCTCTTTTCTCCCCAGGTTTCAAACAAGCTGTTAAAGAACTTTGTTGGTGGATGTTATCGGCATTCATCTCCAAACAACAAAAGTTTCTGTAACACTGGCATTTCCTTTCACATTCGACTTTGTTTGCCTCCTCTCCCAATTTGTAAACATCTTTTTATTTTAAATGATGGAATTTAAATATGGGATATGCTAATATTGAGATATTATTATGTAAAGAGCTATACAAGTACAATTTTTATGAGGATGATGTGGATATTTGAGGTTCTTTTATTCAAATTAAAATCCTCATTATTTTGGTTCATAACTTTAAAAATATTATTGCCAAATTATTCTAATATTTCTAGTATAAAAATACTATAAGAGTAAGAATTTTCCTTAAGATAAAATATAAATTAGGTCATCTAACCTCATGTCTCCTTTCTTTTCTTTTTGTTTTTGGCTACGAGACGTCTAGCCTCCGACCTATTATCCCCTTGAACTTGTGCAACGCCACCACTCACATGAATTATAGAAATTATATGAATTGCATGAATAATAGTTGGTCATAGAAAGATATGAAGAGTGATCAAATTTAAGACTTCATAATTATAGAAAACAATATATATGCACTAAAAGATTTATTTTTGAATTTTTAATTTTTATTTTAGAGTAAGAGAGAAAAGAGGCATTCATGCTCACACGGACCGGAGAATTTCTAACAAGGGATTCGCATGGTTCAAACCCACCACCCCTAAAACGGGCAGCATGGGTTACTCCCCAACATGAATTTCTAAAATCTTTAAGTAGGTTAAGAAATCTATCCCCCATTTTAAAGGGCTCACTCTGGCCCTCTCGATGTAGAGAAATCAATATTTTTCTATTTTTTTTTGGTACTTCGAAATTAAAAAAATAACAGAAGATAAAAAAAGAAAAATAAACTCGGGATTAACTCCTTACAAAGGTAGTTCCCCCCTGTTAGCTATCAAAAAATTTGTGATTTGTTAAAGGGATCCTCTACCACAAGAAGGCGTTCATTTTGACTAGGTAGCACCTATACTAGCCATGATATCTACACATTTGTTTCCTTCCTGCAGAATGTATTTGAATGTGCAATTACACCTCCAGCGTAAAGCTCTAGTGTCTTCCATCAATGTTTGAAGAGAAAAATTGTGATTATCTCCTTCCTGCATCATCTTCACTGTCTCTTCAAAGTCGGCCTCAATCTCCACTTCTTCAAACCCTTTTTGAAGATAATAGTTATTCCTTCAAAGCCTAGGTGGGTTCCGAACATGTCATCTCTTGTTCTTCTCCTTTCACAATGCATTCGGTCTTACAAATAATTTCTTACAATGCAATACAATAGAAAAATTCATCAAAATATATCACCAAAATGATGTGATTGAATGAGAGTACTCACTTTAAAATAAAATAATCATCATAATTGTTCTTAATTATAAAAATACCACTATTACATCATTTTAGTGAGATTTCTATACAAATTTTCTCAAGGAATATGTCTAAATGAATCTGAGACGCAGAAAATAGGTTACTGGCCCAAATGAAATGACACCGACCGTGCAATGCAACGAAGGCGCACCTATGAAATCTGCATGATAAGCCATTGGACCTTGAAAAAGGTTGGCTTTGGTACCCTAGCTTGCGACCAAATACAATGCTCATATCCAAAGGGCATCCTCTGCTATCTAACCACTCGGTTCGTAATCTATTTTGTTTTCAAGCTCCTTATGTTTTCGTCCCGCTCCTATTGGATGGATATTTTGCGATACTAATTAGGATGGAGCGAATTTAGAAAAAATGTGAAATAACTCGTCCCAATCCAAATTTGCCCGGTATATACATATATATTTATTTTTTTATATTAACATATTTTGTTAAAATAATATTATTGGATTTTTTTCCTTATTTTTGTAATTTTATCGCTTGTTTTGTTCATGGTGTATTTGAAAAAATCGCTAAAATAAAAGAGACGAGAAGGGAAGGGACGGGGCAAGTATGGAAGAAAAAGTTATCATGACCTGACGGGGATAGAGTAGGGTCTTCTAATCTAAACCTACCCCGTTGTCATCCCGTAAAGAGTTCCTATAAATACCCATTGCTACATTGGTGTCAATCCATTAATGTCTTCTTAATCTATACTGGTTTTCTAACATGGAGGGTGATGAGAGGTCAAGCTCTTTTCCAATGGGAGAAACTGCACAAGAGAGGGGATTGTCTCATGTCCCGGAATGCTATGTGATTCCACCTTCACATCGGCCTAGTTTCAATCCGGAGACCGCGGATGTGCCCGTTATTGACTTGGGTGGATTACAATGGAGCTCCTCGCAACGGGCTGCCATTGTCAAGGACATTGGAAATGCTTGTCGCCGCCATGGCTTTTTTCAAGTAAGCCTTCGAACAGCACAAGCAAACAAGTTTTTTTTTTTTTTTTAACTATTCTAATTCTTAGAATAAAAACAATTCTAATGTATTTACTATTAATTTGTTTGTTTTCTTTCTTACAGGTTATCAACCATGGGATAGACCAATCTGTACTGGATGGAGCTCTTTCTTCAGCCTCTGATTTTTTCAGCTTGCCGACTGAGGAGAAGGTGAAGTTCATGTCTAATCACGTGCATAAGCCCGTTAGGTACGGGACAAGCTTGAAGGATGGAATCGACAAGGTTCAGTTTTGGCGGGTCTTCCTCAAACATTATGCACATCCCTTGGAAGACTGGGTTAAGTCATGGCCTGAGAATCCACCAGCTTACAGGTATATATATATATATATATATATTTTTTTTAATTTTTATCTCTTCAATAATCATCAGTGCTGATAAGGTTTGGTAATTACTACATTAAGCTTAGTAGTTATGCTAATCCATAATATTGTATCGTGTTATCAACTCAAACAAGGATAGTACTGAGAATGAAATTTACAAAATGGGTAACGCTAAGTCCAGGTTGTCCTAGTTGTCCTAGTTGATCAATTGGGTGTGCTCATCGCATTGGCTAACCCAGATTTAACTTTTGAAAATGTCCCAGTTTGAGGGGTTGTTCTAGTCCCGGCATGAATGACATGCCTTTGACCGAATCAAGAAAGGGATAAATAGAGGTGCATATAAACTGACCTAAATACTCTAACCGCAATACCAAAAATAAAAAGAGATAATACTGAATAAATAGTGTATACAAAAATTTTGAATGATGATGCCACTGTCTTGGTATTCTATATGAATTTTATGTATAAAAATTCTGAATGCTTAGCAATTTCCTTTAATATTATACACAATTTTTATGAAGAATTCTCATCTAAAATAATATGAATCATTTTATTTTAAATTAAAATACTTAATATTTTGATTCATAATTTTAAGAATGTCAATGTCAAATCATTTGTTCTTCAGTAAAAAAATAGTGCATGCGATTTCAACGCCGTCATTTGAAATGCTTTTTTCTGCAGCTGTGCTATACGTTGGGTGTCATCTCACATGGAGGGAGATTGAAATGAATACATGTTTTGTCTTTATCTATGAATACTTAAAACGACTACATTCTGGTTTAAACTTTGATAATATACAAAGACTAAATTCCATTGCCATTCTTGTCATCTGCCCAGCATTGCATCAAATATTCATGAATTTATTGCACAAGACAAAGCACAGGTGCACCCTTTTTGGTCAAAGATAGCGACAGTAGGTTCCAAAGAATGGAGCTATGTATACACATGCATATACGTACATAAAAATTGTTGGCTGCTGCTGTAAACTAATATTATACTAGTCATTGTTCCTTATTATATGTCATGTCCCAAATAAACGTTAGTGTTATTGGTTACCAAGGGCGGTTCCATGCGAGGATCAGTGGCGTATTGTTTTGTAATTTTAATTATTTGTATTTACCTGATTATATGTTGCAATTGCATTATATTACCCTCACTGAATCTCACTTTCGAATAATGAAATAAACAATGAACTTTTCAGCCTTTATTCAAGATACTTGAATATTGTCCTTCTATTCCAATATTATAATACATAATATTTTTACGCATTCGATATTCCACGTAAGATTTCTCTTGTGAAATGCTTTTAATTTTTGTTTGTCTTGTTTCCTGAGTCATCTTGTACTTAATTTAATTAACTTTATAAGTAATCTTAATTCAATGAGCTATATAGTTTTCTACATACAACATGCGTACTGAGGTGGCATCCCCTAGTCTTTAGAAGTATAATTTCTTTTCTACTAATAAAAAAAGACTGTTAATTAAGAAACAATGTCATGCATGATTTTATATAGATTTTGCTTTCACTGGACAAAAGTCCTCCATCTGCTCAATTAGTAACCTCATGTTTTTTTTTTGCTTTTACTCCAAGAGGTTGGTCTAGTGATCAAGGCTTAGAGCTTGGAGCTTGCTCTTTTCAAGGTCTCAAATTCAAAACCTTTTAGATACTGTTAATTTCTTAAGGCCACCCTCAGGGCTTTTAGCCCGATAATTACCTAGTTTGTATGGGATAAGCAAATTACAAAGGTCTCAAAATTAATTATGGTGCACGCAAGTTAGCCTGGACACCCAGTCATCAACATAAAAATATTAAAAAATAACTCATAGATTTTTAACATATGGGCATGTTGGAATGTCACATGACAGATTAAAGATGGGCAGATATGCTGCAGAAGTGAGAAAGCTAGCCTTGGAAATCATGGAGGCCATTACTGAGAGCCTTGGAATTGGTCCTGCATAGTGCATACATTAGCCACAAAATGGAGAAGGGAATGCAAGTCATGGCAGTCAACTGCTACCCGCCGTGCCCCCAGCCTCATCCGGCCCTAGGACTGCCGCCTCACTCGGACTACAGTTGCTTGACCATTCTCCTTCAGAGCACCATTGGCCTTGAAATCTTGGACGCAGGAGAGGGAAATTGGAGGTTAGTCCCGGAACTTGAGGGTGCCCTACAAGTCCATATGGGAGACCATCTTGAGGTCCTAAGCAATGGCAGATACAAAAGTGTGGCACATAGGGCTACCCTTAATGGAGAAAGGACTAGAATCTCCATTGCTAGTCTGCATAGCTTGGGCATGGATGTGAAGATGGAGACTGCCAAAGAGCTTGTGGATGAACAGCATCCGAAAGGCTATAAGGAAAGCAGCTTCAGAGATTTTCTGAATTTTCTCGAGAAAAATGATATTGCAAGAGGGAAGAGCTTCATAGAGACATTTAAATTCCAACATTAGATGATGGGTATCTAGACTATCTATTTCTTTATTTCCCTTCTATGGTGAGTTTTTTTTTTATAAGAAGTTTTGGGGACATTTAGATCTAGTTCAGATGTAGTTTCTTTTACAGGTTTTCGACTTTGGCTTATGACATTGAATTTTAGCCATCCAAAATAAAATATGTATTTCTCAAATTACATTTAAACTTCATTTACTTTACCATTATAAATAATAATAAAAAAAAAAGAACAAGAAGAAGAAAAAAACGCTTTTGTTGCCCTGTTATGGGAAGCCATGGTACCAAGTGAATGCATATGCAGGTTTCCCTAAATTTTACATGGATGTATTTGAATCTGATTGACATATCAATCCCTTCTAAGCTTTGTCTGCAATTCACGTTAATCAATGTCACTGAATTTTCCTCACCTAACTTGCATAAATCTCTTATTACATGAGACTCTTATGCCGCTAATGTAATTGGACCTACACAAAAAAGCTAATTGATGATAAAGTCCCATGGAAAAGATTGTAATTGATATTTGAAGATTTTTTTCAATTGATCTGTATAATATTCTCACAAAGAAATATAGAGAAGGTTCATACAATAATAAATCTAGGGTTAAAATTTTTAAAGCTGGTAGATGGAGGAATTTCAAAGCTTGGAGAGTTTTTGGCCAAAATAACACCTTTTGCGAAAGAAATTTCCTATCTAATACTCCTCTAAAAATAATTCTCATTCTACATGTTATTTCACTTCTAATTGCATTTTTCTCGCTCTGAAAGTCTCGTGTGCATTTATTAGCCTGAGTGAGAAATTAGATTATCTATAATATTATTTTTAAATGTACATGAAACCAACTCACTATAATGGGACTTACTCATTTCAAAGTTACATGTGCATTTATTAATGTAGCTCTCACCGTCTTCGGTAAATTATATATAACATTCTTGTTAATAAATACATATGGAACACACTCACTCTAATGCGACATATTAATAAAGAAAAAATCTACAAGTAATTCCATGTCTAACTACAGTTTTTGACTTTAAAAGTTTAATTTGCATGTATTTAGAATGAGAAATTGGATTATGTATGACATTATTCTTGTGCATTTTCTCACTCCAAAGTCCATTGTGTTATTAATGTGGGTTCCACCAACTTTTGTCTAAGAGTGAGAAATTGGATTGTGTATGATATTTTTTTTCTAGATGAAATGTATAAAATTACTAGAGATAATTTGTGCCTACAACACTCCCCATTTAAAATTTGAATTTTTTAACCCATACCTATGACACTTTCAGCGTAATTAATATTAAATATTAAATATTAAACTTAAATTGACTTTGATAAATTTGAGCAAAAAATTAAAATGAAAAAATAAATTGTAATATTAAAAGCACAATAAATCTCACCCTTTATTTTGTCTTTACATCACCCCACCTGTCCAAATGACCAAAAATCAAAATGAGGAGAGAGAAAGAGTGAGGAAAGAAAAATAAATAACAAAAGTGGGACTCATGACTTGTGATAGCTTTGAACTCCCAATTGGGATAGTAAGATGATGTAAAAGTTAATCTTAACCATTGAATTGTGGCCAAAGAAAATATCCACATTTAGATTTGCCATGTAGGACAGTATGGAAGTAGACATTTTCAAAACCTTCATGCTTGGCCGGGATTTGGATTTGGGACGCTATGTTTGGGTGGAATTGGGGTTTGAGACAAAAAGTTCATCTTAAACATCGAATATAATTGAAAATTAAATTTGAGCCGTTAGATATAAATATAAGAGAGATATTTTTTAAAAAAATTATGTTTTATTATATAAATTTTTAGGCAAATGCTAATAATTAACAAATATACTTTGTCTAGTTATACAAAATAAAAAATAATAAAAAAATATGTAGGCCCCACAGTTTATACAGATAAATCATCCTTCATTCCTTCAATCCTTCTTAATAACAATCCACTCAATCAAACGGGACATAGATTTAATAACAAAAAATTGTTACTCATAATCTCATTTCTTGCTATTTTTTTGGCTCCAAAAGTCTCATCGCATGTGCGTTTACTAGAGTGTATGGGTTTCACTGCTTTGTGTCTTAAAGACTTAACATTTTGATTATGTGTCACATTATTATTAATAAATAAATATTTACATTGAAAAATGAGATGAGAAATGAAATTTTCTTATACCTTAATGTATCAACTGGAATTAAAATTTCCTTAAAAGTTAAAAGGCTCATGCAAAATCTTCTTTATAAGGAACACTCAAAAACCAAGAGAAAAACAGAATGTGCCTAAATCCAAGCCGAAACTTCTCGTTGAATTGAATTGGACAACCATTGCCCATTCTCTCTCCAATTAAATCCTCCTTTGTCTTCTGATCGCTCTCTCTCTCTTCGTTCTGTTGTAGTAAAGAAAGAGAGAACTAAAGAGATGTACAGATCGGCAAGCACAAATCGAGTCTCCGACGATTACCTAAAACACCATTCGACGTCGCCGTCGTCTAAGGGGTCGCCGGCTCTGAGAGCGCTGTCATTGGAGACCAACGAGCTGCCTATGTTCGAACCACTGTCGGAGATGTCTAAGAAAGAGAAAACTCGTGTTAAGTTCGCAGAGAATGCTGTCCATCTCATTCCTCTCGTGCTGATTCTCTGCGCCTTCATTCTCTGGTTCTTCTCCAATCCTGGTACGTAATTGCTCTTCCTTTCTCGTTTTCCCCTACATCTGATCTCATGTTTATTTATACAATCAGATCCATAATTGCATTGTATTATGGTCGCACGGGCATGTATTGACAGTAACGGACTCAAGACTGGTGTTGAGGAGGGGTTAATATAAAATATTTTAATTTTTTGAGGGACTAAGGTAAAAATTTTTAAATTTTAAGGTGGTCAATCCATTATATTTTGTTATAAATAGCTAAAATTATATACGTAGTGTAAGTAATTTCAAAAATTTTGAGGAGCCGTGGCCCTGCTTGTCGCCCTTCAGTTCGCCAATGTGTGTTGAGCCCATATCAGGTCTATACTGAGAAGATACAGGTACAGAGAACCTAAATATGAATAGACTTTTTGGTGTGGAATCGATCAACGCCAATCCGAGATACTACCATGTAGCTCAGAAGCACTACAACTCGGGTCCCACACAGAGGTATTGGTCCCTAGAGAGGGTGTTAGGGGTTGAGCGGGAAAAATTGTCACGGCCGTAGTGTATTGTTGAGTTACATGTTAAACATGCGACACTAGTCCTAGAGGTGTACAAAGGAACTGAAAATTTAAAAATTGAACCACCTCAGCCTCAATGGGTTAGTTTAGTTTGGGTTTGTCAATTAGGTTCAGGGTCTAAAAAATATCAAACTGACAAATTCGATTCGATTTCTAAGTTTGTATTTTCTGGACCCAAATCGAACCGAGAACCAAACCAACTCAACCCATCTAGAGAATCGAATCGAGACCCAATTTATTTATGCATTAAAAGTTACTATATATTGCATATATATATTTAAACTATTGTTATTTATATTTCATAATTGCTAATATATGTTTAGATAGTGTTATTTAATTATTTTTAAAAACTTGAGGATATAAAATTATTCTTATTTTATTATTTCTAAATAAAAAATCTATATTTCACATCAAAAAAGTAGACTCGCTCAGCCAAATCCGAGCTAGACCCAAGCCAGCCTGAAACGTGGAACCAAAGAGGATCGGCTCGATTTTGAGTATAAAATTTTAGAATCGATCAAAATTGGGTCGGTTTCGGGTTTAGCGCCGACCGACCCAACCCGCTTGATTCACTCGTTTTGAGTGTGGTACCGGCAGATGACACATTGCAATGTTATCCATCCTCATTTGAAATTTCATATGATTATTACCTTTTCCCATGCATGCAGATCTTGATGTGCCAATGAAAGGTACTGACTCAATTGCTGCAAGAATTGAAGGATTGACGCTTGAAGGGGAACTAGACAGCGAGAATACTGAAACTGCAGGCATTTTGGCAGGCATCGACTTGGGGGACTTAGATCCAGGAAAACAAGATGAAGATCACAAAGCTTCGTCTTCGAAGAACAAATCTTCATGAGATCAATCTCTACATCTCTCTTTCAATTTTGAGAAGGTCTAATTGTTCATTTTTGGCTGCCTTTTTGTTGTAGGATTTTAGAGTACCTTTCTGCATTAAAAGATTCATCAGTCTACCAAAGCTTGAACTCCACAAACTATATTAGTAGAGAAGATGATACAATAATCTATGGTTTGATTTGTATCAACAGTGGATATTTGTATCAATTTCGCTAACATATATAGAAGAGTGCTGGTCATTTGGAAAAATTACTTTGATTTGTCCTAATTACATGGCTGCCCAAATATGCATGCTGACTGGAATGATTACCAAGGCATTTGAATGCAATTTGGTGTTATGTTTCAATTGGATTTTGATGTCAGCAATTCGAATTAAATGAAAGCCAAGCCTTTTTTGTTTTTGGTAAAACAGAAAAGCGCAATAAAAAAAAGGTAGAAAAATGAATTTCTAGTGAAAATTATTAAAATTAAAAAAAATAGTTAAATAAGTTGGTATATAAGATGATTCACATGAGGGTTTATTTTTAAAATTTTGGTAGAATTAACTTAACTATCAATAAAAGATAAAAAAATTAAATTTTGGTTAAAAATTAATAAAGTTAAAAAAAGTGAGAAATACTTTGCTTCAAACGAAAATGTCTCAATCATCAAGCAAATGCTTGAAAATCTCAATGGATATACTTGTACGTACACCTACAAGCACTTTTGCAAAATGTGTGTGTGTGTGTGTGTGAGAGAGAGAGAGAGAGGTTTTTATTTGGTCCTCAAATTCCAATTTCTAACCTTTCAACATTGTTAACTCCCTACAACTTTGAACTTTCAAGTACATACTTTCACGGGAACTTAAAGCAGAGGGGCTTCGTATTCTCCACTCCTTGTTGGCTTGCTTCGCATCTAAACAAAAACCTAAATTTTAAAAAGATAAAGCAACATGAAAAGATATGCGCATAAATTAATATAAAACATTTTGATGGTGTAGTCACAACAGCATCACTAGGTTCATTTTCAGAAACTTTTGTTTCCTTTTGTTTTCTTTTGTTTTCTTTTTTTTTTTCTCTCAAACCAGTTTGGAATTTTTTTCATCTGTTGTCCATTCTGGTGGTATGATATTATCGCTAAGCTATAAGTCCCCCAAAAATTGATTATTGAATAAAAACTATTAGCCCTAGCCAATCAAAAAATCGTAACAATAAAATAAGGGATCGCAATGATTGATAAAGAAAACTTATTTAAATGTATATATGTTCCAATGTAGGGAAAAACTATACTAAAATTCCTTAAGATCTCTACCAATTGCATTGGAACTCCACCAGATTAAAATTGCCGAGAGAGACGAATGTTACCGAGCAAGTGCTTTTATTTTTTGTCCGTATTTAAATGTGAATATTTTGTTCAGAAGTGGATATTTTACAAATAAACAAAGATATCCTGTAAGTAACAACAATAATAACCCTTACGATAAATTTTTTTGCTGACATTAGCTCCTTGTTTTTGTCATTTTTAATGGCATATTGATATAAAAAATATATATATTCTTGGTTATTTGTCAAATAAAATAAAGAAAAGTGATTCTTGGGAGCTTGCATCAGGCGGTGCTTGAGCATCAGGTGCACCTGACGCTAACAAAATTCTTCTTATAATCACTAAAATTATCAATAAATTATAGCTAGTCTACAAAAGCTCTAATGAAATAGCTGATCGAAAACATTTACATTTTGTAGAAACTAAAAAACTAAACAAATAATATTGGTTGTTCACTGTAATTTTGATTAAAACTAGGGGTCATTTTATCATTATGATCTTAACCCCTTTCGAGAAGTTTCCCTGATACATAGTTTTTACCAACTTAATTCCACAATTGCCTAGTGTTTGAACTTTATGCTCCAGGTCGAGTTCATCGCTAATTGAATTGGCATTTTTATTAAAAACGCTAATTCGATTAGCGATTTTAAGTATATTCCGAAACCATATATATACCCAGCTAAAAACCGCCAATTCAATTGGCCATTTTATTGATCTCATATCAGCAATTCCCCCAGCCAATTCAAAACCCAATACTTCCAAACTAAGAGTCCGTTTGACGTGCTGTCAACTCCCACACGTCACACATGTCACACCGGTGCTTCTTGCCAAGTTTCACGCTCTTCGAAGCCTTTCTCACCATTTCGGTACCCCAGTGACCGAATTGACATAACTCCGAAAACATAAATTTCAGAATTTTGAAACTTTGCATAACTTCCAAACTGGGAAACCAATTGACGTGTCGTCAACTCCTACACGTCACTCATGTCACACCGGTACCTCTCGCCAAGTTTTGCACTCCCTGGAGCCTTTCTTGTCATTTCGGTACCCAATGGCCGAGTTGGCATAACTCTGAAAACATAAGTTCCAGAATTTCGAAACTTTGCATAACTTCCAAACCGGGAAACCAATTGACGTGCCGTCAACTCCCACACGTCACTCGTGTCACACCGGTGCCTCTCGCCAAGTTTCGCGCTCCCCGGAGCCTTTCTCGCCATTTCAGTACTCCAATGGCCGAGTTGACATAACTCCGAAAACATAAGTTCTGAAATTCTAAAATTTTGCATAACTTCCAAACCGGGAAACCGATTGACGTGCCGTCAACTCCCACATGTCACTTGTGTCACACCGGTGCCTCTCAGCAAGTTTCGCACTCCCCGGAGCCTTTCTCGCCATTTCGGTACCCCAATTGCCGAATTGGCATAACTCCGAAAACATAAGTTTCGAAATTTCAAAACTTTGCATAACTTCCAAACTGGAAAACCGATTGACGTGCCATCAACTCCCACACGTCACTCATGTCACATCGGTGCCTCTCGCCAAGTTTCGCGCTCTTCGGAGCCTTTCTTGCCATTTCGGTACCCCAATGGCCGAGTTGGCATAACTCTGAAAACATAAGTTTTGAAATTTTGAAACTTTGCATAACTTTCAAACCGGGAAACTGATTGACGTGCCATTAACTCCCACACGTCACTCGTGTCACACCAGTGCCTCTCGCCAAGTTTTGCACTCCCCGGAGCCTTTTTCGCCATTTCGGTACTCCAATAGCCGAGTTGGCATAACTCGGAAAACATAAGTTCCGAAATTTTGAAACTTTGCATAACTTCCAAAACCAACCATGTTCATAAGTTCCGGAATGCCAAATATGATCCAAGCTCATATATATATTATATGAAAATATAATAACTGATTTTACATTATACTAAAATAAAAAATAGACCAAGTTTTATGGACCATGTTCATAACAATATAGCAGTTTGCCAGCAACGCTAAAACTACTTGGTAGATAGTTTTCAAAATCATCGTCACCTTTTTCTTCTAAGAAGTTTGAAAGGTCTAGGTCAGAAACTAGCAACGGATCTTCAACGATTTTTAATATTCGTTGTGTTGGATCACCACATTGTTCCTTCGCTTGCTATGTAAAATGATATCTATCTAACCTTCATTGCATTTTATCAACCTCGCGTTCAAGTACTTTTATGACCTTACTGTCAACTAATCGTCTGTTGAATAACTTAGCTGAACGGGCCTTTGGGACACGAAGGTCATGCCATCGGCAATACATCTCTTGTTCACACTGTTTATCGAACAAGTCTTCCTATGGCGACATTATGCATTGGGAGTCAGTCACCTCGCGGGGTGGACGTAATAACGCATCGCCGATGAAGATGTGGCTGATCGGACCCATCGTATTGTGCATTAAGATTGGTTTGTTAAGAAAACAACGCTTTCGGCTATACCATTTGTTCCCGACTAGGTCCATGTATGTATGCACCATATGGATGGGTAAGGATTGGTTTTGATCTGTGTCACCACTTCGAGCCGAATGACTACACGATGCCCCAAATAATCCTTTTCGCTTCAGCATGTTAGGAAGTGTGTATGGTTTAACACTTGTTTTTGTAATGGCATGATATATATATAGGTAATACAATACAATACATGAGTAAATGGTTCACGTCATTGGGATGCGAAACAAGTCTTTTGTGCAGCCTTCATGTGAAGGGTTCAGGACATGCCTTCACGTGAAGCTGATGCATGCTTTATACTGAAATGATGCATCACCTCGTGCAGCCTTCACATGAAGGGTTCAGGACATGCCTTCACATGAAACTACTGCACGCTTATAAAAAATTTGATACAAAAATGTATGAACTACAAAATTTGATGCATCCATAAACACGGGATACCAGAAATAACCATAATATTCAATTACATCAACAAATGTTCGACAACTTCCTGAAAATGTACCTAATACAAACCCCATACCCTCAAGTACTATACATGACCACTTGTACCACATGAGGGTGGCCTCATATCTCGTCTCGACTTACGGGTAAAGATCCATGTGATACTATGTAGTCTCGACTGAGATGGCTCTTCTTGAGTGATCTGTGAAACGCTTTCAGAAGGTATATGCTAATGTGGGTCAATGGTAAGGCCTACGTCGATTGTATCAATGGGAGGCCTACTACTGACCTGAGTGAGCTGAGATGACCCATCTACCTGTGATGGTGGTATGGGATGTGTAGTCTCGGATGGTACAGTAGATGGACCATGACCCTGGGTGTCCATGAAAGGCATCTCTATACAGTACCCTTCAGCTAACAATGGATCAAAAGGTGCATGAAATCCCATATCATCTCCGACGGGCGAGGAACCAAATCGTTGGTCATAAAAAATAGGAGAAATATAATGGCCAGGTGCAGTGCGACGAGGTCTCACCTCGCAACTGGTCCCATATGATGATGAGGGTACATATCGAGGGTCACCATGATATGTATATACTGGCATACTCAGTGTGACATGCGATGTAGGTGTCTGGATCGAGGCCGACTGGCTAACTGAGTGCTGTGCTTGCGAAACTGAGGGCTGGGCAACTGAGGGCTGGGCCTGCGAAACTAATGGTTGGGCCTACGATATGCATTGCTACTCACGTAATATGTCTAGTGACTTATTACACAAGTCACGAGCCCTATACATGTCCTCTAGTGCCAGATCAGTCCCAAACCCATATATAGCACGATCTATAAGATGATGCACGGTAGTGAAATGACGGGTCTGCAAAATGAAGCACAATTTTTATGTCCCTTTACCAATTCATATTTGCTTTGAAAAATCATATTATGTAAAAGACTACTAACCGCAATCTCTACCGTAAACCCGACCTCTAGGTAGCCTCGATCCAGGCGGATTGCCCACTAATGGGCGTGTGATACAGCGATACCACTACATATATGGACCGTCATATTGCATGTCTCCAGCAGTAGGAACCCCAATTATAATATGATCGCGGCGCTGCTGCCATAGTTGTAATAGAGATTCAAACTTTTACAAATCTATCAATAAACGGTGTGAATTAAAAATACTGTATAAATTTTGTGACATTACCAATTAAAGACATTAAAGAGATGCATCGCCGATCGAGCTTGATAAGATTTATCTTCTTTTGCACTTTCGATGTGTACCTCAACCCCTTCTTTACAGCACGATGAATTTGTACTCGTTTCTTGGTGAAAGTTGCCACCAAATGGTAGAAAGTAACCTGAACACGTGCAGTTATGGGCAAGTCTCGTGCACCTCTTAAGATATTATTATAGCACTCTGAATCATTAGTGGTTATAACTCCTTAACGATAACCTCCGTCATGCACCAATGTCCACTTCTTGGGGTCCTCATTGCACAGGTCAGGAAATGCTTTTGCCGCCGATTCCGTTTGTAAATTTTTAATCTCATCCATTGCCTCGTCAAACTTGCGCACCTGACGCGCAGTTCTAGCTTTCCATATAAGATCCTTAACTTTAGCATTGTTGAACTTTTTTTGGTAATTATTTTTAAAGTGCCTAAGGCAATATCAATGGACTCCAGCTGGTTGCCCGTCTCATGGACTTTCCCAATAATCTTTTACTACACTCAATATGGCTGTATGCCGATCAGAAATCAATGTGATCCCCTTTTTCCCTGGCATAATAATATGTTTGACATGGTAGATAAACCATGACCAATCACGATAGTTTTCCGATTCAACTACTGCGAAAGCTAGAGGGAAAATGTTGTTGGCAACAGTTTTGGCCACATCAATCAGCAACACTCTTGTATATTTCCCATAAAGGGAGGGTACCATCGATACAAATCACTGGAGGGCAGTGGTTGAAACCTTCAATGCATGGCCGGAATGCCCAAAAAATTCTGTCAAGTGCGACGTCGGTAGACCTTCCAATGTCACGTGTTTCCAATACCACAGCTGTGCCTGAGTTCCTGAACTGCAACGTTCTCATGTACCTATATAACTTTTCATATGACTCATCCCAATCCTCGAAAACTATCGCAATGGCCTTTGTTCTTCCAAGCCAAGCTTTTTTGTATGAGACTGTGAAACTAGCACTAGTTTTTACACTCTCGATTATGGAAGCTATCTTCCATCCAGGGTCTTCCTGTACACCACAACAAAATAAATATTCAAATCTTTATATTCATATAAGCATTAATGCATAATATCCAAACATCTTACTTTTAAGTTATAATTTATAGGAGCTTACCGCAACTTATGTCTTAATCACGTGTGCAATGAATGTCAAATTAAGGTTGCGGTGACCCAAACTCTCCATTCCATGTAAACAAGTATGAGGCCCAAGGTATTGTGTGATTTCAAACAAAGTATGTTTCTTCTTTAAACAGGCATACAATTTCCATGGGCAATCGTGACTGCACCTGGTGCTCCAAACCTTTTTATTTGTTTTTACAACATAACAATGTTTATTCCTCTTCACATGATACCAATTACATGCACAGATCACTACATCCTTATCTCTGAAAACCCTCCCTTTTGCAAACTCTGGATTAGCATCTGACCATGTTGGATTGCAATGGTATAAGTCTCGACCAGCTGCGGAATCATCTACCCCATCCAGGTTCGTAAAAAAAGGGCACCGAATTGTCATTCAATTTAGGAAGGTTCACTTGTTCTTGCCCATTTTCATCAGAGTCGTCATTTTCATCATTTCTCAGTAAAACATCAACATCTTCCTCTGATTGATCGGATTGAACAATGTCTTCATCTTCATTTTCATCTATCCCTCTACCAATCTCATCAAGACCCACAAGTCGTTCTATAGGATCCATACTTGCACTGGGACCTCCCGCCTCTACGCACCCCCCTTGACCCGAAGCATATTGTGGCTGATATGTGGGTGGACTGTCAAAGTCATGCAATTGTTCAACATTACTCGGACCCTCTGAGTAATCATTGTATGGGGTGAACAAGTTAGACATCGGTTGCCCTGGCGCATCCTCTCCGATTGCGCTTCGACTACTCTACCCAACTGTAAGCATTCTAGTAAATGTCCCCAAGGCCGATGCATCACCTCTCCCTCCTAAGATTTCAAAGTAAGACTGGACATCTCCCCAATTAAAATCAGGACGACTGTGACTGATGGTTATTGTGGATATGTCTTTCTCAATGTACATTTCAACACAATACATATCAGGATATCTCGAAGGGAGATTTAACACAGTTTGTAATGTCTCGTCATCCTTGACCGATAACCTCTTATATATCCATACTTCTCCATTTCTTCTAACAGGGTATCTACATATGAACTTTATGTTTATATGCTCTTCATATTCATCCATCTTAGGAATGATCATATCTCGTAACCCACTAAGTGAGATTCCCAGTTTTACATTATAATATCCACTAGTCTCTATATCATAGGCTATCTCTTCTCTACGATCTCATACTATTTCCCTCCCCCCAAATAAAACAGTACCATTGTCATCATTACTTACTTGTGTTTACCATCAAATAAATAATAACAACATTCAAAAGCAGAATATTCAACAAAGACCGCCGTATGTAATGCTACAAATTGAACCCGAATTGCATATGTAACAATGGGTTTTAATTGGACAGGACTTTAGATTACGTATTATATTTCTTGAGATAATTTGTAGACACATAATTAGATAAAACTTTGTACTTAAAATTATATTACGTAATATGTTTTCAGAGATAATATCTAAAGACTTAATTGGAGAGGTCTTTATATTTAATAGGAAGCTTTGTTAGATTATAATAGGAATTTATGGGGCAATAGGACTTGTACTAATTAAATAAGAAATTTTATTGGATCATTATAAGAATTGATAGGTTAATTCTTATTGCCCCTAAGAAATGACATTTGAAAAATATAAAAACACGAGAAATGCCACATAGGCGCCACTTAGGAGAGAGAGTAAAAGTTTATACAACTTATATATATATATATATATATGATTTTACATAATATAAAAAATAAACTCTCATTACAAATTAAAACCAAAGTTGTGGTAAAACCAAACACAAAGCTGTGGTAACCAAACACATTCCATATTCCAAAAGAGTCGAGCTGCAAAGAAGCCTTCTTTGAAACCAGGAAGCTCTTTTGCGAGAAATACGGATTGACAATATGCAATAATATGGATTTAACATAGTATTCGACCAGATAACATGTGTTCCAATTATCACCCTCCCAAAGCCTAGACTGTCGGTAACATCTTCAGCCCTCTATACCAAAATATCTAAGTTTGTCTTACATAAGAAAACCAACCAAAAAAAAAAAAAAATAGAAAAGTTTCTCTTGAACATTCTTGTGCGAGAAGAAGTCTACAACTTCTAACTAAGAAATAGAGAAGGCAGAGGGTTATAATTAATAGCAAACAATTAGCATATAATGGATTTCACAAGAGTAAATCAATGCAAACCTTGACAACATAAATGTATGATAACACAGATAACATATTGACTGTAGAGAATTTTAGGCTAAAATTAAAGATGCTAGCATTTTTCACTCAGAATAGTCAGGACATGTGTATCAACTCAATATTATGCCATCCAAGTGAACAAAAAATTAAAAGCTCATCAGAATGATGCTTTCCTTTCTAATGATAAGCATTTTGAGTAAATATCTAACTAGAACAAAATGCAGATGGGAAGACGAAACATACCATCAACGACCGGAGGAGCACGGCTAAACATGAGAGAGATAGAGAGAGCATAGACAGAGAGGAGAAAGTGAGGCGTGAGGGAGAGAGAGGGGTTAAGGTGTGAGGAAGCACAGGCTTAAAAATTCCAGTGTGTTGTGCGAGAGAGAAGGAGGGGGTGTGGGCATGAACTCGAACGACTGGAGAAACCCTAGTTTATAAATTAAGTGAAATCGCTAATTCAATTGACGGTTTTAATAAAATCGCTATTTAAATTAGCAGTTTCATTAAAATCGTCGATTCAATTGATGACTTTTCTCTGCACATACATGCGGTTCTCAAATACAATTAAAAATACTAATTTAATTAGCAATTTTAATAAAAATACCAATTAAATTGGTGATAAACTTTCACACCGGTATTAAGTTAAAATACTACGCAATTATAGAATTAAGTTTGTAAAAAATATGTGTCAGGGAAACTACCCAACTCTTTCCAGGTAAACGTGTCGCCCCTGTCTGTTGTATTGTTTGCATACATCCCGAGCAATTTGGTTCATTTGGTTTTATTCAGTCATACACTGCTTCAGAAGATCCCCTCCTTTCTTGTGCTCTATCTTTCGCGGCTGAACTTTTCACGGGCATTATTCGATTTCCCGGTCGAACCCCGGCCGTCGGAAGGAGAGTCCTCCACCGTCAAACCAGTCGACTTCGTCCACTGACCGACAGTCATGAATCCCGAATAGTGAGCATCCAATACCTCTCTCTGTTCGATCGATTTTCTCATTTGTTCCGTTCGAGTTAGTAGTAGTTCAGGTTCATTGGATTAGATCTGTGTTAAGTTTGCTCTAATTGAGGGTAAATGTGTTCTATGTTGTGGTATCTTATCGGAAAATTATGTCCTTTGTTGAGTTTCAATTGTTGATCTGAATGGAGGACCTAGATCTTTATGAAATGATTTCAGATTGATTGAGTTTCTGATTCCGGATATGGAGGTTGATTTTTGTTAATTAGAATGCTACAAATTTTTGTTGTTTCTTGTACAGAAATGTTTTTCGAACCTGAAGAATATGTCGAATTCTTTTGATCTTTCAAAGACTGTTGTTTGATTTAGCAGAAACTTAGGGAGTCAAAGTAAAAGAAAGTGAATTCTGTTGTGGTTCTAATAATAATAGAATGTATACTTTCAGGAGCTTTAAAATGGGTTTTACGTGTCGGATTGGTTGATAGTTGAATCACTGGCTAATAATTTTTTGGTTTTATTTGGTTCATTGAAAGTTTTCCTTTTTTCTGGATGCGTGTCTTTGGAAAACAAAATTTGGAAGAGAAGGTGTTTACTGTTAAAAAAATAGTTATTATTCTTTTTGTCTTTTGCAGTGACTACTTATTCAAGCTTTTGTTGATTGGAGATTCTGGAGTTGGAAAATCATGCCTTCTTCTGAGATTTGCTGTAAGGGCATTGGAATTCCTTTCACTTTCTCCTATATATTTATCCATTTTACTGAAAAGGATACTACATTTCTGTTGGGTGTTAGTTGAATTTTTTGTTTGAAACTTGAATGGGGAATATGATTTTCGATCTGCTCAATTTGGATGTTTGACTGTGTGCTAGATACTGAAGAATGCGCCTTTCTTGGTTCCTTGTACTTGAATTCCTTTGTAAACTGATTGTCCTTCCATCTCTTTGGTACAGGATGATTCATATCTGGACAGTTACATTAGCACGATTGGTGTTGACTTTGTAAGCATTAGGATTTATGGGTTTAGGTTAATCACAACTTGACATCATGGATAGCTCTAATTATGTTTTTTCCCCTGTAGAAAATACGCACTGTGGAGCAAGATGGAAAGACCATTAAACTTCAAATTGTAAGATTTTATTTTTCTTATGTCCGCTGAAATAGACATCTTTGCATGTTTATTGGGGCTATTTATGTGCACAGAGCAAATACTTTTGATTAGAGGTCTAAAAAGTAGATGGTTAAGATTTTTCTCACCTGATGCATAATAGAAAGACCATTAGTCACTGGTATAAATGGTAATGTCAATCCTATTCATATTCATATACTCTGTTTGGGATTTCCCATCTGGTCAGTGACATTTTTGTATGTGTAAGACTTTGCCTGATGGTCCTACATGTTGCAGAAATTGATATTGGATATGATTCACACTAAAAATATTTTCGTTGGATGGTGCTATGATCCTGTTACATGTCCCTAGTATTTGCTTAGCACATTATATTGTGTTCATTGTTTTTGTGGATTTATTCCATAATCCTCCTTTTCTTCTTCCTATCTTCTTTTTTCTTTTGCGGGCTTGCAGTGGGACACTGCTGGACAAGAGCGCTTCAGGACAATCACTAGCAGTTACTACCGTGGGGCACATGGCATTATAGTAATTTTTTTCTTTTTTTAAACCCCTTCTTTTGGTCTCTTCTTTTTCTTTTTTTTTTTTCCTCTCTTCCTTGGTTTATGCAATTCCATCCTCAATTTTTTAATTTGCAATGCATTATTGGCATTTCTGGCAGATAGTTTATGACATAACAGATCAGGAGAGTTTCAATAATGTTAAACAATGGTTGAACGAAATTGATCGTTATGCCAGTGAGAATGTGAACAAACTTCTTGTTGGAAACAAATGTGACCTCACTGCTAGTAGAGCTGTCCCCTACGAAACAGCCAAGGTACAAAACTTATATGGTTGCTTTTGTTGCTACTGTTTGGTTCTATTGAGCAGATTAGTGAAATCATGTTTGTACTTCCCTTGTATTGAAAGGCATTTGCTGATGAAATTGGCATTCCATTCATGGAAACAAGTGCAAAGGATGCTACTAATGTGGAACAGGCATTCATGGCGATGTCTGCTGACATCAAGAACAGGTACTTTCCTTATATATCTGGTTTAAATTCTTCTGCATTTTCATTTCCATTGTCCAAGTACTTTGGTGGTTGGCTGTGTTCGCTCGAATATGCAATCCAAGAGGAGGGTGAATTTGGTTTCTCAAAATTAATAGCAAATAATGCAATTAAAAACTAATTAAACAATAAAACTATAACCAAGCAATGAATGATCAATGCAAGCAAGCTATAAGATACAAGGAAGAAAAACAGAGTACAAGATGAACACCAGATTTACCGAGGTTCAGACACAACGTGTGACTTACGTCCTCACTCCTAAGATCCCCTTGAAAGCCTTCCACTATGCAAAAATCCTTTACACAGTAGGTGCTAGTTGCCCAAGTACCCAGCTCACTTTTTACAAGAGCTCTTCCCAACCTTTCAAAGACTTAAGTAATTTTGTCCAAGTTTCACTCAAACTCACCGGTTTAGAAACCCACCCAAGTAAAATAAATGAGTTTTATATAATAGGCAACTCTTAACAAGAGTAGATAAGTAGGTTCAAGTTCAATAAATAATCCAAATCTTTCAACAAAGAGAATATAGTAGTAATACCCAGGAATTTCAAATTTCAATCTTAGATTCAGCACTTGAATCTTTGGATTCTTGTGTATAAATATTGTGGGGATCTTGTATATATAACCTTGCATTGATTCTAGCTGTTGGTGGTGGTTGGGAGTGCATTTAATGTGAGATTGAGCTGACAAAACGTACAAAAAACTAGCCGTTACAGCCAATGTGTCGACCCTTTTTCTGATTGAGTCGATCTTTTTTGTTCTGGTGTCAGTATCCTTAACCTTCTGTCCAAATGTGTCAACTCCTGGGAAATAGGAGTCAACCCTTTTTAATTTTCACCAAACTTCAACAAGACTTTGTCCAGATGTGTCAATTCCTGAGAAACGAGAAGTCGACCCTTTTTACTGGGCAGACTTTGGTCCAAAGCCACTGTCTCAATGTGTCAACTTCTGGGATTCATGAGTCGACTCTTTTTGCTTAGAGACTTCAACTTTTGCAAGTCTTTTTCAATATTCTTCAAAGTCTTCAAACACTTCAAGTATCATTCAACTAAAGCTTCTAGGGCTTGAAATGACTTCTCCAATACATGTTAATCTTCAAGAACACCTTTAATTTCTTTGAGATGGAATCATTCCAATTGAATTGCTTCTAGAGCTGTTCAATCAACATAGTTTCTTCCATTTATCAAAGTCTTCATTAAAATCTTCAAGAGAACTTCCAAGTCTTGTGATATTCTCTTCAACTGATCTTCATCACCTTTGAACATCTTCAATCTCTTTGAGATGAGATTATGAACATAATCTTGTTGAAATGTCTTTCATTAATGTGTCAACTCATTCCACTAATGTGTCAACACTTGCTGCCGATCTCATTTTCTGCTAATATTCAGATCTTCTCATGTCACTTTGTAGAAGGTGTCAGTACTTGCTGCCAACCTCCTTCTTTGCCGATCTCCAAATCTTCTCATGCCACATTGTAAAAGGTGTTAGTCCTTCATGCCGACCTCCTTCTCTGCCGATCTCCAAATCTTTTCATGCCATATTGTAAAAGGTGTCAGTCTTTCCAACAGGGTGTACGTACTTACTACTGACCTCCTTTTTTGCCGATCTTCTTTTCATCTTAGGCAAATAGCTTCAAAAGCTTCTGTGGCTTCTCCAAATGGTCTAATAAGGCTTTTAAGTTTTTTAATCATCAAGATCCCATTAAAATCTTCGAGATCTCCAATATATTAAGTTTCAAGTCATAATTGTAATAGATATTAAAGATACAAGATAATCTACACACTAAGTGAAGTCATTAGATCACTAATACAGTATTTTGTAATCATCAAAATCAAGGTATGGAATCAACAGGCTACACAGATTCTATTTTGCAGTTATGGCGATCTAGAATTATATCTTAATTGAATCCTCCATGGAGGAAAGAGTTTCTTCCTTTTTCTTTTTCTTTTTATTTTTTGGTGGGACGAGCAAAGCACTTTTCACTCAGTTACTGTAGGCCGTGTCGTCTGGTCTTCAATGTGCAATTTTAGAAATGGATTTTTTTCTTGATGGGAAGAATTTCTAGATTAGAAAACCCACAAAAATGATTTGTCTGAGTAGTTGACTTTTTTAATCCCCTTGAATTTTCGTATTTTCTGTGAGCTTGTGATTATGCTCACCAAAATTGTTCTTTTTTGACTGCTCATAGGATGGCAAGTCAACCGGCTATGAACAATGCGAGACCACCAACAGTGCAGATGCGAGGGCAACCTGTTGGCCAGAAGAGTGGCTGCTGCTCTTCTTAGTTGGTTCTGTCTGCTTTTCAAGGGCTTGTATGACTAGCTCTTTCATCTGTCCTCTTTTAATCAGAGGAGACTGTCCTCACCTACCTCCAAAGAGGTTTATAATCTGATTTTTATATCAGCTGTTTGTAAGCTATCCGAGAATTCCATTCTTTCTGTCTATTTGATTTTCAAATGATCTGTACAAACATAAGGGTTGTTATTTTTCATTCTCAAGTTTGTTGTCTGGAAGGGGAAGGCTTTCATGTTCTTCCCTTTGTTACTATTGCATTTCCAGTAACTTACCCTTTACAAAAGTTGCCAGTTTAGTTTGTATGTGTTTTCTCTAACACGACGTTTGGATCCTAGATTTGTGGACCAGATTTGTGGAAGAAAAGAAAAAATAAAGTGAAAAGATAGGAAAAGAAAAGGAACCTTAAAGAAGCTAAATTCATTAGAAAATTAAGAAAATGATTAGGTGTGGTACGTTGCTATGAGCAGCTCTAGTGCTCGATCTTGGGTCTTAGACTCTTAGGCGTGGGTCGAATCATGACAAAGAATGTTCGGCAAAACAAAAAAAAATAAATTTTCTTTTTCTTTGGATAGATCCAAGATCTAAACATAGCATAAAGTTTCATGGACTACCTCTATACGAGTAAATCGTGAACAGGCTTGGAGAAAAATAAAAAGAACTAAATAACCTCTAGATTCTATACAGCAATAGATGCAGTCCATGAAAAGAGGGAACAGGCTTGGAGAAACATCTAGTATAAGGGTTGGACTCGAAAACATCCATATATACTAATGCAAAATAACCATCCATATTTCAAAAAAACCCGCCTTCCTCTTCCACGATTTACTCGTATAATACAGAAGATCACAAAGAGAATATTGTTCCCGGATGTGCATCGTCGACATTTTATTATTCCAAGCTTCAATTAACTGACAAAAAAGCTGGCCGCTGCAAACAATGATCTTGTAATTAAAGCAAAATAAGGATGAAATTCTGGCATGTACAGTAAGAGCTATGGGCTTTTTCCCGGTTAGATTCTGCGATGAAGCGACCAGGACAGTGTTGAAAACATGAGCCAAAACAAGGTGAAAGAATGGCTGATAATTTTATTCGATGAAATAGATTTTTCTCAGTCATCGTTCCATCTCGACCTTCAGCCCGCATGAACAAGAGAGCAATCATAAACAGCTAAAACTAAACTGATTCAGATTCATATCACTCCAATGTGAAGATCCAAACCATCTTTCTTAGTTATTGAAGTTTCAGGGCCTGCTTGAGATGACCCGTGTGGGAGCGGCTGCGGCAAGAGACCACTTGATACTGACTGAGACATGTAAGGTGCACAAGAAGCAAAGTTTCCATACGTTTTAGGCAGGTAGAAATAGCCATGGTTAGGAATATTCATCACTGGAACGAATGACACGGTTGGGAAAACTTTGGCTCCAGGAAAATTCTGCCCATTGCTGGAGATTCCCACCTGCATAAGCACGAGAAAATCAGTGTAAATGTTTTGGCATGAGTTCTGGTCAATCAATATATATAGCTATACAAAGACAAATTGCAGAATTCAACTAAATAATGCTCCTATGAATCTGGCAGTGATATGGATCCTCTTACCATTGGCATGTATGGCATTTGACGGAAATCAGGAACACCATAACTTGCAGCTGGGGGTAAAACTGGGGGTGCTTCCACCGGGCTAGCAACCTGTGTTGATGTACTTGCCTGTAAGATTACACAAAACCAACAGTTATTAATATTCATTTGTTTTCATACAACATTAAACACATTCAAGTACTTACATTAACCTGTCCTTGGGTGTCACCAATGTTCTTCAAATTAGCAGCTGGTGAGTTATCAGCCTGAATGAGTACAGGAATTCATTACAAACAATTTCTCATGTTACAAAAAGAGTTCCACATTTGTCGGCAAACTTACTTCTTGTGAGATTTCAGCAGTTTTGTCAGGGGGTTCTTGAGGAGGAGAGAGGTGGATTCCTTGTTCTTTGACAGACATGTCGAAGAGGCTTGATCGGCGTCTCTTTTTGTCAGTAGCAGACAACCTGATAAAATACTTTTGCGCATGGCTAGCCACCTGAGTTGGGGTCCGGGATGGCACGTAATTCTTTGAAATTCCCCTCCAATCGCCCTTTCCGTGCTTCTCCAAACCGGCTAGGAATGATCGGTGTTCATCCTCAGTCCATGGCACCCCTGAACAATGAAAGGGGAACACATAATGTGATGATTTTTAACAACCACAACAATAAGTCTCTAACCAAGATTTTTGCCGACAACAATTAAAACTCATCTCTAATAATTTAAATTCCCTTTCAAATTTGGTGAATATTTTTTTGGATCTTGAAGAATTGTATGGCCGTACGAACCACTTTTAATGGGACATCCACATCAAATAATCTGTCCATATTTAAAGTAAAACAATCAACACAATAAGCCTTGAACATGTTCATTGATCTGCCCGGGGGGGGGGGGGGGGGGGGGGGGGGGGGGGGGGGGGGGGAGAATAAGAAGACAATCAATGAGAAGGCACTTCTTCACCTCATATGATCTACATCGATAATCATCAAGCCATTACTAAATTTTTGATTCGGCATGTTTCCAGAAAGGTTAAGGCAATCTTCCTCAACTGCAATCATCTCATATTTGTGTAACTAACGACAAACATGTAATGTAAGAGTTGTATTTCAAACTGAAACAAAATTAGGAATAAAACTTGTGGAAGAAACCATAAATCCCATTGTTGAAAGCTTCAAACAGGAAAAGTAGACAAAAGAAAAAACACAAACAAAAATACAAGAAGAGAAATAAAATATCAAAATCAGAACCAATCTGGAGCAAAACTACATTGAAAATAATGCAGATGATGCAAAATATAATCTGATGAAACAGAGAACCAGATTGATCTTTAGCGCTGTAATCCAGAGATGAAATTAGAAAAACCCAGATCATAACAAGCACAAAAATCATTGAGAAAATAAACAATCTTACCAAATATGATAGAACAAAAACAAACAAACCCGAAAATAAAAATTAAACGAAGATCAAATCAGAGAGAGAGAGAGAGAGAGAGAGAGAGAGAGAGAGATATGATGATTTACCCTTCTTCCGTTCATGAGCTTCTTCTGCTCTCTCGGATTGAATGAGGCCGTCGGAGAGGTAACCAGCATCAACACCGCTGTGTTCGCCATTGCATGCAATCAAATTCCCCATGCTTTTGCATTTCCTCATGGATTCATCTTGTTTCTCAGCCACAATGGTCACACCAAACAGCTTCAAACACCCTTTTCCATTGCAGGTTCTTGAGTTATGTCCATTGTGTCCGCAGTGGGAACACTTCCTGACAGATTCCTTCACCATCTCGCCCCCCTCTCTCTCTCCCCTCTTTCTCTCTGTACTCTCTCTGTTTATATATATGTGTAAAAAACATAGGACTCTGTTTAGCCATTGCAGGTGTATATATATGGGGAGAAAGATTTGCTCATCTTATTTTTGGAAACTACCCAAACGGGTCCTTATTCCAGAAGCTTTGTTTCTTAAGTAGGCCCATTAAATCTAAGCCGTCCGATCATGAAGATCGTTATTAAAGCATAAACTCTAGAATTGAAAAGGGTAGTTTTCACAAGTCAATTCAATTCATGGAGCCATGAATTCTTGGCATCGTGCCCATTTTGCCACGTGTAGGTTACATATGTTACTGTGTAGTCAAATTGTTTGATAAATCTTCATCTTCCATAAACTTATTAATTAGTCTCATTAATTTGTATCTGCCCTTTTCTGAAAATTGGCTTGTAATCCAATTTCAGTAATACAGTTTGGGAACTAAACAAATATGGGAATCTAAAAATTGGCTTGTAATCTAAGATCTATAGATAACAATACTGTGGGTTTAAATCAATGGGCAATCTATCTCTTGATGATTTATCAACCCTAAATAGCAGAAACCCAATCTAATTGATCAGATTTTCTATTCAATGAACCGTTGACTACTTTTTCGGCAAGGCTTTGCTGCAGTCGTGATCCATGTGATTCTATATTCTCATTATTTAGCCACACAATCTAACATTTTATGAAATTGCAATATTAATATTTGTCAAGTGTCATTGTAGAGATCATAGAGACGATAGATACAAAAAAAATTAAAAATTTAAATAACGTTTCTAGCCAGTTGATTTTGTACAAAAAATTTTAACGGTTGAAACACTCTAAAAAAATGTTCAAAATTTGTTTGAGAAATCAATTGGTTAAAATTTTTCATATCTCTTGGCGATTTATCAACCCTACTACAAGAACCCAATCTAGTTGCTCAGATTTTCTATTAAATGAACAGTTAGCTACATTCTCGATAAGACTTTATTGCGGTCATGATCCGTGTGATCGTATACTGTCAGTATTATTCAGCCATACAATCTAATATTTCCTAAAACTGCAATATTAATACATGATTAGTGTCATTGTAGAGATCATAGAGACCATAAATTCAAAAAATTCATTTAACAATTTTAGCCTATTGATTTTGTACCAAAAAAAATTTAATGGTTGAGATGCTTTAAAAAAATGTTCCAAATTTGTTCAAGAAATCAAATGGTTAAAATTCTTCAAATCAAATTAGATTTTTTAGGAATATTGCACATGAAAATTTTTACATAATGGTAAGTCCCAATTTATATATAAAATTAAAAAAATAACATAAAAATATAATGACAGTACTTGACTGCACACTACTTAGACAGCAGCAAAACTCAAACCCCCTCCTCAGAAAAGCCACAACCTCTATTAATCACACACAAAAAGAAGGAAATGTGAGGTGGGCCTCATCCCAAATCTCATCCACTCAAAAAACAGTACAGTAAGTCCACAGAATGGGTCAAGCAGTATAGAATATCCAGGCAGGGGAACTCATATTTGGAAAGGGAACTAATAGGAAATTTTCATGTTCACATTTGACTGATGCTTCCTTAAAATAGAGACAATAGACCAAATCAGTTGTGGATTTGTTAATCACTTCCTAAATCTACGCTTGCTTCAAATTTAGCAATACTGTTTTTTAATTGCTTGGGTGTGAAGAAAGGACAGAAGATATGACAAAGGGTTGCTCTTTTCTAATTTTAGGATCCGATGGTTTAGCTGTATATACACATGCATGATCATATATCGTTTTAAGATTTGGTGTTGTTAAGGGACTCTATACGTAGGAGTAAATATTCAGTATAACGATAATACCACTGTCATTAAGTTGACATGGTATCATAAACTAATAAAATTATACTAAAATACGATTATTGTCCTTATCACCTAAAATTAAGGATTAGTTAAAATATTTTATCCGCACTACCCTACTAACAGATATGACATCTCATCACAACATACTTATGTGGGTGTATATCATTGACTTACAATATCACATCAGCAATAATGGCATGATATTATTGTTGCATTGAATATTTTCTCCTATACGTAGAGAGCGAACATTCAACGCAACGGGAATACTGTGTCATTTTGCTGATATAGTATCATTAAGATGTTAATATTTTTATTTAATATAATATGATTGATTTGTGATATCACAGCAATAAAAGAATGTGGTGCTGACATGGTATCACCATTTTATAAGCAAATATTCAGTAATACTGGCGACTATTCAATAAGTAGGTAAAACTAATTACTACAACTTAGATTTAAAATTTATAGTTGAGTACACATTCAATACATTGAAGATCGAAACTATAATGGAAGTATTACTCTAAAAACACCGGTGCCACCTACTCATTGGATTTTTTTGACGAAAACTTTTTCAGGTGTCTTATATATGGAAGTGTAAAGAGTAAGGGTGCGTTTAATTTTGTTTTTTGTTTTTTTTAAAATAAAAACATAAAAATATATTAAAATAGATGTATTTTTTGATTCTAAAACATTGATACAGTACTTTTAGCAGAACGGTAATCTATAAATGTCATCATTAGACTATAAAAAACAAAAAACAAAAACAGAAAATAAAAACATACAACAAAAAATAAAAACTGACAATATTTCCAAACGGATCCTAAGCTTTTGTTGCAATTATGATTTGTGTAGTTATTTATTGTTGATATTTTTTTTTATTGTAGCTTAATATTTTATGAAAATGTAAAACTATTGTTTGATGTGGGTCCTTGTATAAATACCACTTACAAAAAAAGTAAAAATAGAAATTAATACTACTTAATAATTTTAGCCATCTAATTTCATAAAAATATAATTGAAGGCTGAAAAACTTTTAAAAAATGTTCCAAAAGTATTTCAAAAAATCAAGAGCTAAACTGGTTTAGATCAAAATTGAGTTTTTTTTTTTCTTTAAGAGTAATCCATTGAGATAAAACTCTATCATTTAATGATAGATCATTATTTAAAAAAAAAAAAAAAAAAGTGTGAGCGATAGTCCATGAATCATGACTATAACAGCACAAAAGCTCTATCCGAGTGTGACACTTTGGTCAGAGACTCACGGGCAATTTTTTGATGACTAAAAAGTCAAAGCAGTATTAAAAATAAAAATAAAAAATTTTGGCCCAAAATGAAAGAGAGAAAAATTATTCAGTGCTCTTAGAATAACATGTTTCAGTATAATTGGAATAACACGTGCCTTTACTCATCATCTCACATGGAATGAATCTTTCACGTAACAAGAGAAATCCATCACCACGGAACAAAAATGACATCGTACTCTTAGAACGCTAAATAAATTTAGAGATAGAGAGCTGCTAACTCCACAAGCAGAAAGTTGGATAGCCCAAAAATATATAAACCTGCGAACACAAAGAGTTTTGTTGTAGTTGTGGTTCCAATATATATTTTTTAAATCGCTAAGTCCATGTTTGGTAGCTGGTTCTAAAACCTGTTTTCAATAATTTTCTAAAAAAACACTCCAATTTCTGAAAATAAAAAAAAAATTGTTTTTTGAAACTTATCTTCGTACTAAAATAAAAATGACATGAAAACAAGGATATTTTTTAAGTTTTCCTTTTATTTTATGTTTCAGATGAAAAAACGATGAGTTTATTCTATTTGTTTTAAAAAACATGGAAATGAAAACAATTTTCTAAGTACAATCCTGGCAAGGCTGCCCATGGACTGAAAATGTGCTAGCACAGCTGCCACAGCACAATGAACGACCCAATTGAACTATTTTTGCTTTCCTTTTCTCTAAAAATGGGACACAGCAAAAGGCAAAAGCTACAGCGAGGATAAAGAATCAAAGATGTTCCATTTTGTTCCATTGCCATGCCAAACAGAAAATAACGACATCTACTTCCACATGTTGCCTTACAAGTCTCAAAGAAACTTCCTTGTGAAAATGTAAAATATTGTTTGATGTGGGTCCTTATATAGATCCCATTTACAGAAAAAGTAAAAATAAAAATAATACTACTTAATAATTTTGGCCATCTAATTTCATAAAAATATTATTGAAGGCGTAAAAACTTAAAAAATGTTTCAAAAGTATTTAAAAAGATCAATGGCTAAAGTGGTTCAGATCAAAATTGAGAGTTTTTTTTTTTCTTCTTCTTTAAGAGTAATCCATTGAGATAAAACTCTATCATTTAATGATAGATCGTTATTTAAAAAAAAAAAAAATGTGAGAAATAGTTCATGACTATAACTGCACAAAAGCTCTATCCGGGTGTGACGCTTCGGTCACAGACTCACGGGTAATTTTTTGATAACTAAAAAGTCAAAGCAGTATTAAAAATCAATTTCTTTTTTACTTTTTTTTTCAAAATAAAAAAAAGAAGAAATTATTCAGTACTCTCAGAATAACACTTGTTTTTACTCCTCGTCTCACATAAAATGAGTCCTTCACATAGCAAGAGGGATCCACCACCGTGGAGCAAAAATAACATCATACTCTTAGAACACTAAGACATCTTTGGTATAATTTTTTTTAAAGTTTTTTTATTTTTATTTTTTGGCTTATCAAAAAAAAAGTTAGAATTATTTTTTTTTGCTTTTATAAGCTAAAAATAAACAAAAAAAATTAAAAACTAAAAAATCTTAATTTTTTTGCTTACAAGATAAAAAAAATTAGACAAAAAAATTGTACCAAACGAGTCCTAAATAAATTTTCGAGATAGGGAGCTGCTAACTCCACAAGCAGAAAGTTGGGTTAGCCCAAAAATATATAAACCCACTAACACGATGCGTTTTGTTGTAGTGATGGTTCCAATATACATTTTTTAAATCATTAATTTGATGTTTGGTAGCTAGTTCGGTAATTTTTTAAAAATACTTCAATTTTAAAAAATAAAAAGAAATTTTTTTTTTCAAAACTTGTTTTCATACTTAAATAAAAATGGCATGAAAATAATGATATTTTTAAAGTTTTCATTTTTTTTTATTTCCGATGAAAAAACGATAAGTTTATTCTGATTGTTCTCAAAAACATGGAAATGAAAACAATTGTCCGAGTTCGATCCTGGCAATGCTGCTCATGGACTGAACACGTGCTATCACATCTGCCACAATACAATGAACGACCCAATTGAACTACTTTTTTGTTTTTTGTTTTTTTTTTCTTCTACAATGGGACACAGCAAAAGGCGAAAGCTACAGCAGAGGATAAAGATGTTCCATTTTGCTTAGTTCCATTGCCAGTGCCAAAGCCACGTGTTGCCCTATAAGTCTCAAAGAAACTTCCTTGCGACAACTTTTTATATAGTTTTGACTCTCTCTCACTTGCTGTCTAAATCTCTCTTTTTGTTTGAGAGATCTAAAAAAACGATATAGGTTTAAAGCAATAATTGCAAATTGAAAAAAACATTAAAAATTGTGACATGTATTTTATTTTATTTTTATTCATCAAAAGAGATTACAAGAAAGGTCAAAATCAAAAAAGGATCTAGGAAAGGGGTTTCAAACTCTTTAATTTCTAAAGGGAGCCCAAAAACTCTAGCCAACTGGGCTAGACCCCAATTGGTTACGTGTCATGTATCAGGCTCCCAACAATAATGTCCTAATTTTATACATAGATAGATCTACACATATATATATTTATATGCACATGTATATAAAACACTATAGAGTAATGCTTACTACGGGCTCATTTGGGAACAACTTTTTTGATTAAATAAGCTGCTTAAAAAAAAACATATGCTAGCTTAAACAAAGTTTGATGCTAGCTTAAAAATTGTGTCATGTATTTTTTTTTTTTTTTTGATCCATCATAAGGGATTACAAAGAAGGTCAAAACTAAAAACAGGATTTAGGGGAGGGGATTCAAACTCATTACCTTCTAAAGAGAGGCCAAAAACTCTAACCAACTGGGATAAACTCCAACTGGTTATGTGTCATGTATCAGGCTCTCAACAATAATGTCCTAATTTTATACATAGATATATATATATATATATATATATTTATATGTACACGTGTATAAAACACTATAGAGTAACGCTTACTACGAGCCTATTTGGGAACAATTTTTTTTGATTAAATAAACTGCTTAAAAAAAACATATGCTGGCTTAAAAAAAGTTTGATTTAGGTGTTTGGCACTAACTTAAAGTTTTTTTATTTAACCTTTTTATACAAAAATGATTAAAGGACCCTCAAATTAAATTAGATTACACATTCATGATGTTCTGTAAAGCTGAAAAAAATTTCAACATTAATTATTGTAGTATACTAATTTATTTTTAAAATTAATTATTTTTCAAAATTTCCACTACTATAGAATAAGCAAAAAAAAAAAAATCAAAATATTACCTTTTGCTTTTTGACTTATTAGCCTTAAAAATTCCAAAAAATGCTAGCTTATATAAGCTAAAAAAAACATGCTATCAAACACCAAGATTTTATTTTAAACAAAAAATTAAAAAAATACTCAAAATAAATTATTTTCAAAGGGGCCCTAAGGCTGGTTTCTTATTATATGTTGTATGAATGAGAAGTTCAAAAATAATCACTCGATATGAACGACTAGCTAAAAGCACATATGTAGTTGGAGATTTCAATTTAAAAAACAATCTTTATTTTTTTCCGCAAGTGGATTGGGGAGGGGGGAAGTGCTTACAATTTACTCGTTCCTTGGCAATTAAACTTACAAAAATAAATCCTAAACTCTTTATTGGATACTTGAGATATTCATGGTGTTAGCAGTATGGTAATCACTTTAAAAAATTTAAATATTAATTATACTCATATTTATTCTCAATATTGGCCCAAAATATAAAGAAATCTAATTTACAGTTGAAACTCATCCAATATTTTTAAATTTTTGAAAAATGAATATTATTTACGTTATATTTAGAACTTGAATTTACGGAGAAAAAAATAATAAAAATAAGAATAAAGAAAAAGAAAGAAAAAAATTAATTTTTTATTTGGTTGAGTTAGAAAAATGTGATAAATTTTATAAGATAAATTTCACAGTAATAATATGGACGCGTGAGCACAGAATTCCGGCCCACTCGGTAAGTTGTTTCGGCGTAGTCAGCCAGTCATGTACGCCGTCGATTCGATAAGCTTTACAAAAACTCTCTGTAGGGCCCTTCAAGTCTCTCTCTCTCTCTCTCTCTATCCGTAGATATGTTTATTTATATTTATATATGTACAACATACGTACAGATATAATCGTAATTGGGAAGTGTTTTGTAAAGACGCCTCCGATTTGGGGATAAAGAATTAGGGTTTTAACTATATGAGGTATGTTTTTGTACCCTAACTAAATGTCGTGTTGATCGACGTCGCGATGGCTGTGATTTTGGTTCGTCACGCATACATTGTTTGTTTCAGCTCCAAAATGTCGATCTACGTCGTTACGAGCCCTCCGATTATGTATACATATACACATAAATCCATATGTCACTGGACTTGTGTGGTAGATTAATGAACTGAAATACCTATCGATGGAAAATTTTTATTTTCTTCTTTTGTCTTGTTTGGTTGCTGCGAAAATATTGGAAAAGATGAGAAATTATTCCGTAAATTTATTATTTTTCCACCGGAGGAAAACGAAAATCTCTTGCGCAGTCGGTGCCTAATAATTTGAATTGGTTAAGTTGGTTAAACGGGTTTTAGAAAATACTATTCAAGTTAAACGGGTTTTAGTACTCTGTGTCTTTCTAGTCAAGCCATTTTGGTGAAGGAAGTATCTCGTCGATGGTTGAGTCAACGATCATGTCAAATATGTCTTTGCTGTGTCAAACTTTTGCGAAGTCCTGCTACAACAGTGTTGTTCTAATAAATGAAAATCTCTTATTTCAAGTGTCATTTTGGTCTGCAACATTTGGTTATGGGATATTGATAATGGACGTGGTCTATTTCCATGGTAATTTACATAAATACTTATCAATCTGGGTAATGATTTAAATAAGTCCTTTTTGTTTTTTGGTCACTTGAATTACTGGTTCGAGGGTTAATAGTTTTGAGGTAACTTCACATCTTTTCAAAATGTTTTCTTGGTCAAGAGTATTTTAGGAAGTTCCACACAGCAGTCTTCAAGTTATGTCATGAGAATGACATGTTTTGAAATTGAAAGTCAAAATCGCTCTTCAGCTGGAGGTTTCAGCATTCCAAAACCTTGGAGGTCTCTAGCTAAACAATCATTATTTATTGCTTACTCATCATCTTCTTCTTCTGTTTTGTTTCCCTTTTTCATAGTTGTTGACATTGCCATGGGTTTTATTTTTTTTCATGGATCTAAATTTTTGGTAGCCATCCAAATGCTTTTTAATATTTATCGTCAATTTTTTTGGGTATTTTTTTGTAATACATCCTTTGTTTATATATAATTGGGATAAGTCCTTAAAATAGGCTGGAACATTTGAGTGCTTATTTTTCTTGTTTTTCCTTGTAATTGAAGGCATTCCATGATGCCATTTCTTTCAGGTATGGGTGGCTAATGGTTACCGACTTTGGAAAAGAGGAGAATAGGATATAGCAATGAATTTACATTTCAACATTGTCTAACCAGAATGCCAGGCATACCTTTAGTGGCTCGTGAAACCATGTACCCTCTCTTTTAGCCCATGTTATTTATGTTTGTAGTACTGCCAAAATGATCTAGTAACCCGTCCTAAATATTTGATGGACTCACACTTGGAGCAGTTCTTCAACTAATTTTTTCTTTACAAAGACAATATACATATCTCTTTTTGATATTTTCATATATATACCAACCAAAAAGGAGAAAATTGATTACATGTTATTTGGTCTCTGGGTAAGGGATGAGGGAGTTATTGGGTGCTTGCTATATAACAATTGTGGAATGATTAGAACTCTTCTTTTATTCCAATTCATGAACCATGAATTCTCTTTGCAAGTGCAGCTACTCTAGAAGCGCAGATCAGATGTGCTGCCAAGATTCTCATGTGCATTTGTCTGTAGAAGAAGAAATTGCAGCTGAGGAGAGCCTTTCAATATACTGCAAGCCTGTAGAACTTTACAATATTCTTCAACGCCGTGCCATTAGAAATGTAATGTGCTTCGCTGCCAGAAATTTTCTCTTTGTTGCTGTTTTTGATTTGATGTTGTTGGTCTGGCAAGATTTCCCACCAGATCTAGTCATCATGATTCGTGCTAGGCACCTTTCTGGTGTACATCAGTGTCAAATCCCATAATTACATGTAGTGGTGGTGATGGATGTTTTTACAATTCACACTAGTGCATTAGTTTTCTGGCCACATAAATTTCTTCAGTATTCTCGTTTGATGTTGCCTGTTGGGCTGGCATTGTCTTTTTAATTATGGCATTCTTGATGATGGAGTATTAAATTTTAGATTCTTCATCTCTATTTTTTTTCCTCTCTCTAGTTTTTCTATTTTATGGTTCTGACTGAAGGCACATTATTATTTAGCCACCCTTTCTCCAAAGATGCTTGCAGTACAAAATACAAGTGAAGCACAAAAAAAGGTGGTGTTCTTTAACCTTCTATGATACTGATATTCGTAACAATTATCATTGATTGGTTTTTGCTACATGCTCAATGTTTGTCAGGGATAATTATCTCAAAGAATTGTTACATGTTCTATATGAATAATCATATTGATTGGTGGCTTGCATTAGATCATGACTGTATCTTACAATGCTGATAATTCGATGTAAATGATATATGTTGAAACAAATGCTATGCATTGACAATTGATTTTTTCTTTTTCTGAAGGTTCTATTAGCAAATTGGTTATAAATTAGTGAGACATTGACACTATCATTGCAAAGCTTCTGTAAGGTTTAGAGTAAAGCATTTCAAGGTTCTCTCCTGCTTTGTTTTGGCTCTTACAGAACACTTACTTTCTGTATGCCATCTATTTTTGTCATTCTTTACACTCATTACCTTAGTTATTTGGGTTGCAAACTTAGCTAAGCCGAGCCAAGTAGTTGGTCTGGTGGTCCCAATATGTCTAATGCTGTTGGAAGAGATGATTTTATGAGAAAAGCAGGGCACTCCTTGCTGCTGCACCTACCAGCAAAACTGTTCAGGGTAGATGTTGGTGATGCCAAAGGATGTTTTGGGAGCAAAGTTTTTCCAAAATTGTCATACCAAACGTAGTAGCCATGGCCAAATATTTTTATCGTTTTCTAACCATCTTGCCGATGTAATTTGGGAGAAAGGCAACAATAGATGTAAAAACCTGAGAGGTGCCCAAACAATGCAGCAGATATTTCTCAAAGCAGGTAGTAGGAACCATTGGCAGAACTATGAAAAGGAGTTTTTGTGATATTCTCAAGTTATCTCGAAAGCTATAAGTTGTGCAACCAATTATAGACAATGCCATTCTCGAGTCTAAACACAGTTCTCTGTAGCTGCAATTGCAGTGCATTGTTCTTCCTTCCTTTGAAAAGTGTTGTACTTTGATCAGCAATATAAGATAGCCTTTGAAGAAGGAAGTGTGCTGGAGAATCTGGAAGATTATTTGAAGCAACACAAGTTTTTTTTCCAGCGAATCCAGCTCAAATAACACCATGTCATTGATGACATGCTGGACATGTTCAACTATTGCAGCTTAAATGAATATTGGAGCTGTTTTCCTTCTCTTCAGTGGTGAGGCTTCATTGGTTTCTTCTGGGTGAGTCTCCTAGAAAAGCCTAACAGTGGTTTTAAGGTTTTTGTCTTCTTCTTCATGTAATTTTTCCAGCAACTCTAGCAGGCACGGCCAGCCTTCTAAGAACTCTAACTTAATTCCCAAAACCCTCTATTTTGGTTCTTTAAACCTAAATTCCAATGACATACCATACCATCCCTAAAATCGTTGATAATAACTTTGTCCACAAAAACCAGCAAGTTAACTCCTTCAATTTTTGGTCCAAAACAGGCTCATACCTTGACCAATTCAAGCCAAAATCTGACCTTTTACCCTACAATCATAGTCCTAATAACTGAGCCCCAGCCCACCATATTTTTACTGTAGGGAGGCCTTCATTAGGCTCACTCCTGTTTGAGCTTGGTTTGGGTAAGATGAATTGGTGTTTGGGCTCAGCTCAAACTTCTTCAACTCACCTTGTCCCCCCTCCTTCCTACCACCAGCACAAAACACACACACACACACACGGTTCTCTTCTTTTCAGATTGCTCTCTCTTCTTTGGCCATGTTATAAACAGATCTGGAAACCTTTTTAGCTTTTCAAAAGTACTATATTTTTTACAACATAGTGAAAGTGGAGCCTCAGGCTAATGATATTCTATTGTAATGCATATAAAAGGTTGGAGCCTAAGGCTATTATGGAGACGAACATGTACATTACACCAGTTCCAAGAATATCAAAGTTCTTTTACCAAGATTGACTGAGCACTTGTAAGGTGACCATAACTGAGCTTGAAATTCAGACTCAAATACATCCCATTAACTTTGGTGAGCATGTTTGGATGAACCTTAGCTGAGCTGAGCCCCGGGTTGTTCGTGAATAGCTAGGTTCATTGGAACCCTTCCAACTGTTATTATATCTATAGATTTTTCTAAAGAGAAGCTTGGTTTGTTTGCAACCTTGCTAATAGTTATTACCTTACACACACACACACATATATATACATGTATAACTGTCAATACATATAAATGAATTTTTGGTAGTTGAAGAAAAACTTGAAAAATTTCACGTTGAAGGCGAGTTTTAGAAGTTGAACTTCGATCGTAAAAGAACACTTCTTGGGTGATGCTATCATGCTATGTTGAGCATTGTATTAAAATTAAGCATCATGTTCCTTTACAAACTTGCTATGGGGCTCGGAAACAAGGTCTAGTATTGAGCCGTTAGGTTAAGAGGCAGAGGCTCTTCTGGACTGTTAACTCTGTAAGGAGCTTGGGGCCGTGAATTATGAAGCTTTTGTGTTTGATCAGCATTGTTTTGGGTTGAAGGAAAGGAGCTATTGTAGAGGCTGTTAGGAAATAAGGAGGAATTTAAAGGAGCAACCTTTGATAGAAGGATAGCTAAAGGTCTTTGGGATCCTAGATGTAAGAGTGTGTTTGTATACTTATCAAAAACAAGAAAATAAAAGAGTGTGCTTGTATGCCAGCTTTAGGCTCCCAAGGTGAGACGTTTTCATTTGTCTAGTTTTACTTGGCAAATAACGGAATAGTCTGTGTGATCTTCTTACACTCAAGGGAGATTATCTCTTCAATGACCTTTGATTTGCTGGCTTCTGTCTCTCTATCTGTTTAGTGGCTTGAGCTTGAGGACCGTAGAATTAGAAACATGCTTTTGGAATGATTTTAGTTTTGAAGATTTGATTGCTGTTCCTTTAATTTTAGCATACAATTGTACAATTGATTTAGGATACTAATTGTTGCTTCTGTTTAAATCTATAGGATTCAGATGACAATTTCCTTGTCGGGGACTCTGAATAATGGATTGCAGAGTCCTTTTCCTCTCTACATATTGTTGGCAAGGCCAGTTTCTAACTTTGAAGTTGCAGAGGTATCAAGGTTTCTAATTGCTCTTTATCTAAACCAGTCCTTTCCTTTCCTTTTTCACTTGAGTATATGGTCTGCTTCCCTGATGTTATTTGGGGACAGAATTCTGCAGTTTATGGCTTTAGTCGGGCATGTATCTTGACCACTTCTACTGGTGGTGAGGGGATGAATCGAGCTCGAGCAAACTTTATTCTTCCTGAGATTAACAAGCTGGCAGCGGAGGTCAAATCTGGCTCTCTAGCTATTTTGTTTGTCAGCTTTGGTATGCATAGTGTGTAGGATCTGATTAGTTTGTGATGATACAAGTGTGCTTTCTGTCACTATAATAACTATTCTATCTTTGTGCAGTTGAAGTCACAAACTCTGTGTATGCTATTGATCCAACCAAGAACCATATGGACATAACATCTATTCCATGTAAGATGTGCTTTAGTTGTGAAACCTCTTTGTTTCACTACTTGTCATGACTCATGATAAATGCCCCGGAAATGCGTAAGAAACTGTTGGCTTCTTCACTCTACTCTTTGGTGACATGTGGTAAAAGGATTGGAGAAGAAAAAGGGAAGGGGGGGGGGGGGGGGGGGGAAGAGGGGGGTGATTTGGGTTGCCGAAAGTGGGTTTGGATTTATATCCACCACTATGGGATTAAAATCACCCCAATTTATTTTATTTTTTTATATATACTAGGATTGGGGGTGTTGTCGACTATTCATCCTAGGATTAGGTGGATGGTGGATTACGGCTTCGCACAATAGCCAATGGTTGAAAAATCAAGGGGCTAACCTTATCCATCTGTTAACCCACAGCCAACTATACCACAAATAAGTTTGAATACAAGGTATAAATAGTCCTTGCCTCCTAGGTTTGGATGCCTGGGATTAAGAGCTTGTCAGGAACTTGTGGAAGGGAAAGGAAGTGAGAGTGAAATTGTAGGGAAACCCTTCCTCTGTTTGGTTTGCAGTAAAAAGGAAAGGACAATCACTTTATCTTGCTTGAAATTCAAAGGGACGAGGGTGGAAAATAATATGATAACTATAGAAAAGGGAAGAGGAAGCAAAATGAAAAGGAAATTAACTTTCCCTTGTACTACTTCATATTTTTTTCTCTTCTGTCCCAAGCTAAAAACCAAATAGAGGAAAGAAGGAAAATTATTATTTTCTCTTCCTTTCTCTTCCTTTGATCAAGTTCCAAATAGACTGTAATTGTCCTAGACCAAACATGACCTTTGGACATAGATGTGTTTCATCTACATATGCATGTAACATCGTTCAATAATAGACTTATTTTTGCTTGCTACTACTTTGTTTTACTTGAATGTTGGTGGGTATCACCGCTGGTGAACAGCTGCTCATTGTACATCATGAAAGACTTTGCTAAAGTTTAATTATTGAATCACATTAGTTAACATTGCCTAGTTGTTGAATATATGAATTTGTCTAAATTTCCATTGCTGCTTCTTCCTGGAAATATCTGTGATTTTGGTAGACTTTCATGTCAGAGTTCCATTTGTGGTGGATATTTAAGAGCTTTTTCATGAAGAATTTAAACATGATACATGTAAAGTCAGACACAGTAGTATATAATAAATGTTTTTAGATTCACATTCTAAGGAACCCAATTTTTGAGCGATGCATTTGTTTTTTGGCGCTAGCCTTTACTGCAAGATCTATAACACCTGCTGTGAGCAAATTATCAGAGGTGTTTTTAATTGATGCTTCTTTAATGGTTTAAATCTATAGTTGTGATACTTCAAAGTCATTTAGAAACATTACTTACATTTACCGAAAGTAGTGCATTGACTACCTCTGTCAAGACAAATTTTTCTTTGTACCTGGAGAATCCATCAAAAGTCTATTTGTGTTATAAAATAAATCAGACTCCCTCATTTCACGAGGTTTCAGACACCTGCCATTTAGCCACTTCCAAGAATCCTTAATGTTACATGAACTTGGGTGCTTGTGAAAGGTTATTTTGTTTTCCTATTGTCTGACTATATTAAGCACAAATATGGAAGCAATGTAGGTCAACTAGTGAACTTTACTGCTTTTGTCTTCTATGTATTTGTGTGAAATGAGTTGTCGATGTAACGTGACATCCTCTGTATGGAACTTGTTTCTTTCATTTATTGATAAGTGAAAAAGATTTAGTAAAGGTACCAAAACGGGCAAAACCTCTGTGCATAGGATGTATGCAAAAGAAAAAAAATGGTACAGCTCACCAACAAAGCCCAACATGCAAACCTCTGCCTCTTTCGTTTTGAATGATATAGTATGTGTGTGGAAAGTTTATCAAGGAACTTCTAGTGACTGACTGTGTTCTCTACCATCTGTTGCACCAAATGTTTAGGTGCTATTTGTCCTATAACAGCCGTGTTTGACACTGTATCGAGGAACTTCTAGTGACCGACTGATGTATTCTCAACCTTTGGTTGCACCAAATTTTTAGGTGCTATCTGTCCTAGGACAGTCGTGCTTGACACTTTGCATTTTTATTAAACAAAATATAAGCAATTACTGGTGACTTAGGGGGAAAAAAACAGCAATCATTCATGAAGAGTAGGGTAAATACAGAAAAAGGACAAACTATCCTCACGCAGGCTGTACTGGACAATAAGGAGAAAGGTAAATGAACAGGAGAAAATAAGAGAGGGAAGCTTCCACGGTCATAGTTCAAGAGGGAGTAATAACAACCCCAAAAATGTTTGAAGTGAAATGAATCTCAGTTTCTCATTTGGCTGCTCCTGGAGTCCAATTTATGTCACCACTTTGCTTTTTTTAATGATGAAATTTCTACAAGAGATGATTCCAGCGCTTGACAGGAACTAAACAATTTCCCATAGTGATCCTATTATTCTAATCAACATGTGTGTCATAACCATGCCCATATCCACACACCTGTTGTGGCTTGTCAAGGGCGGGTGTATATAAGTTTTGATGTGTCTATGTATATGATCAAGAATGGCTTCTTGCTCATATGAAGCTGATTTTTAGTTCGTATTCAACTTATTGGAAAATTTTGTTAGTTCATTAAACGACCACAGTTTGAAGGGTTTCAAGCCTCACCTTCCGTTTTCTCCTTAAGAAAACATGTAACAATGTTCTTAACTGACCAGGAGGAAGAAAAAAAGTAAAAAGGGAAATCCTCTAGTATTTGGGCCCTTTTCCATGGAATAGTATATTTTACAACTTGTAGGTGTTCAATTCTTAATTTGACATGACCGTTGTCATTAATGGTTGTTTGGGATAATCAGTGAGCCAATACCTAACAGGTAATAAGGAAAGATATAGATGAATACGCTACATTTTATCTGCCCTTACCTCTGTTTGTAACAAAGAATTTTGATGGTTTTAAGCACATTTTAGTATTATTGGTTATCTTGTCTTTTCCCATATCTTACTCTATATTATTGGTTGTATTTCGTCTCTTAGTTTGGAGTATTGGTACTGTGTGAACTTGAAGTTCTCATTTGCTTTACAAGCACCTTTGTTTTTGCCTCCTAAGTTGGTTCTATATGTGCATTACAGCAAGTGCTGAAGGATCTTGCTTACTGGGAAAGATGTCGATGGAATCACTTTATTTGTCATGGGAGAAGTCTCCAAACTTGAGTTTAGGGGAGAGAGCTGAGATGATGTCAGCTGTTGACATGCACTCTTATTTTGTGAAGGTATGCCCTATGGTAAGGACTGTGCATGTATCTCATCACTAGGGACACTGGCTTTGTCTAACAAGACATTGTTGCATAATAATACGAGGCATTATCTTCTCAACTATTAAACATATGAAACACAGGTTGTTTGAGACCAGAAATCTTGGCTGATGCTTTTTTTTGCTATTTTATGTGTACAATTTGTATTATTTCTTAAGGAGTTAGTGAGGTACAATGTTAAATGGTTGGTAGTAATATTAATACTGACTCCAATTCTGGCAAACAGGGTTGTCAAATTGCTAAAGAGAGTAATATTCGTATGCACTAGAATGAATAGCTCATGTTCTCGCCCAACAGGCTATGGTTTGGCTAGTTGTTCAGTGTGATGCAATGAAGGTATTTTTAGTAAAAGTTAACTCAATTTATCCTGTTGTCACAATTGTCAAAATGCCTAGGTGGCCCTAGGTGATGTGCCTGGCTCGTGGCTGTTAGGCTATCGCCGACTAGCACTTAATGCAAAACTCATTTAGTCATTTTATAGTTTATTTACTTTGCTTGAATTGTAATCTCCTGTATTATTGTCAATAAATTGACATTGAACGGATTAAGCAATATGTGGTGGATGCTTGGAGAAGTGTTTTTAATTGTTGTGGTTTTAGCTCAAAAGTAAGGGCACACTTATGTAGAAGTGGTGTTTTGTTGAAAGTTATCACCAACTATAACTGAGCAACATCTAAGAAAAAAAGAGGAAAAAAGAACCAAACAAGTCATAAATTGTATTTGTGATAATTGTAAATAAGAAGAGAAACACCTTCAAAAGGGGGGCGAAACTCTGTACAAAAGAGCCTTATACAAGAACCCTTAAGTCTATATATCTACAGGCATAATGAATTCCCTAAAATTCTGCAAAAGGAGAAAGATAAAAGAATCAGCCTCTTCCCCAACCAAAAGAAAGGGGAAACTAGAATTATTCCCTTCAAGGAATGGATTGGGCTCTCCGCTCAATCAAAAGCCCTATGATTTCTTTCAGGCCAGATATACCACATGACACGAAGAAGGATAATCCACCAGGCTTTCTAGTTTCTTCACACCCCATCTTGAACAGTTGCTACCCCAACAAGCCAAGAGGACACAAAGAAATGCATTACCCATTCCGTTCAAATAGGGAGGACAACATGCTCCAAACGTCTCTAGCCAACAAATAGTGGAGAAGAAGACGGTTGACTGACTCCCCAAATGGGTCTCTATTGCGTTTCTATTACTTCCCTTTTATTTTTAATATATCACTATATTTCAAAATGGGTCCAATCTGGTCAAAAGAGTCCACCACTTTTACCATAAAAAAGGTTCACACCATAGTTGTCAATACTGTACGTGTACGGCATACCGTTTTTGTCATTGGTACTATACGTACTGGTATCAATGCATTATTTTGTACCGTTTCGAATTTATTGCTATACATGTTATGTACTTATAAAAACATACATTTACTTACAAAATATTCACTTACAAAATTTGACATTTCCCATATCAAATATTATACAACACTAAATCATTACTCAAATTACACAAGTTCTAATAGACATCATCATCAAAATATAATAAAAGTAAATTATTTTAAAACAAATTACACAAAATCGGGTATCGTTCGATAAATCCCTTCCTGGCTGAAATCCACCAGTACAGTTAGTACCGACAGTTATTGACCAGTATTGTTTGGTACCTTGACCGGTACAAAACTCACCCTTCAACGGTATATGCCACCTAGAATCGCCCGATAGGATATTGATAACTATGGTTTACACAGCCATTCATTCGGCCAACTTTGCTTTTGAAAAGGTAGGAAAAAAAGAAGAAAAGGAAATAGGGTGAGTGCCCATTCCAAAAGGGTCTTCAAGGCAGGCCCAATTGCTTATTAAGCATTCACTTGGTTAGCCCAGGCTGGCATGGCCTAGGTAGTCTTGGCAGCCATAGGCACCTTTGGTGGCTGCCCCATGACAAAAGATGCTATTAGCAGGTGATATGTTCTATGTTGATAAGCAATTGAAGTTTGTTTGTCATTAAGGAGAATTGGCAGAATGAAAAGCTATTGTCATGTATGTAGTTCATATTTGAGGAATCAGATGTTTGTCAATTGTCAAAGGTAACATGATTTAGATGTCAAGTTTTAGTCCACTATGTGTGCCCCAGCTCATAACTTTCCCCCGTTCTTTATAAAACTTCCCATGCTTTCAATGCATGATATTTGCCTCAAAAAGGAAAAACAAGTATGGCATTGACACGGTGCATATATCCTTCGTTGGTTGTTAGCACATCATCTTTCATCTAATAACATAAATCAAGCCTTGTTCAACTATTTGATCAAGGGCCACAAATTTAGTTAAACAACAAGCTTACATGTCTTTCTTTAGTAATTTCAACTTCCCTCATCTCCTAGAATTGCTTTCAATGTGAGTATTATCATTCTTTCTAACTGGTGCATTTATTCATTGCCATGTATATGACCAGACCATTTTAATTCATTTCCCCCCATCTTGTCTTCAATAGGTGTTACCCTTTACCATCTCAGGAATTCTTTATCCCTATTCCTATCTTTACTAGTTTTGCCACACATCCACCTCAACATCCTCATGAATCATCTCAATTACACTTGTTTTTATGTACATGTTGATTCTTGATTTGCTCAACATTCTGTACCATAGAGCATAGTCAGTCTCATAGTCGTCTTGTAGAATTTTCTTTTGTTTTCATATGAGTAATATCACTAGTCCAGCTCTGTATGTAATGTGGAGTCTAGGTATCAAAACAGTTGTTCTTGCTTTGTCATAACTCTATCATACATATGCTCTATTATTTTAACATATCCATTCATGACGGCTTTATTTTTAGGGACCTTATCATAGACTTTCTCCAATTTCATAAAAACGATATGAAGATCTTTTTTTGTTCTTTATACATTTCTGTTGAAGGGCCAAATGGCTTCCAAAATGTTAAGGTTTTGCCCCCCCTTTTCTATAGTTAAATTGATGAATGGAATTTTGATACAAAAACCTTATTTATGGAATGTTGATACGAAAATCCTGTTTGTTGAAGGACTCATCTGATTTAATAAAGCACATATGTAACTTGACTTCTGCTATAGTTTAAATAATGTTGCATAAGCATTTGGATCGATTTCTGCTGAGTTTTGAGACTTCTGAACCTTTCATCTGTGCTTTTTTGACAATTGTTTTCTATTCCTGAGAACAGAAAAAATGAAAATAATACAGAAAATGTGTTTGTCTAAACTGTTTCCCAAAACTGTTTTCAGCCAAATTTTATGAAACAGCGTTTTCTGGAAATAGTTTATAATGTTTTCTGAGTTATCAAGTAACTGGATTCTTAAAAAGATGAAAATGATACAAAGGATTGTGTTTTAAAACTTCCCATCATTAAACTTTTAGAAGGTTTTATGACATGGGTTATGATCTTAGCACAATATCTACGTAAGGGTAATGAAAAATTAATATCTGTATTGTGATTTCTGTGTCTATATCAACATTACTGCAGAATGAATGAGCTAGATTCTTTTTACCGTTGTATAACGTTTGGTTGTGTGGATCCATGCCGTTTCTTCCCCCCCACCCCCCACCCCTACCCCCACCCCCACCCACATACTACTCATCATATGTTTGGGTTTCTTATTGCAGTTGAGTTGTACGGATGACAACAAAACTATTGCCTTTCAGATGCCCCGTTGTTCTGGAGCTGTGGTTTGTTCTGTTGCTAATCTTTGCTTGATTCTGCTGTGACATTTGATATGAGTTCTTTGATATTTTCTTCTGGATAATCGTCATTCTATTTTTGTTTACAGTTGTCTTTTTTTTATACTGTTTGGATTGTAATAGAATACACCACGGCAAGTGGAAGTCATCATTTCAGCAGAAGAGGTTGGGGCAAGAGAAAAGTCTCCTTATAATTCAAACTCATATAATGACATTCCTGCATCTTCATCGTCTCATATTATACGGTAGATCGCTTTTTCTTTCTGCATTTATATATGCATTTGACTCATTCTTCATTTTGGTTTTCAACATTTAGTTTACCTTTTTGTTCGCAACTTGGAAACTGTTCTATTGTTATAATCATCTATGTTATCGACTGTCAACATGTTATTCAAATCTCATTCTAGTTGGCATCTTACTATCCTGTTTGTTATTACTTTTGATGTTGTTTATTTATTATTGTGGTATTCAAATTTTAATCTATTGGGTTTGTCAGAGTAGGCAGTGTAGGAAAATAGTATAAAAATTTAGATGATATTTAATCATATGTTGTGCTCTTCCTCCCTCTGTATCTGTGTGTATGTGTTTTCTATTCCTAGTGGCTAAGATCAAGGATCACAGTATGGTTTCGGGGTACTATTTCGATTAGCATGGAAGCAAAAACGTTTTTGAAATGTTTCGAAAACATTTTAGAAGTGACCAATGTTAATGCATTAAAATGCAATCTTTTGCATTTTTTTCAATAGAAATTGTAAAGTATTTATGATACATTCTGAATTCATGTCGACATGACTTATGATTTTGGTATATTGCGCTACTACCTTTTGGTGCATTTCGTTATGTTATGGTGTGTTTCAATGGAAACACTAGAATTTCGTTATTCCACTAGTATTTCGTTTCAATCTCTTAGGAAACATAAACTTTTCGGCTGTTTCGACAAAAACAAATGGAAATGTTGTTCCTTGGCTAAAATTGCAAACTAACTAATTTCTGGTCATCTGGTCAGGTAATGTTATCTGTCCCTTGAACATAGTTGCATATTTGACCATGACTCCCTCACAAGAACCAACTTGTCGGCTATGTTTCTTTTCATTATTACTTAATATATTCTTAATTAATTTTTACTACTAAATGCATTACAAGCAAACAATTGGTATGGCTAGGGATTGGGAATGTCTGATGTAATGTTCACATATTCCTACTTCTATGGTAAAGAAGTGTCGGACTGTTCACATTTTTTTTATTTCTATGGGGAAGAGGTCTTAGTGGCACTTATCAAAACAAAAGGAGAACAAAAAAGAAGCCTCAGTGGACGTCATTATTGTTATGTCTTTTGAAGCACTTTCATTTTTAAATCAACTTTGACCTTTTCCATTTCTGGGCCGACTCGAATGGCATTGTAAACGAACATGATATTTAGGTGGACACTTTGACTATGCAAACAATTTGTAAAAGGTACACAATTTGCAGTGACTCTTTTAGTGGTTATTGTGTACTTTTAATCAGTAATTTTCTTTCTGAATGGGTGTTAGCGTGTGTCGGCCGTAAGTATGCTTTTTGCAAGCACCAAAAATAGTATATGTCTTTGTTCTTTTCTTAATTTGATGTCCTGCTGCTTCTTTTGTTCTCCCTTGGTCTGCAGGTACTTTGTTTGCTACTGAAAATGCATATATATAGTTATTTGTAAGCATTGCTTATGAATTAGTAATTTTGGCTGCTTGTATTTGTTTAGGTTGAGAAGTGGAAATGTCATTTTCAACTACAGGTACTATAATAATAAGTTGCAGAGGACTGAAGGTATTATGGATTTCTTTTGGTGGTATATGCATGGAATTTTTTTAAACTTTAAGCTGGTTTCTATATTTTGAAATTACATTTCTAAGGATCTATTCAAGTTCTAATAGAGGACTCGGTAAGACAAACTGCTCAACAAGGTGTTTTTTCGGACATTGAAGGTCGGTTCACCATAAGAGAATTGTGGTCTAGGCTAGTGCCTAGCTGACAAAGTACGCTTATATATTTCAACTGGTGGGTAGTTACTTTTTTTTTTATTTTTTTACATGTAATATAGCCTTAATACTAAAAAATGATGGAACATGTATTATAGACTTCTTAGAATGTGTAGGTATTTTTAAGTTACGAGCCTCTATTCTCAAGATTTTGTTGCTTGTAAATGAAGTTCTATGTTCTTTACCCCCTTAAAAATTTTAAGAAACCACAGAAGTAAGAATATTACAAGTAAAGGTAAGTTTGATGCAAAACTTAAAATTTTATATGTCTGCTCTAGTTGTCAAAATTAATTTTGAGCTTTCTTTTATTATAACTTACTAGTTATAACAATTTAACCTACAAGTTGTAAGAGTTTATTACATCCTGAATGAGTGCATATTCTGTGCCCTTTCCTTTGGCCTTGTAAAATTGGTTATTTTGTTTGACAACAGGCCCATCGGATGTGTTTCGAGCCTTAGGTATGCAGCCCACTACGCTCCTTGAGAGGAATGCCGACAAACCCTACCTAAAATGTGAAGTCAAGAATATGCTGACACTCATTTATTGTCTTTTGTAGTTGTATTTAGGACTCTACTTGGAACATACTATTGGGATCCAATAAACGTCAGAAATTGGCATGATGAAGAATATTGAAGCATTCTGTGCTACTTCTACCTTTTAACAGTTTAATACATCCTGCAGGAGTGCATGTCCTCTGTGCCCTTTCCTTTGTCCTGTGTAATTGATTAATTCAGTCGACAACCATGCTGATCATAGTCATTGGACAGCCTAAGTGTTTTAAACCTTGGATACACTCTGCTAAGTGCTATGTGATGTAAGATGTTGTCTAATGAAGGTAACCCTTTGATAAAAATAAAATAGTGGCCTAGGCCTTTAATTTTTAGGATTTGCAGTTCAAAAGGCAAGATTAGTTTCCAAGGATGGATTTGCGATTACTTGGTTGAGGTTTGAGGCTAATTTTAATGTGAAATCAAAAGAGATGGCTTGCCGAATTTTCTGGGCAACTGGGGAAATCTATGTTTCTGGGGCTCCAATGGTAGGATAAGTTTGATTAGGGTTTTGAGGATAATTATTTATGGATTTAGGGGTTTAATTCAGGTTAAAGAAGGCTGATTTATAGTTATGAAATGTGCATGGAACTATTGGGGGATCAGAAGAAGATAGAATCTCTCTACCGTCTTCCAGGGTTCTTAAGTTCAAAAGGAAGGAGTGATGCTTGGTTACCATCAAACGCTTCCAATCTGAGGCTGACAATTGTGATTGGCAGTTTGGAAAATGTGTTGTAATATGTTGATGAAGGACAATTTCATGTTCAAATAATCAGACTTTACATTTACTTTTGATGGAGAATTGTTTATGGTGTACTTGTTCCATTCTGCACTCGTAGGCACTTCAATTGATCGAGACCATGATAGATTATTTTCACAATTGGCTTTATAGTGTAGTTTTCCTCCCACCTCATTCAGATGTAATTTAATTTAGAATTAGTGGAGTAAGTCATTACAGAAACCCAAACAGCAGTAGCACAGCAAGGAACGATATGCATGTGTTGAAGTTCACAAGATTATGTGATGCTGTTAAATCAAACCAGCCAGAAATGTCCCAACCATCTTTAGCCATCTTGCTTCATTAGCTGATGTCAATTAGCCAAAGGAAGCATGGGAGAAAGAATTATAAAAACGAAATGTCTATATACTTGGCCAGAAATAATGTAGCATTATATCTGAATTTCAGTGCCTTAGACAAATCACATTCATATTACATTAAGCCAGATAGATATTCATCCTTATATTTTGTACATAATTTGGACTGGAAAGTTTGAAAATATACTCCACTGTCACAGAACACCTGCATGAATCATGGTGTGCTGCAATTGTGGAACGTTGGAGACAAAAGATTTGTACTTGTTCTAAACCTGTTAGAACCAATCTGAATCTAAATAATCAGAACAAACGCAGACGTCAGTGGCAGGGCTATAGAGTTGCTTACATAATTATGGCCAGATAATTGATATTGCGACATTACTTTGAAACAGGCTTTAGTGTTGGTGTCCAATTGGTGACAAGATCAAGGTTCTCCTGGTTATTGACACCTACTGACATGCATGTTTCTTTAGGACCGTTTTCAATTCCGCATGTATCCCTGTCGTAAATGTTTTTAGTAAGCAAATATTTTTTCTGGTGTTGTATTATAATTTTTCAAATTGATGAATATAGTTCATGTGGAAATTTTTTGAGTACTTAGTACACCTGCGTACCCCTCAAAATGTGGGGCATCTGTTATGGTTGATCTTTGTGATGTTTTGGCAATTCTACTGTAGTTATCTGGAGGTGACATTTTCTCTGATTTATTTTTTTCTTATTTTGTTGTGCATTGTCTTTTGATATCTATTTTCTTTGGTTATATTTAGTTATACATATATCAGTTTTCTCCACAAAGAGTGGTACTGCTGGATTGAAGTTTGAATTGTGGATCTGATACATACTCTAAACATGCAGTGACAGAAGACTTCTCCTGCCCGTTCTGCTTGGTAAAATGTGCAAGCTTTAAGGTAAACCAGATGCTGATTTCCTACTACCCTTCCCCCCACCCTCCACACCTTCGCCCCCCCCCTCTCTTCCGTCTCTTTCTATTTTTGGGATGAAACCTAATGAACACTGTCTAGTTTCCTGGGATCATGCTAATGAGTACTTTAATTTCTGTGTAGGGTCTAAGATACCACTTGCCCTCATCACACGATCTATTCTACTTTGAGTTTTGGGTTGGTAATCTTCAGTAATCTGCGATGGTATTTGCAAATAGCTCTTTCAAAAGATAACTACTAACACCATTCGTATTCTATAGGTCACTGAAGAGTATCAAGCTGTAAATGTTTCTGTAAAAAGAAATAGATGGAGACCTGAGGTCAGATACTATTTCTTTTCTGGAAAGCACCTATTGAGGATTGGCAATTGTACTTCATCAACTGTTTACATCTACATACATGTTTAAATGCATATACATGGATGCGCATGTCTATAACTTATCAAACAAAAAAGTGCACATATTTTTCTATAAGAAGGCATGTTCCTGCCAGAGTTATATATTTCGTTGAAGAGAAAAAGTAAGGCACAAACCTTCAGTTTCACCGTCATGCAGCACGTCCCGGTGAAGTCTCTCTTCTAGAAGTTGTGTCATCTAATTTTTCAGTGCATTATCTTCCAGATATATGATCAAATGGTTTTAGAGATGTAGGTGGCTGGTCTAAATTCCTCTACTTGGTCATCTTATTACTGGCTTCAGCGATTGAAAATTTATTAATTTCTTTTTATAGCTTAACTAGATGCCTCATGTCCATTACTATGCCTTGATTTGTTGACGCGTGTGCGTTGCGTCCAAAATAAGGCAAATATCTTATTGTGGTATCAGCTAGAAAGGCATTTCCTATGTGGTATTGAATTTTTGTCCATTATGTTCTGCTCAGATTGTTGCCAATGGTGTTGATCCTAAGCAACAAACATTTTTCTTTTGGTAAGTCATATATAAATATAAATTTTTGTTGCTTTACTGTAGAATTGATAAGTTGATGCTTTTATTATTAGAATGCCAATGGCCTAAGACGGGTGCATGTCATATGTACACAGTTCAAAGCCATTGAGACACAGAAAACGGAAAAACTTTGTTCAAAATGCACAGCATGTGCATCCACTCATCTTGGATACTGACTTTCCTGCTGCAATCAATGAGCTTCGGGGCAAGGCTGATGGTACATGTGCTTTTCTTATGGCTTTATCTGTAGTTGTATTGACTGGCAAGCCTTCTGTATGTTCTCCAGGAAACTGGAGATTGCAGGATGGGTACTTATGGTTGGCTGAAATGACGAATAAGCTGTTCATTTGTTGTATGTATGGAAACCTATGAGTAGTTGTGACAAATAATTTTCTTTCATCTTTCCCAAGAGTTATTGGTTGTAAAATGTTCCCAATGGGTATACGTCTGGACTCATACATAGTTGCTGGGAGCTCATTGGAATGGGGAAGTGTTTCCGGTACGGGTACGAAACTCGTTTTAAAATTTTGGGAAAGCGTTCCTGAAACAGTTGGGAAACATTTTGGAAACTAGTGGGAAACTTTTAAGATACTTTTGGTACACTTAAGGGAAATGCTTGGTAACTATTTGGAAACTTGAAGTATGAATTTTTATACAACTTTAAGTTCCAACAAAGGATCTATGGAATTATTCATATAGGTTTCTACCAAGTCTCCATCGATTCTTAATCGTTTCCCTGCTTCTCATTTTCTCTATATTTTTTGGTCGTGTTTCCCACTTGCGTTTCCCCTAATGTTTCTTGCTTCCTCTTCCTATTCTGGAAACTATGGAAACCTACTGGTAAGAAATATGTTTTGATGCTTGTTTCTTATCCTCAAGTGACAGTGGGAAATGTGACACCTAACATTAGCTGGAGACAAATTCTCTTCATTTCTGACACCTGTTGGAAACTAAGAAACCTTTTCCTTTTGACCTATTCAAAGAACAATAAAAGGAAACAAGTAAGTAATGTGATATATATAAGCATATTTGCTCCATTTTGAGAATTATTGGACAACATGTTATATTTGCTCCACTTTGAGATTATTGAACAATCTACTTGTTGTCTCAAATTGTATTGCCTTAAGGATAATAGGCTCATATTTCTAGAGGGAATGATTTGTATGATACCATTTTAAGCCTTGCTGAATGTGTGGAAGATGATACATCCAGCCCAAATGTCACTGGGGTTTTAACTGCTACATCTCACTCATATGCAGATCCAGAATGTGTCCAATCCTTACCTGGAAGCAACCTTGCATCACCTGCTATGCTACAATTTGCGAAGACAAGAAAGCTATCTGTTGGACGTTCTGAACCTAGAAAGTATGTTTATCAGTCTTACTTTTTAGCATGTTTGTGTATAATTCTGAAGATTTTCTACTGTTCTTGCAATGAAAGAATGCATACTTAAACTGCTAAATTTAGTCAAATCTTGTTTAGGTGGAGTGCTTGCCACCTGCATTATCCCCTGAATAGTTGGCAGCAGCTCACAGGCTGTCTGAGGATATGGAATTGGATACCCTAGGAATGTCCAGTCTCAAGTTACTGTTGGACAGCTTTTATTGGCCAACAGCCTTTTTTCAGGCTAGATGGGAAAAAAGGGAAAATTTGAGAATTTTTTTTGTTTGGTTGACTTAATATGAGAGAAGGGAAAAATTAAAGTTGAAAGAAATTTTTGAAGTTTTTAATTTAAACTTTGGAGGAAAAGTTTATTTTAAATTAACATAACACAAATAATGCTAAAAGCCTAAAACTACAATAAAACCTCATATTTCCCCTTTACTTTCTCTCCACTTTCTTCTCAACCAAACAAGGTATAATGGTTATTTATTTTCACCCCTCTATCCATTCTTTCCTCTCTTATTGTATTTTCTATTCTCTTCCCTGCGTTTTACACCTACCAAACAAGCATAAGAGCGTGCTGAACACTACTATGAAGTCTTCCAACGATTGATGCCTTGAATTTAACATGCTGTCGTATGTGGAAGCAAAAAAGTGGTGTTGGGCCACCTTTATTTTCACATTGCTATCATACGCAGAACCTGAATGAGTACTGCAGTACACTCCTTATCTTCCTACTAAATTCTTGTTTATAAACAGAACTAACTGCTGTCTAATTTCTACATATTATCCGACTGCCTATGTCCGGATGATAATATGGGGCACACACTTCTAATAGTATCTGAAAAGACTCAAGTACACACTTGTTTCATGGGATAAGTGAGCAGAATAGGATAAAACCCTTGGGGCCCACTCTAACAGACATTTGGGTTCCTAAATAAGGTCTGGACAATTTATCTGGACCATATTCCATATCCCATGTACATGGGATAAATGGATCCATGCTGGGGGTGGGGGGATAAGTTTGTCACTGTATGAAGTGCATGCAACTCACCTTATCCCATACGTTATCCCATATGTTATTCCATGCCAATTAAACATCAGAGAAGACTGGATTGATGTAGAAATTGTCTGGGATTGGCTGTCTCATGACAATTAATTTCAGGATGTTATATCCCCCTTTATCCCATCTCCTGAAAGTTGAAACATGCACAGTCAAAGGGTTGAGATGGTTTTTTTATTTTATCAAATTAATTGAAATGTCTTCTATCGATATTCCACTAGCAGGATAGCTGGTCTAATTGCTACTTTAGGAGAGAGTTGTTGCAAAGTTGAAGACTAAGGTAGTTATAAAATAAATAAATAAAGTGAATTAGGTTATTTCATCGTTGAATTTGGTAGTTAAGTGATTAGATGGCAAAGTTGATGAGCCATATGTTTGTTCTCAAAGTTGTTTTAGATGTCTGTTCTGAATCTGTTGAGGACAGATATTACATGTTGCCCTTTTAATGGCTGATTTTTTGTGTTGTCTTTCTTTCATTATGATTTCTTGATAGGTGATGTATTTGATTGCATGAGTTTGGATTTGATCTGAGTACATATGTTTTTTGTTTCAGCCACATCCTTCTGCAGAAGCTACAGTTCTTTCACTCACACACAGCACAGGTGACCAGTTACTTTTCTGCTGATTTATGACTTTGTTTACTTGTGTGCTTTATGTTGTCTGCATGCGTTTCTGGGTTCATTGTACATAAGCCACTCTTTGTTTTCTGCCCAAGAGTCTAAGGTGGGATGAACTGAAAACTAATGTTTTGGAGTTGTAACATGTAGCTAATGTTATAAAGTGATAGATATATAACTGCATTTGTACTTGAATTGGTTTCAAAAATTGAATTTTGTAATAACATTAACATTTCTTAGTGGTTGTTTATTCTCCATTCTACAAGTTTCTTGTGTAATATACATGGTAAGCCTTTCCCAGACATTACAATTACTTTTATGGTTAGAACGTTTTTTTTATCTTGTTTTCTCATGTTATTTCCATACGCTGTTCCCCTCAATAGTTTTGATGTGGTGAATGAAGCTATTTTTTAAATCATACAAGGTTCATAACTCAGTCTTAAGCTCTTACTATGGAAAGATTTCCCTTTACTTTCACTGTTCGTTTCCTTTCTCTGTTTCAGAATAAATTTGGTTTAGTGCGAGCCTGTTTGTGTGAGTCATTCGGCTGATCCATACAGACCAGAACAATTCAATATGGCATCTTCATCTGGTTAGCTGGACTAGAACTTTACAAGTAACAGGCTACGAAAATATTTTTCATATTTTAACAAAATTTTACAACTACTATTACATTGTTTTCCAAATTGCTGTGGACTATAATGTTTGAAGGGTCCTTGTAAAGGGCTTTGAGTATCATGCAAAATGTTTAAGGTAACTCATAAAGGGCTTTCTGCATAATGTTAGACTGGGTCTTTTTGCGCCTTTCTGCAGTTTAGTTAAGGGAATTTGTTCTCCAATACTAAATTCGAAAGAATTTTGTGAATCAAGTGGAATCGATTGATAAGGGAAATCTAATAAATCATGAGTTCCCAATGGAAGCACCAAAAGTGTATATGTCAATCTAGGGTATTGCTGTACTACAGTTTGTGTAGTTAATGTTGCAGCTGTTTTAAGTTCCATATCTGAAAGCGCAACATCATGATTTAACAATTTCATCTTTTATTTTATCCATAAATAACCCCAAGGTTTGTGCGATTCTTGGAATCCATGCATCTATGTATCTGAACTGAAACTTCTTTTCTGATTATAGCTGATGGCATTGGAGCAAGTCTTGTCAGATCGGGACAGTGAGGATGAAGTTGATGATGATGTTGCAGATTTTGAAGATAGAAGGGTATGTTTGGTCATTCTATGACCTTTATTTGAGACACTTTTTACTTTTAAATTTTATCTATTTGTTTATAAGAAAGCATTCCTGTCTGATTGTGCACTTAGTGTCTATACGCGTGCCTATTTACTCATGTGCATCCATTGAACTTCTATTGGAATTAGGAACGAATTCTTCATGTTTAACAAGTGAGTCTTGAAGGTTGCCTTGAAGAAGAATTATTTGCAAGGCTTGTAGGTATTCTATTTGATAATTTTTGTAACGATTGTATTCATCTTTTTGAAAAGTTAACTAGAAAGGATGAAAGTATTATATAGCAGACAAATAATTTTCTTTAATATCCTATGCAAGTTGAAGTCATGATGAAGTAGTTTCTGCTGGAAAGGTACAAAGTTGTACCATTTTGCAAACAGTGGGCAATGTACTTTATCCCTAATATTACATTCCCCATGTCTGCCTTCCAAAATTGACATGTCCCTCCCATAAATTCTCAAAATTAACATGCCAGTCCCATTACCTACAGGTGAATCACTGTGTAGAAACTGAAGGTCGGAATGCTTTTATTATTGCTGTGCAGCCCCATCATCTCTCGAAATATGCACTTGTATGAGTCCCTAAGGGGTGGTGTACGCAGTCATTCCTTGATTTTTGGGTCTGCTTATATGTAAATTGTAATTACGGGCATGTGTGCACGTCAATCTGTATCTGGTATCTCTTCCTCGGGGTGGTGCCACTTGTTCAAGCTGTGGAATGTGCATGTTATCACCTTCCTTGGATACAAACACAATCTAACATTTCAATAGATCATATAAAGTTTTCAAACCTTGTAGAGCATTTTGTGACAGCAGGAGATTAGGAAGAAGTTTGTATTTCTGTAATCACACAAGATGGCATAAATGTCAAAGCTTTAGATTTAATTAGCATACGTTGTTAAGTTATTTATCTTAATTATTAATCCGAAAATATGAGACAAAAATAAAGAATAGCACAACGAGTTTCTTCTAAAGGAATCTTATTTGATGTCATCAAGTTTAAAAACCAATTTATTTATGCTTACTATTGGTAAATTTGTTTCTTACGTTTGTAAACCAGTCTTTGTTTGACAAATAAAATATTGGAGTGAAGCCGTTAGATGAAGGACTTCCCTCCTTGGAGGGAAGAAATACTGATTTTCCTCATTGTTCACCTGCGAGGACTCCTACTTCAGTTTCTAACATCCTCCCATTGCCATATTCTCCAACAACGCCTCATCCACAAAGCTATTGCTTTTGAGAGACTCTTACCATATTCTTCACCAATGTCCTCCACATGCTATTCTCCACTGCAAACCTTCAAAGCCATTTCCCTAAAGAGGCTTGATTGTAAACCCTAATCTTTCTAATCCCCAAACCCCTAATTGTAATTGGAAGGAAAACAATTTCCTATTCCATCAACTAGAAACTTAAAACTAGTTTGCAAGCTGGCCCCGTAAAGAATTCCTCTGAAGTTCTTCTCACCATTTTTATTAGAAGAAAGGATAGAAATGATAGACATGAAGTAGGTTTGAATGTTTGATAGTGTGTTTTATGAATATTCTCCTTCTTTGACCTGGGCAATTTCCTCTTAAAACACTCCTTTAGAGGGTCTCATGTGGACAAGACTTTAAATTAACATCACAATGGTAGGCCCCTAGTGTGCCATGGGAAAATACCCAATCTGATATCCCAACATGGCTGCAAAGCTCCACGTCCTTACTAGTACTAACTTGTCCTCGAAGCTCACCTTAAGCACAAAGGCTACTTCAAAATAGAGAAGACCGAATCTCAAATATACCTATTGCTCTTCCTTTGCTCCCAAAAAGCCTGTAGTATTACCAGAAAATAGTGTTGTTAAAATCCTACACTATGCGATGTGTATCATACTGTCATTTGACTCTCATCATATTCTAGAATACACGTCACATAGTCATATTGTTGACTAACTTGAATCATTCGCGCAATTAATTAACCTTCACATATGTCCTTGTTAGTTGCTTTGATTGTTCAACTGCCATGGCTGCACTAAAATTTTTTAAAAAATGGCTGATACTTGCTATAAATAGCCACAAGCCATATTTTCATATGACAACAGAAAAGGAAACTTAGAACCGGATGACTGTGCAAGCAAAAATGACCTTCGGGCTATATTTGCTACAAGAAATCAACTTGCTCTCATGGATCTAATGAGAGAGAGAGAGAGAGAGAGAGAGAGTAGTATCGTGCACTTTAGTGTCAATGGGACTTAACGTGTCGACCGTCGGATATGGTTATACCTGAGTTTTGAGCCTAGTGCCTTGTTTGGACCATAACCATTGACCCTATAAAAAGGTTGCTTGTCTCTAGTTGCAAATAGGGAACTCAATGCGGCCCGTGAACATCCGGTCGGCCTCAACTGGGGAAAAAGTGAAAAAAAAAAAAGAAGAAGAAGAAAGAAAACCCTTTCCTATCTCTCTCTCTATTTTATATTTTTATTTTTTAATGAAATAAGGATCCCAAAGGCCTTTAACAACCGTTTGGGCCTATACCCAAGCATTTCAGATATAATTTTAAAGATGTTGAGAGCTTCATGCCTTGAAAGTTTCTTTTCCCCTTTCTTTTTCGTATTTTTAGGTTGGGTCTCCATTGTTATGATGGAAAAAAGGGACCCCCCCTGTCTAAGGGTCCTCAAGCAAAAAGCAAATGAAGTTATGGGTTCAATATGAAGTTACCAATGTTAAACTGTTGGTTTATCAATGTTTATATTTGTTCAGCCATCGAGGCTCATGTTCTAGAGAGCAAACAAGCTCAGGTGGGAAATCAGTATCCATTGAAAGAACCACAGCTCAGGTTAGTTAAGGCTTGGGGTGTTCTCCTTGGGCCTACGTTTGTGGCAGAAGCTGTGGGCACCTTATAAAGTGATGGTCATCTTCAACATCATGGATAAAGCATCTTGGACCCAAACAGCGCTTTATATTGCTCCTATAACAAGATGATGTGTTCTTAACCCTAGTCTATGTATTTTTATGTTAACATTGGTGCACTCCGATATGTAACAGATGCTTGATGATTTTGTGGATGTTACAAAAGATGAGAAGCAAATGATGCATCTATGGAACTCACTTGTGAGGAAGCAACGGTAATTTTCACTCTCCAGTTCCTCTTGGAATGTCTTTTTCGTTGCATCCCTTTTGAGTGTCTTTGTGCAGATCTAAATTAGTAACATATGATTGTATGCTTGACAGCATTGCCCATACTTTTCACATTTTCGAACCACATAGCATTTCTTGGTGTCTGCTGTCAGAAACTGTCGGACGAACCTCATACTTTAGAAAAATAGATAGCTCTTATCTTGTAGCTTAATTGTTGGGGATTTTGCAAAATGTCTCCAATAATTTACTCGAGTGGTTTGTGATTATATGAGTTTTGGTGAGTTTGTGCTTGTGGTTTCTATGGCAGGGTACTGGCAGATGATCATATTCCTTGGGCATGCGAGGCTTTTTCGAAATTGCATGGTCAAGACCTTGCCCAGGCACCAGCACTGCTTTGGTAGTTTCTCTCCTCCTCTCACTTTTATGTTGTGACAGTGCATGCTTCTATTTGACCCTTAGTTCTATACTTTTTCTTTCTCTCACTTGTGCTTAAATCTGCTTATCTTCGTATGGAGATGTTTGCCAAATACATTATATTCTAGTATGTAAATTTTGGTTCAATAATTACCTACTTAGCTCATGACTAGACTCTAAGCATGCAAGTTTAGATGTGTAGGAACCTTACTGCTACATGTGACTGCTGCTGACCTGGACACACTGACCTACATTCTATGTGCGTCATGTGTAGTTGCTGAATGAAATCCAAAGTAAAAACTATGAGAAATATGGCATCTTGCAAAGCTATTAACTTTCTGTAAATAAGTTGGCATGTAGTGAATTCCGTGCTTTCTTTAGAAACGCTTGTAAGGGTTGTCCCTGCAAACTGGCAAGACAACACAACTTAAACATCTGTCATACTTAACAGCAAATTGCATGTATCACTGCTTCTAGTAGAAGGCATACTACATATATAGAATTTATTGGTTAGCTGACTACCAAGTTTAGAAGCATTGACATGTACCATTAATCATTGTGTTCAAAGTACATTCTTTCATGTCCTCTTTTCTTCAACTTAAAGCTGCTCACATATTTGACTTTGCGATCACAGGTCTTCTAGGGAAATGTTACAGTCTCAATCTATACTCCTTTAGCTTTTGGGGCAATTCCTTATGATCAGTATCAATGCCCTAGTTGATGGATTTTCTTGTTTCTCAGGTGTCTAAATTCTCCATTTAGCGTATTGGATTTGTTCTTAAGCTGAAGAAGGTGCAGTCCCATAACCAAAAGATTGGGGTTGTGAAGAGGTTGCCCTGTATCCATGACCCCCATCCCCTTTCATGCTCATGGCCTGATGCTGCCGATCCAAAATTTGGCCTCCTACCTTATCTAACGAACTGTGTTTATAAATTGCACCTTCACATGTAACCCATAGGCTATGTTACCCGGACTCAGGTACAGGTGTTAGATATGGGTACATATCTAGATGTCAGATTTCGTCTATTTCTCCTGTTATAGGACACGGGACTCAGCTAAAGAGTGTCCAAAAATTGGATATGGGTATGGGGAGTTGGCTAAGAAATGTCCAAAAATTGTAGTATTGTGACATATATTGTCATAATAAATTTACTTTTAAGTGAGTTATTTATTTTTCTTATGAGGTTTATATATGAATATTTTTGTTTATGTAATTTTACTTTTACTTGTTAAAGAGAATTATAATTTTAATGTATTCCATTCTTATAGGAAATTATGTTTTGCATAATTGTGTTACGTAAGGCATTGTCCATTTTTATGTTCACTTTATATATATATATATATATATATCTGTGTGTGCGCGTGCATAGAAATAGTGCAGTGTCAGAGAGAAAAGAGACATGTCCGACACGGATTTCACACCCACACCCATGTCATGTCGTGTCGACACGGGTACTTCCCTCCAAAGTGAAGAGTCCACGTAACACAGCCCATAGGAGCCCATCCAACTTATATTTTGAGCAATTGACAACAGTTAGGACTTGCACATCGCCTCCCATTTCCTTCATTTGGGACATGATGGTCATTGCATTGGAAGCACCTCCCTCATCCCCCCCCTCCCTCCGGCTTTCTCCTTCTCCTCCTCTTCCTTCTCTCTCCCCTTTGCCCATATGGCTAGGCCACATCATCACCACATCCTCTCCTCCATACAACTTGGTTTCACTTGTTAGCCTTGTGAGGTAACACATGGACCAATGATATCTTGCCAAATGGTAATCCTCTCTCTATTATAGAGCTTGAGCCAAGAAATCTGGAGGTAATCTCCAAACTGCCTTCTGGTAATCTCCACGCAAGACACAGGCGCTCAGTTCTCTCTCAGCTTGGCCGTAGTTCTCTACCCACCCAAGCACTCTTTTCTTACGATTTATAGGACTCTCCAGTGGCACCCTAAACCTCCCTTGTTAGCCTAGCTTGAGAGTAAGGCCTTCCTCGGGGTTGGTGCTGCTGTCAGCGACCCCATGGACCTTGCAGGGGATGACTGAGATCTTTTGGCTTGATGGCTAAAGTAATGGGTTCATCAAGGTGGCTCATCCCATTCTTGTTCAAGGGATTCGCACCTTAATCAGTTTTAGAGAGATAGATATCCACATGAAGACATTTCCATACCATGATAAAGGCACGTGACCTGTCAGTAACTCCCCATATCTGGGGAGCTCTCTTGACCACTGTTGGAGCCGCTGTGATCTTTGAGGATTTTGGCACTGCTATCAATAGTGTTCATTACCTCCAGGTTTTCAATGCAAGCTAAGGAGTTCACCTGTCCCTTTGTCCCCACTCATGCACGTGTCCAAGTGATCTAGGCTCCAAGGCCTGACCCCTTCTATAAATAAAGGAACCTCCACACATGCAGAAGTCGTCATCTCCAGCCCTAGGGCTTTGGTTCTCTGGACGTCTATTGCTCTCTCTCTCTCTCTCTCTCTCTCTGTGAGACCGCCTTGGCTCTCGCTCAGTGAAACTCCAGTGACTTAGCAACCACCCTAGGAACCTCATATTCAATATTAACTATCAGATCTATTATTTGGTATTCAGTATTGACTACTAGATCTATTATAGGTTTAGAGTTGGCCAGCTGGCTTTTAATGGTTTCTAGGGTAATGTTATAAAAGAATATGGGTTCTTTGTTTGTTCCAATTTATAAATTTTCTGTAAGTGGCTAACATTTTTGGGTTTCTCATTGCATACAATTGGTTGGAAAGTGAAATATCAAGCTGATTCGGACTTTGATAAATGGAATTTATGTTGAGATAAATGTCTAATTCCAGTCATTTAGTGACTCTTTTAATTGAGAATCTGTGATGCCAAGCCCCAAGAAAGAGTAAGTTTCGAATAAGGATGCAACATTGCAACCTCTGCATCTACCGCCAATATATCATCGGTAAGGTATTTTCTATGCATTGATGTACAAGCTATTTCTTTCTAGTTTAGGTCCATCACAAATCCTCTGTTTGTGCATATTTCTTTGAGAGTAAAAGCTGTACTGTTCCAAGAGCATTTTGTTCTTCTTATGCTAATACGTACGAATATTGCTTCTGAGTTGTTGCTATGCTTATACGGGCTTGGCAGGTGTTGGAGATTATTTATGACCAAACTGTGGAATCATGGTCTGCTTGATGCACGCGCAATGAACAATTGTAATATAATACTTGAACAATGCCAAAGCCAAGATGCAGATCTTATGAGAAGCTAAATTTATTGGCGTCGGTGAAGACCATATGATTTTAATTGGGATTAGGTTCCTCGCTAATTTTCTGATCTAAACATCATCACATTTTAGCATTTGTTGTACCCTGTTCAGATTTCTTTTATCTCTTGCTCATTGGGCTAGGAAAGTACTATGATTATTGTCTATTGTAATATTGCAATATTGCTACCCTATAACTTTTAAATTTAGATCCAATGTATAAGATTCATGTGTAACTACCTCACAGTCCTATAAATAAAAACGGCATCTCCTTTCTCTCTTTTGAAGGTTTAGTGCAAGTGCTTTTATTTTCTCCCGTTTCCAATGGAATTGAATTTTTTTCCAATCGGTGGTGGTTTCCAAGGTCTCTGGTGAACTGATTATTAATTTTATTTGACCCACTCCTTTCAGATCCACTGGAAAGGATGATTACATGAGCTTTTGTCCATTAGAGTATATCCATTTTGTGTATATATGCAGCTGAGGGAAAGGGAAAGGGAAAAGAGAAATGGGAAAGGGATCTTGGACTTGTGGAGGTGAAAGGGAAAAGGCAGGAAAAGAAAATCAAGCAAAAGAAGTTAAATTAAAAAAAAAAAATTGCTGTAGAAAAATGAGAAGAAAATGAGTAGGTACTTGTCAAAATAGTTTTTTTTTTTAAATTTTTGGTTACATCATGTAAAGCCGAATATTTGTAAGTAAATTTTATTGGATATTAATTTTTATTTTTCTGAATAAATTCAAGAGAATAAAAAAACGTTGAGTTAACTTTGATTTTCACTATTATTTTATTATCTCTTCGTACTTACAACCCTAATCCAGGGTTGGGCATGCAGTGTTTAGGTAAGGGAGCGCTGTACGCTCTTTGACATAATTCTAGCCTGTGGCCCCGTTCCACATTGCACTGAATCACAACCAATACATGAGACCAGGTCTAATGAGTCTATATGAGGCCCAATCTTCTTAATCTACAGAGAAGTGTTCACTATGCTGAAACACATTCTCTGCAAAAATTAATATTTCATATTTAGTACAAGAGGAATATCACCTAAACAAGTGGGAGTAATTTTTAGAGATCAAGCTTGCTAAAAAAATTGGGCTATAAATGAGTCGGGCTAAGTCGAGTAGTAGGTTGTTCAAGAATAGCCTGCAAAATATTTCTATTATTAAAATGCATTCAAAGCTTGATTTGTTATATTTTGAGCTGATCTTAAATCGGCTTTAATCAAACAAATTACCACCAACCTTGAGCAGCTTGGCTTTTCAGAGAGTGGTAGAGTGCTTGCCAAGCCAAATTTATGTTGAGCTCAAAAAATTAAGAACCTTCAAAATGTGCTCAAGCTTAGCTCAGTTATACTAGGGCGTCAATGTTAAATGAGCTTTATATGAGTAGAGTACGAAATTAGATTAACTTGGGATTGATTTATAGCCATACTAAAAAGCTCATCTTGAGAGTCCATATGTTAGTGTAAGCCTTTGTAAGACTATTTCAGGATGCTTGGGTTCTACATGGGCTAATTCGAGAAGACAAATATATATATTCAACTTCAAATGCCTGAGACTAGGTGTCTATTGGATAAAACCAAAAATTTTAGTACTGACCTTTGCATTTTGAAATAAATGTTCAAGAAATGAACATTTAGATCTGAAAATTTTAGGATAAACACATCACTTGATTATGAGAACGAAATCTACCTTTTATATCATTAAGTGAATTCATCAATTAGGGGCTTCAAGATATTTCCCTAACTTTTGGGGCTGCATGGCCATTCCAGCATTTCATGTATCCTTCTAATTCTTTATCCCCTTTTATTCTTTATATCCCTAAACTCCCATTTCAAAAAATACCCTTGCGTAACACCTTTTTGTGGAGAGGAATTCTCTCTAAAATATTTGTCATGGTATACCATTATTATTTCAATTTAAGAAGATTCTTGTCATTTCAATTTCTCTAAGATCATTATAAGGATGAAATTATATCATCATCGAATTTTGAAATTTAGTAGTGTTACAATTTTCTTGCGATTTATCTTAACCAAACAAAGAAAAGAATTTAATTTCTCTCACTCTATTTTCTTTTCATATCTTTTCTCTTCCTTACATTTTTTCTCTATAAATTCAAGGTCCAAATATAGCATTAAAATTAAAAAGGAGATTTGACCTTTTCATTTCTCAATTGCCTTTGAGTTACTCAGTAAAGTGGTTGCCGATGGACTGTTGCTCACATTGCTTTATCATGAAAGTTTCTAGTATTTCACATCGCTTTAGTTTAAGTTTCCTAAAAATTTCTCTTTTATGTGCTTCCAATCTGGTTCCATATGGCTTCCCAATTCCCATGATAGTTTCAAACCATGTTTCGTGGATCCATTCTCGTATTTCTGCTTTCCCTTTTGGCAAATATGGTTTGAATATGTAGCTTTTAGTACTCTGCTTTTAGTAAATTGTGGACTGTATTTGGACAACATTGTCAATCCACCAGGGTGGTTAGACTACTATCATCTGCAAGCAAATATGCGAAAGGAACTACGATTTAGAGCAGTAGACCAAATGTGCAATGCAGATGATAGAAATGGACCAGAGTGGTTGTCTTACTGTAAGGCTGTGTTTGTCTAAAGCATTGGCCTTCATCAAATCAAGCGACAAAGATTGGAAATTAGCCTTCATTAAACCAGTTTGGTTTGTGCCCTCTTTTCCTGGAAATTGGGCTTGAGTCGAGACTCATCTGGCCCATGTAAATTTACTTCTTATTCATATTTGGTTCATCATCATGCTTGACACCTTTGTGTGGTACCAATTTCCAATTTTGATTGTACTTGGCATAAATATCGTTGTAAATTTTAATTATCAGTCGCCATTGACAAGGTTTCTCTGCCAAAAAATTGTAATTTTCCCAAATTGCAATTCCCAATTTTTTTTTTTTTTTTGAAGTCAAATGGAATGGCAATGTTATAATACATGGAAAGCATGATTGTGCAAACAAGGTAAAAGGATTTGTTGAGAGATTTCATTGGATTTGGTCCTATGCAATTTCGTGAATGTGTAGTCCATGCTCTTTCTTGCTTTGTTAGTGGGGGTAAGACATATCTACCCTCATCAATTGAATCATTATTCATGATATGGAATTTTATTTAATCATCAATCTACATCATTTTAGATACCTAATGCTATTTCATTCTTCATTGGATCCAAGCTAATTACTTACATTTAGGGATGTGGAATAACCCAAGTGTGAGCCTTTTCTTTTTCTTTTCTTTGCTTTTCTATATTTTATTGGTTTCGGGCTGGAAATTAGATGTGTCAAACATCATGTTTAGGGTTTAGGAGTTCGACTGGATTCGATCACTAGACTTTAGCTTGGCAGTACCGGACGTATCGTACCACTGATTTAGAGTTTCGGTGTCTGATCAGGTTTGATCGCTCCACCATGGTTTTGGCGATTTAAGCCTTTCCTTTTTCTTTTTTCTTTGCTGTTTCCATATTCTATGTGATAGGCTCAGGGGCGGACACAAGGGGGGCGGGGGCCATGGCTCTTTCAAAATTTTTAAAATTTACTAGAGGCCCCTATTAAATTTTAGGTATTTTGAGAAAAATATAGGTATGTGTCACCCCCCCAAAAAAAGAAAATTTCAAAAAATCTACCTTAGTTCTTACAAAATATAAATTTGTTACCGTGACCCCCTCTTACCATAAATCATGGGTTCACCACTGGATAGGCTTAAGATTGCTTTTAGCTCAACCATGGACATGGCTTTGCATAAAATCCCAAGAGACGATGGATTTATGCAGCTGAATTCAAAAAATTGGGATTGAAACTGTTTTTTATTTTTATTTTTATAAAGGGATTAAAACTTGTTGATTCGGATAAATTGGAAGTCTCTGTGGTAAGAATGCTTGTACTTACATTTGAAGTGTCATGTCAATATTTTTTATCATGGTATTTTGCGTAAACTGCTGTTTTTGCTCCAAGGAATTGGATAATTCATTCACTACGTACAATGATGTGTGCCTATTGACATATATTACAAACATACAAAACCAGATGCAAAAACTCATAGGCCAGATTTGTTTCGCGAGATGGGATAAGGAGTACAGAAAATTTGGAAACATTAAATTTTGAGATTTTAAATCCGTTGGAGGATGCATTTTTTATTTACCCTATTTTTTCGAATCTCTAGATTGCTCATTTTACCCTCCTGTAAAATTATTTAGTCTAGTGTACAAAATAAGTGCGCAACCAAACACGAGAGAGTCAATTACGAGATTACTAGTCTAATTTCACAGTCTTAATCTGGTAAAACAAACGTGTCCATAGAGATTAGTGCTCCTTTATTAAACAAGAAAGGTGCTCTACTTTCTAAACCTATACAGATATATCATACCTAATTGCACTTCGTTTTACTCAATTGACCTCAATGTAAACCCAATGCATTGAAGGGTTTGTGTAGTTTTTTTGGATGCCGGTGGAGAACTTGTCTAAGTTAAGAGGGTATTTCAAACCCACTCATAGTAAATCATCTCGAAGGCTTAGTACACACTCACAATTTACCAGTCTAATTTTTTATTTTTGGAACAACAGTCATGACCGAGCCAGTTTGTGCTTATCTTAACTAATTTTCTCACCTCCAATCAAAAGCAGGTAGGGGTTGTGCTTATCTTAACTAATTTTCTCACCTCCAATCAAAAGCAGGTAGGGGCTAGGGTATTCTTCGAGCTTTTGCTATGTTGGAAGAATCCGACTATTCAATTAAAGGGTTTTGAATTTTTGCGTCAACATTTCCCACACGTGCCAATTCACCTTCATGTAGTAAATGACAAGTTTGTTTCACAAATTTGTCCTTATATCACCTAACCCTTAGAAAACGCTTGCTAATGGGCCAAAAGACGCAAGCGAGTCACCACTCACCCACCTTGGTGCATGGTCTTTCACACGTGTTTAGCAACTTTGCTTGTCAGCCCAACACGTGTGGGAAGCATGCAGAGCTACCAAATTTAGGGGTAGATTTTTTATTACCTTTCCGTTACTTATTTGACTAGGGTGGCCGTTACTTCATACTGTGGACTATGACGTCCGTCAGGTCATGGAGGCAGGGGAGAGGTTTCTGTGCGGTCGGGATTATTTTGAAGCCACTGCAGTTGGATACATTTCGGCAATGGTGTAATCAGATTCCAATAATCTAAATTGCTATTGCAAATACAGTCTAGCTGGTTCCAATGCAAGTGCTGCTTTGACCAGCTTCGCACACTGCTGTGGAAGTTGTACATTGCCCTCTGAAACAAGTAAAATTATTCTGGCAACACAAATAACACTCCTCCACCCAACTCATTTTGCTGTGCTAAATCCTGGAGGTTTCTGGATGTTATACACTAATTTTGCTATGCTAAATTATTTATGCTCCGTTTAGAACTCAGATTTTCGGTGAAAAAAAAATATAAATAAAAATTGAACAAAATAAAAGAGTAAGTTTGTTCTATTTTTCATCATATTTTTTTTTTCTTTACTTTTTTACCAAAAATCTGGGTTCCAAATTAAGCATTAAAGAATTTGGATTGAAGAGTTTGAAAATTTTAGTTGTAGTCCTTGAAAATTTTGGAATATATACAAAATCAACACTAGTTTTTGAAAAAAAATTCTAACCCAGCTCAAGTATGGGGGTGATGGCTTTGGTGACTCAATCCTTAAATTTGTTATTGTTTTTCAATTAATTTACTTCATATAGGTACATCTCTAAATGCAGATTTCATTTTTGTAGAGTTGGAATTGAACTTACTAAGTTTGATATTTTGAGTGAATTAGTTAAGACATATTTAAATTTGAATATTTCAAACCGGTCTTTGTCTCCGAATTTGAATGGATGTTTTCATATATTATTTGTCCAATTTTATAATGTTTGTCTGATACAAAATGCTTCTGTATCATTTGCAATTTGAGTAATAACGCTAGAATAGGTTACAGTTTTAGTACTCTTTCAAATGTATTCAATACATAAAATGGGATTTTAGGTTACCTTTTCAAAATAGAATGAAGTTATCACACTATAAGTGAAAATCTCGTTTTTTTACACTCAATGAGAATCTCACACTTCATGAGAAATGAGAATATCACACTTCCCCAAAAATGTTACCATTAAAAAGAAAAAGAGTGATGGATGCAAAATTTTGTCATTTTTCATAGAAACTTCTTATCTAATACAAATGCTTAAATTACATTAAAATATGTACCTCATTGCTAGAAATGTGATACCAATAGAATTCCATTCATTTTTTTAATTTGTTTTTATTATCCAAACACAACTCAAAGAATAATATAGTTAAATAAGTGTATTTTGCTTTAAATCAAAATACTCATTATAATGGCTCTTTATTATAAAAATTCTATTGACACATCATTCTCATAGAATTTTTAGGAAGAATAACAATTTTCTTTTAGATATTGCAACATTTATGAGTTGCTCTTGCTTCTTTGAATATTTTAGGATTAAATTATCCTAGAATGTTATACGAGGCCAGTGTCGCAATTCTGTTCCTTCTAACTTTTAACTCAGGACCTAATTCAACTTTGAGTTTCATTGATTTTTTATTTTTTTTATTTATTAATATATGATCAAGGGTATTCAGTTCAACTTACGCATATTTTGACTAATTTTCTTTCTTATTTGGTCAAAGTCAGAATTCACGTTAATACTAATGGATTCACGGGACATAAATCTCTTGCAACTTGGTCTTAAAGAGTATAATATGTTAATTTTTTATGCCATACTTGATGGCAACATTTTATTAGGTCTCAACATGGTCTTTTGTAAACAAAGATGCAATCAATCATGGTCGTATTGGTCTTTTCTAGATAGTTTTCTGGTTTATTTTCATCATTCACATAGAACTACATCGAGATCAATCCAACACCACGGAAGATGCTTCCCATGCTGGAAGTCCTGCATGTTATGTACATATATTTATTAGTTTAAGAAATTTTTTTGCATCTCTATCTTTAGTTGAATGTTTGTGTGATGGAAGTGTTTGTGGATTTCGTGCTAAGCTGATTTTACCTCATTTTTTTATGATGCAATTCGAATTTACTCATAGCAAGTGAACTCTCCGAAAATTGACAAACACCCAAAATCTACTAATCTTTAGATAGTAATTGATAAGAATGCAATCAATCACTGATATGGAACTTTTTATGCCCTCCGCAACATCGGTGCTGCCCCAGTAAACTATTGCCTAGGATCCATCTAGAACTCTGAATATAGACAATTTTTTAGACTTCAGAAGCCTGCCCCAGTTTGATTACGTTTTCGATTTTTGTTTTTTGTTTTTATTTTTTAAAATTTGACAAAATTGTGTTTGGCAGATTAGATTCAGAAACTATTTTTGTTAAAATCTCGTTTGGTAAGTTAGTTCCAGAACTTATTTTCGAAATTTTTTTTTAAAAAATACTCCAGTTTTGAGAACTATTAAAAATGTGTTTTCTGAATTTCTAGAACTATTTTCATATAAAAAATAAAAACAATATGAAAATAACGATATTTTCAATAGTCCCATTTTTATATTTTAGAGAACAGAAAAAACGAACAGTCTTCAAATTTTTTACTTTCGAGAATACAAAAAACAGAACCAAAATTAAAACCAAAACCGGTACCAAACAGAGCGATACAACTAAAAGGATCTCTTATATATTTATTAATATAGAAACTCTTACAGCCTTGTGTCTAAATGTGTGAAAAAAAATTATGAAGTCGGATTATATATAGCAATGCTCTTTTTATATAGTTTTTAATGGTTAAAGCATTGATTGTGATTGATTTTACTTCCAGTGGATCTCTTAACATTGTGTTTGAATTAAAAATTTGGTAATAGAAAAAAAAACAATTTTTTTTTATTTTGTTTTATTTTATCTCACTTTTTATTTTGTTTTTTTTAATAAATTTAAATTCTAAATACAGGATAAGATAAGAGTGCGTAGGGTAGGCAATTATTTTTAAGCAAGCGTCCTTACAAAGAAGGAACTCACTCACACTGAGTGATTGCATACTTCACAACCATACCATAGCTGTGGGGCCGACAGGGAACCCCATAGACGTCCGTTACTGTTTGGTAAAGGTCAATGGTGTACCTCAAAAGTAACTCAATAGTGGTTGCCTTTTAACACTAGTAGAGTTAGTTCCCGAAGTTATAAACAAGCATAGCCTCCATAGATGTTTCTCAGTGCCTCCTTGTAAGAGAACTGGCTGTTTCTGTTACATACAGTAATGGGTTTTCTCTCTGCTTCTATTCTCCTCTTCTCTTCCCTCTGAACTCTCTCACTCACCTCTCTCTCTCTCTCTCTCTCTCTCTCTCTCTCTAGCTTTCAACTTTATAGCACAAAGATTCCGAAAGATCATAGATAAAGCCTAGATATTTACCTCCCTTTAAGATCCTGAAAATTCCTCATAAATTGCTTTCCTTTCTTCTAAAAGCCTCTTAAGCTCAGAAAGTTGGTGTAATCATCGTATCTTCTCGTAATAATCTATATATTTTCAACGTATTTAAAACCCTATAGAAAAGAAAGACTCTGCATGTGCATGCAGATATAGAATTATATATTATATATCTACATTCTTTCCCTTGGAAAAGCGTTTGGATATGATCTCCCAAATGTTGACCTCTGTAAACCCGGCTTACTACGAATTCTCCGAGAAAGAACTTTCCCGGATTGACCCGACCCACTACCCAGACCTCTTCGACGAGACCATTTACGAGTCCGACGAATTTCGAATGTATGGTTTCAAGATCAAGCAGTGCCCGAGACTTCGCAGCCACGACTGGACCCAGTGCCCATTCGCTCACCGCGGCGAGAGGGCGCGGCGCCGGGACCCGCGAAAGTACAACTACGCCGCCGTCTCCTGCCCGGACTTCCGCAACGGGGCTTGCCGGAGGGGCGACACGTGCCATTTCTCGCACGGCATCTTCGAGCAGTGGCTCCACCCGGACAAGTACCGCACTCGCGCGTGCAATGCCGGCGAGTTTTGCCGACGTAAGGTCTGTTTCTTCGCGCACACGCCGGACGAGCTGCGAGGCGACACCAAGTACAAGTACCATTACGTGTACCGCGTACGGTCCGACGACGATGACGAGAAAGGATCGTACGGTGGAGTGGAAGCCACGTCAGCGGCGCTCCCCACTGTGCCGGCGAGTACCGGGACTGCCGCCGTCTGGGTTGAGAATCCTGATTTTCTGGCTACCCTGGGCGGGTTGACGATAAGGGAAGGAGGTGGAAATCGTGATTTCCTGGCGAGCCTTAGCGGGTGGTACGTGCCGGAACCGGATGTGGCCGACGACGTCGAGTGGATCACCGAGCTGGTGGAGTAAAATGCAAGTGAAAGTGATGAAGATTGCAAAGATTTTTATGGTAAGGGCTGTGAGGAGTTATTGATGAGGCAAAGCTTCAATCATATGTGTTTTGTAATGTCATTATGTATCTCTACATTCCATCTTTGTTTAAGTTTTATGTTTAAATAAAGGAGCGTATGAAGTATACTCTCCTATGTAGAAATTGCTCTCTTCTTTTTTTATCTATGCATTGTTCGTCTGTGAATGACAAGGTTGATGCAAAAATTTCAATATCTTTCTCTATTTGCATTTAGAAAGTCACCAATGAACAAAATCAAAATGGGTTTTTGGACAATTCGCCTAACCAAACTCTTAGAAAATTATCCAATTGTTTACGAAGAGCTAGCAGAGTTAAACATACCATCGAGAGCAATTTTGACTGCCATGAATGACATTTCTTCGTAAGTTTACATAGTTAATTCGATGCTTGAAATCTTTAAGCAGCCTAATTGGTATTTAGCTGAATTGCGAGCAAATTGTTACATCGCCTGAATTTTAATCTTAATTGTTGCGTTTCTATGGAAGATGGACTACAATTCAGTCGCTTTGGTGCTCCAACTGTTCTGATATTGAAGTTGAATCAATGAATTATTCAGTAGCAGCTATGAGAAGTGAGCGGAAATCATAAACACAAAACATTGTTTCGGATATTCTAGATACAGGATTTATGGGATCTTTTAATAACTTATTTTTATTTTTTTCCTGTTATAATATCTTATTGATGTGTGTTCTTGGGAAAAATATTTTTCCAAAAGATAAGGTTTGGGGGCACATTAACGCAGTGATATCCATATGTTTGCACATATGATAGGTTACTAAAATCTGTTTCATTGCATGTCTAACCGTATATTCTTGCTGATAGTAAGAATATCAACCATGAAATGAAAGGACCAAGATGCACAAAAATGAGACTGCAAATTTACAATTTTAATGAGAGTCCAAAAAATACATAGGGGCCAGGGACATCAGCACATGAAAATTGTGCGACCAACTTGACCATGGCAGACTTGCATCTATTAATAGACACCACTGAAATTAAACCAACAGTAGAAGTCAGGTTATTTGCACCAGAATCTGCTAATTTCTGCAAAGAGGTAGCACACATTTTATTTGATATCCTGCCAAATATGAGTCGTTTAATTTCGATATTCATAGTGAAACTAGAAAATAAATTCCAGAGGATATGTTGAAAAAAGTAGAACTTCAAGGCCTGATATCTTACCATCAAAAGATAAAGAAAAAAGAGAATTAGATTGAAATGAAAGATTAAAATATCGTGATCAATTCTCTCCAATTCAAAACTATCAGGGAGGTATCGATCAATACTTGTGCAAACCATAGAGATTATGAGGTTGCTTGAACAACTCTCTACACAGCAAATGATAAGTATTTCGAAACAGTGCAAATAAATCTTTTCCATGAAAATTACTATTTCGCAAGAAAACACAAACAAAAGCAAGATTATTATTCATCATATGATAATGATTTTTTTGTTTTCCCGTCCTTACAGTATCTTGTCCTGATCAGAACTAATTCTCAATTGATTCCAAGTTCATAAATTATCATGATAAAGAAATAAAACCCAGCTGAAACATAAAATTAAAGAAGGAGAAAAAAAACAAGAAGAAAAGTTTATGGGGTTTGAGCTTGAAGTATACTTGGCCTTCATGTCACGTAGGGATACAAAAAATTTTGAACCAAACCAAGACTCTTACGATGAGTATAGCTCAAAACCCACCAAGATAAATATATACATACATATGTGTTTATATCTGCATCAAGAGGTGTAGCAGTGAGAGACCCACCTTCCAGCAAATTAAGTCGGTCTTCGCGGCAAAAATTTCCTACAAACTGGTCGTTGTTCATGGCATATCACCAACAACATGAAGTTAGATACAGTTGAAGTGGTGAGATGCCATGAACACGATCAGATTTTAGTAATTTGATCGTATTTCACCATGGAATTGAAGCCTTCCTGGAAAGCATATATATATATATATATATATGTCTCAGAGCCAGACAAACATACAAAAGCAGCAACCAAAACAGTTTTGTATGCATGGTTGAACTCTTCTTCTTGGAAATTGCCTTATGTGCTAAAAACTTCCTACAAACTGATCGCTGTTCATGGCATATCATCAACAGTATGCTATATGCATTTGGTGTGCACACTTGCATACCGTGTGTCTCGTGTGCACTTGCGCATTGGGTTCACGCTTGTGCACACGGCCGCTTGGTTTGGCTAGCATTGGTGTCGTGGGGCATAATGTTGTGGGCTTAACAGTCGCTATTCGGTAGTGTCTTTCCTTGCGGGCAACCTTGACGCGGGGCGCTAAGTGCTTCAAGGATGGAGGTGTCGTGCCTAACAGGTGATGCTTGGCTGACGCGCGCATGTCTAGTTGTACATGACCATCTGGCTTGTGTTTCAAGAGGGACTGGCGCTAAGCACATTGCTTGCAGTGTGTGCGCGCATTTGAGTATGGCGTTGCTATCGCCTATAGCTTGGGTTGCCTTATGGCTTGAGCATCAGAGGTCCGTGCTTAAAGAGTTATGCAGGGCATTACGGATGGATCCTGGACAAGCGCATAATCTTATGCCTTGGTGTTTGAGTTTGGCGGGACTATTGCTTGGTGCATAGTCGCCTCACGGGTGTATTCCGCTGCGTATGATCATGGCGGGTCGTATTACTGTCACCGTGTGGTGCCCGAACTGCCAGCCCGTGACAGTTGGTATCAGAGCACTAACCATCATGGTGTGCATTTATTGGGTGTTGCTTCTCTTATCCGTGTGGGCATACTCTTCATTTGTGGTGGACTTCTCCCAATGGGTTGTTTGCTTCAGATTGTTGGTTGTCGATTTATCGGTGGAGCGAGTTTCATTCCATCTTGTGACGAATGGATTGGTGGCCCGAGCTAGCAGTTTTCCAGTCTATGTGGGCTAAAATCTTATGGTATCAGTGGACATGGTTGCTGTTTGAACCCCTTTAGTACCTTCTTAAAGTGGCCGCTTCAACAAGCTTTGGACGCGCGCTCGGTCCTTTGATTGTGGTCATGGTGCACAATGCAGCAGGCCTTCTTAAGGATGTGCATGGGATCGACTTTGTAGTGCATAAACGCTTCTGTGTGTTAGATCAAATGATTTTGGTGTATAGCTAGTAGTGCTGCTTTGTTGGATTGGTGGGTATTTCTACAGTATGTGAGCTTGTGCGAAAGGACTTGCTTCGTGTTGTGGGGATTTGCTTGCCTTCATTTGACCCTTGAGTTGGCCAAAACCGTTGGCAGCTTTGCTCGTATTATTGCATGGTGACTTTGTTGGCTTCGTGCTTGCTTAGTGAATTGTGCTCATTTCTGCGCTTGGCTGTTGGCATTGTGAAGAGCGTGTTCTTATCTCAAATTTTGTGTGGTCTTGCCTCGTTATGATACATGTTGGCTAGTGGATGCCAGGTGGCTCAGAGGAGTTCATCGTTGCTAGAGAGCACCGTGTAGCGATGGTTCATCAAGACATTAAAGTCCTCCGGCGGAAGGAGGCATTGTGGGCAGACTTCGAGTGAAGATCCGTGGATCAGGCACTGGAGCTGTATGTGGGCAGACTTTGGGTGAAGATCAGAGGATCAGACACTGAAGCTGCATGTGGGCAAACTTTGGGTGAAGATCAGAGGATCAGACACTGAAGCTTTGCAAACTGATTTCAGGTGAAGGCTAAAGAGCTGAGGTACTGGAATAGTGTGGGCTGATTTCGAGTGAAGGCTAGAAAGCTGAGGCACTGAAACAGTATAGGTTGTCTTCGGGTGCAGGTCTAAGGACTGCGGTACTGGAGCAACATTGTGGGAACTTCAACAGTTGGAACCGTTTGCTAGTGGGCAGTGTTTACTTTGACAGTGCAGACGGACTTGCATCCGGTGGGAGCGCCGGTCAGATGGGAACTAGTGTGGGACAGAACCACAGGTTGTCGCGAGGGCATCTTTGGGTCATGCACAGGGTGACTTCTGATGTCAAGTGAGCTTTTGTGGGTTCACCTGCGGAGTTTGTGTAGAGGGTGCACGCGGAGTACTCGTCGATGAGGGCATCGAAACCTCGAAGTGGTGGAGGGTGTATGACGGCCAATGCACGTCTTTCTTTTGTGCGCGACGGACAACGCCTATTCAGGTACATATTGCCCACGGATGGAGCAATATGGTACGGGGCACTTGCTCAGAGGAGTTTGTGTTTGCTTTATGTGGTGGAAAAGGTGTCTTGTTTTGCTTTGCCGAGTTCAGCATGGGAGTCTGGGCGAACCTTTGCTTCGAGTAGCTGTGGGGGCAAATTTGGTGGCGACCGGATTTGTAGGCAATCAGCACAGAGGTGTTAGTCTGCGAGGAGTGGTGGCAACTCATCGTGGGGGCATATAAGCACTACCGCATTCAGCGTTATGCTTGGCATCAACGGGGGCGTTGATCATTCGAGTGGTGGAGAGTGTCAGGAGTTGGCACTAGTTGTGGCGTGTGCCAGGAGTTGGCACTGGGCTTTGGCATCATCGAGGACGATGATGGTTGAAGTGGTGGAGAATGTCACGGGTTGCCACCCGTGGCACGTCGGGGGCCGCGAGGGACCTTGGCGTGGGGCATGTCTGAGCATGATTGGCCGGTGGCATGACAATCTCGTAATTTGTATTTTTCATATTTATTGGATTTATGGATTATGACTCCTCGAGGGGGTAGGATGTTTCTTCCTATCAGTTTGGAGATGGCTCAGAATGCTATTATAAGGGGGGGCATGGTGTTGACTCTACCACCCCCTGGTGCTACCGAAAGGGACAGCATTCAAGTGAGTCCTCCAAGGGAGTGGGCGAGACTTGGGGGCCGGCTGTGGCACGTGGCTGCAGTCCTCATGCTAGTCAAGGGGCTACATGGGCGGCATTGTGCCCGGTGGGGCAGATGTTGGGCATTGGCGTCGAGGATGGGGTTGTGGCATTCGCACCCGCTACGCCATAATTATAAAGTGGTGGGGCTTATGTCCATGACGGATTGGACCTCGGTGTGCACACTTGCATGCCGTGTGTCTCGTGTGCACTTGCGCATTGGGTTCACGCTTGTGCACACGGCCGCTTGGTTTGGCTAGCATTGGTGTCGTGGGGCATAATGTTGTGGGCTTAACAGTCGCTATTCAGTAGTGCCTTTCCTTGCGGGCAACCTTGACGCGGGGCGCTAAGAGCTTCAAGGATGGAGGCGTCGTGCCTAACAGGTAATGCTTGGCTGACGCGCGCATGTCTAGTTGCACATGGCCATTTGGCTTGTGTTTCGAGAGGGACTGGCGCTAAGCACATTGCTTACAGTGTGTGCGCGCATTTAAGTATGGCGTTGCTATCGCCTATAGCTTGGGTTGCCTTATGGCTTGAGCATCAGAGATCCGTGCTTAAAGAGTTATGCAGAGCATTACGGATGGATCCTGGACAAACGCATAATCTTATGCCTTGGTGTTTGAGTTTGGCGGGACTATTGCTTGGTGCATAGTCGCCTCACGGGTGTATTCCGTTGCGTATGATCATGGCGGGTCGCATTACTGTCACCGTGTGGTGCCCGGCCTGCCAGCCCGTGACACTAACCCTTCCAAGAAACAAAGAAAAGACGAAAAAAAAAAAAAAACTAATAAAGGTAATTCTATCAACTTGAAAATTCACACCGAATTTGATGTGTTTGAATGGGACATATTATTCTAGTAAAATTTGTTGTACAAATTTTATAGAGAAACAGCTTTTTCACAAAAAAAAAAAAAGGAAAAAGAAAGAGTAAAGCTTGAGCTGATTCATACAGGGAATGCATGTGAAGGAGAGAGGAGACACGCATTTTGGTTTTTGGAGTTGGTGGAATAATTGTGAGCGAATATTTGAAGATATTTGGTAGTAATTTTCTTTTTCTGGTAAAATATTTGCAGGAAATTAATCTGTTTACTTTTGGTATACTTTAAATTAGCAGTAAACATGTGATATGTACGGCAAGTTATGTACGGGATTGAGAAAAAAAAGGTAAAAATTGTTTAAGAATGTATTGTTTGCATAAAGTATTTTGATATTCAATATCTTATATATAATTTATAAACATAATGAATACATTGAGATATGATTAAGAGCATAATATTAGGTCACAAATTTAAAGAATAAGCTTTTTTGTCAAAAACAAAAAAATACTTGCCACTTTAAATTAATGTATTGCAAAAAAGAATCATTAGTAATAGACAAAAACTGAAGTGATCAACTTAATTTTTGCAAAAGGATATTAATAGAAATATTTGAATTAGTTGAATTTAGATTTTTTTCTAAAAAACTATTAATAGAATTATTCCTTTAGACCCAATCACAAATGAATAGGGTTTTAATTTAATGTTTGACCTAGGATATAAACATTATAAAAAAAAGTAATCTGGGTGTTACACATACTATATTTAATTAGGGTCCACATAAAAGCTGTAATAAAGATTTATACAAAAAAAAAATCAGTGATTAGCTGATACACCTATTTCAATTTTTTTCTAAATTTATAACTCTAAAAGATGAGTTAGGCTTTTAAACTCAAAGACCAAACAACCAACTACTATAATATACTATAATTGCATAACAATGGGTGTATATTTTTTAAAACTTTTAAGGGAGTGAGTTTAGAAAGCACATAATAGCTTGAATTCTGATATAGATTTTAGGAAAATATGATATTAATTGATAGACTTTATTAATTATAGATCCATATATACTATATATATCATTCAATTAGCGAGAGTTTTAAAGTTAAAATTATTCTAATATTACAAAAAAATAAAATCAGTCAAAATTATTATAGTATTGATATAGATAGATATATGGATTGAATTTACAAAAGTTAGAAAAAATAAGAAAAACTTAGAAAGAAACAATGATACTTTGACACATGTATCGTCTATATCACAAAGTATTGATAACTTAATGACACATAATCTTTCTATTTAAAAATTTTTAGATATAATTTATGATTAAGAAAGGTTTCTTTAGGAGCATTATAACTAAAGAATTTTAAAATGTTACTATAACTGTTAATACATGGAATTTATAAAATTAAGAAGAAAGAAAAAAAAATTAGAAAGAACCAATGATATTTTGATACATGTATTTTGTTTGTCACGAAGTACTAATACTTTAGTTATACATATTCTTTCTATTTTAAAATTTTAAATCTTATTTATGATTAAGGAAGATTTCTTTACGAGCATTATAATTAAAAAAAAATTAAAAATATTACCATAACTACCAATAAATAATATTTATGAAGTTTAGAATAAATAAATTAAGAGAAACTAATAATAATATGACACATGAAGAAAAAAAGATTAAAACTTTCAACTTCAAAGACCTATGATCACTTGTAAATAATGTGATTGTAATTCGCTAGTATGTGATTGTAATGTAGTAATAATTCAGTAAGTCGAGATCGAATCCACAGAGAACGGTTAACAAAGCATGCAAAGTTGGAGTTGAAAATTCACTCACAGTAAAAGATAAATCCACTCACGGTAAAAGATTAGATACTGACTAAGGCATACTAAATACCGTAGTATGGCAATGGTTTCAATTGGAACCTAAACCAACCAGTTTGAATTCCATCAATAATAGTATCGCTGAGATCTAGACAATTTGTGCAGAAAAACAGTAACCAAAAGAAAAATGTTTTGCTTTGGAAGGTTTGATAATTATGGAACTAGACTTTAACAAAAACGATCTTAAATCCAATTGATCAGACCACCCGATTCACTCGAAATATCAACGGAGGTTTTGTAACTCAAATCATTGGTTTCGTCTTGAGTCTTTGATTTGAAAGATTTAGTGATAAAAATATAATTTTAATAATAATTAAATCTAGAACAACAAAATTAAAATCATAGATTCATACCATCGATTTGTATATACCCACCGCTTTGTCAAGGCAGAATGTATTATAAACATAGTTAACAATCTAAAATTTCTCAAAATTATAGAATTTAATTACCAAGAAATACCAATTACCTCTCTTGATATCCCAAGACTTGGACGATCTTCACAATTGGCACTAAAAATAAAATTATCTACTCATAAAATTAAAGAGATTTGACTTGACAAAAAATGGCTTCATAAATAATTGGAAGCTTCAACATATATATCTCTCTCTTGCCTCCTCTCAAGATCTCCCTCTTGTTTCTCTTGGTGTTGATATTTATAGACTCACAAGATGAAGTCATTCATTCTCTATAATGATGTATTATTATTTTTTTAATTATTAATTATTCTTTTGTCTTCTTTTTATGTTAATTACCGTCTTTTTATATCAATTGTCATCGTTCCACGTCAATTTTCATGTGAGTTGCCTTCTTTCCATGTTAATTGTCATCTTTTCATGACAATTTCTATGTGAGTTTCCTCTCTCTTTCATCTAAAAGCAAAAGTAAAAGCATGCATTGCTTGTTTTGGTGGAGTTGTTAAAAAATAGATATTTGCTTATGTGGGTGGGTTCCAATCAATAAAGACTCATTTATTTCTATATGAGTTTACTCTTTCTTTTATCTAAAAGCCTACAAAATACTCAACAAAATTTATTAAGATTAAAAGTAAATTAATTAAAATTATTTATAATTATTTTAATGCTAATAAACACAAATCATGAATTTGTAATTACATTTTTACAATTTAATCAAGCTGCTAGTCTATTACTATAATATACGGTATAGATGTCATAATTTTAGTGATTAGAAGGGAGTTATGATGGCTCCACAGTAGAGAAGCGTGGAAATAATTTAGACAGATATTATATATATTCGTAATCATGCAATTTATTCATGTTACTCAACAGAGAAGTTCTTCCTTTTATTTTTTTTAACTTTCTTTTTGTTGTGTGACTTCAAATGTTCAGATCCAGGTGAGAAGGGCAGCTGCCCCCATTTACTTAGTAACTTTCATTATGAATTAAATTTTTTGCTTATAATTATTTAATTTTATGTTGTAAATAAATTTTTTATTTATAATTATTTAAGCCTAAGTTGAAAATAAAGTGCATTGCCTCCACTAAATTTATTTACACTTATATGTATGAATTTACTATCATGTTAAAAAATAACTAACATTGAATTTTTTCCAACTGAATTTTTCTTTTAGAAATACTTTTTCTAAAGAGGCATTTTGAATTTTCGCCATTGGTTACTGGTCGAGCCACTGGAATGGAATGAGATAAGAATCTCTGGAGATCTTTCCTCTCCACTTACTCGTAACAGGCTTTCCCTCTGTAGAAGACTTCTTTCCCTTTCTCATTCGGACCAATGTCTCACTTTAAAAAAAATGATAAAATTATATGGGATTTTAACTCTTAATACATGTGAGTTTTAAAATTTTGAGATCTTCAAAAAAACGGTTTTGTATGAATTTGACTAGGATAGTTGATTAGGCTATTAGGACTTTTTTCTTTTTTTTCAAATGAAATAATCATACGATCTATTTTGCTCCCGTAAGGTCCGTTTCTTTGCGCACACGCCGGGCCAGCTGCGAGCAAGGGCGGATAAACAGTGGGCTCAGTGGAGATACTTGCCTCTACTGAAGTGTCAAATGCACCGTTTTGTAATGCTATTTATTTGATCATAAGTTATAAATACAAGTATTTTTTCTACTAAAATTTAATTCTGCCCCTACTAATCTTTTATTATTTGGCCGAGTATAAGTGAACTAATTAGTGTTTAGCTCTGCTTTTATCACTACAAATTATATTAAATTATAAATTACTGAGTGGTTGATTTGTTAAAATTTATTTTATGTTAAGAGGTTTGATATTAAAGTCACAAGTTTGTTGAATTGTGACTTGTTAAATAAGCACAATTTTTGTGTACGATCCTATAAGAGTTTTTACCCGTTTGAATAAAAATTTTGGATTCGTCCTGATTGCGAGGCGACACCAAGTACAAGTACCACTACGTCTTCCGCGTGCGCTCCAACGGCGACGAGAAAGGATCGTACGGTGGAGGGGAACCACATCAGCGGCGCTCCCCTCGGTGCCGGCTAGTGCAGGGACTGCCACCGCCTGCGGTGAGAATCCTGATTTTCTGGCTAGCCTGAACGGGTTGACATTAAGGGAAGGAGGTGAAAATCGTGATTTTCCGGCGAGTCTGAGCAGGTGGTACGTGTCGGAATCGGATGTTGCCGCCGACGACTAATGGATCACCGAGCTGGTGGAGTAAAAATGCAAGTGAAGGTGATGAAGATTACTGCTGAAGCAAAGATTTTTATGGTAAGGTCTGTGAGGAGTTATTGAAGAGGCAAAGCTTCAATCATGTGTTTAGTAAAGTGATTATGTATTTCTACGTTCTATCTTTCTTTAAGTTTATGTTTAAATAAAGGAGAGTATGAAGTATACTCTCCTAATTTTGGTGAGAAGGTTGATGTAAAAATTTCAATATCTTTCTCTACTTGCATTCAACAAGAAGAAGATGGATCACCAATGAACAAAATTTTGGACAATTCGCCTAACCAAATTCTTAGAAAATTACCCAATAGTTTACGAAGAGTTACCGGAGTTAAACATACCATCGAGAGCAATTTGGACCCCCATGAATGACATTTCTTCATAAGTTTACACAGTTAATTCGATGCTTGAAATCTTTATGCAGTCTAATTGGTATTTAGTTGAATTCCGAGCAAGTTGTTACATCTCCTAAATTTTAACCTTAATTGTAGCGTTTCTGTGGAAGATGGACTACAATTCAGTCTCTTTGGTGTTCAACTGTTCTGATATTGAAGTTGAATCAATGAATTATTCTGTAGCAGCTATGAGAAGTGAGCGGAAATCGTAAACAAGAACTATACTATTCAATTGAAAATTATCTACTTAGGTATTATGCCCTTTGGTTATGAGCTCTATCCGAACATTGTTTCGGATATTCTAGATACAGGATTTATGGGATCTTTTAATTAGTTATTTTTATTTTTGTCTTCCTGTTATAATATCTTATTAATGTGTGTTCTTGGGAAAAATATTTTTCCAAAAGATAAGATTTGGGGGCACATTAACGCAGTGATATCCATATGGTTGCACATATGATAGGTTACTAAAATCTATTTCATTGCATGTCTAACCATATAAACTTGCTGATAGTAAAAATATCAACCATGAAAGGAAGGGACCAAGATGCACAAAAATGAGACTGCAAATTTACAATTTTTATGAGAGTCCAAAAATACATAGGGGCCAGGGACTTAAGCACATGAAAATTGTGTGACCAACTTGACCATGGCAGACTTGCATCTATTAATAGAAACCTCTGAAATTAAGCTAACAGTAGAAGTCAGGTTATTTGCACCAGAATCTGCTAATTTCTGCAAAGAGGTAGCACACATTTTATTTGATATCCTACCAAATATGAGTCTAATTTCGATATATATAGTGAAACTAGAAAATAAATTCCAGAGGATATGGTGAAAAAAGTTGAATTGCAAGTACTGATATCTTACCAAGAAAAGATAAAGGGGAGAAAGAGAATTAGATAGAAATGAAAGATGAAAATAAGTGATCAATTCTCTCTAATTCACAACTTTCAGGGAGGTATCTATCAATACTTGCGCAAACCATATAGATAATGAGGCTGCTGGAACAACTTTCCAGTTTGTACACAGCAAAGGATAAGTATTTCGAAACAGTGCAGATAAATCTCATCGATAAACATTACTATTTCGCAAGAAAACACAAACAAAAGCAATATTAGTATTGATCATATGATAACAATTTTTTTTTCTTCCTAACGGGATCTTGATTATATCCTGATCAGAACTAGTTCTCGATTGATTCCAAGTTCATGAATAATGATAAAGAATCAAAACCTAGCAGAAGCATAAAATTAAAGGAGGAGAAAAACAGAAGAAGGGTTTATGGGGTTTGAGCTTTTGAAGTATACTTGGCCTTCATTTCACTCCTCTTCTATAGGGATACATGGACCAAAACAAGACTTTTTACGATGAGCGGTCATATCTGCCCCGGGACTCAAGAGTCAAAACCCACCAAGAAATATATATGTATTACATATATATATATATATATATTCATCAAGAGTTGTAGCAGTGAGAGACCCACCTTCCAGCAAATTAAGTCGGTCTTTGCGGCAAAAATTTCCTACAAACTGATCGTTGTTCATGGCATATCACCAACAACATGACGTTAGATACAGTTGAAGTGGTGAGATGCCATTAACACGATCAGATTATAGTAATTCGATCATTTCACCATGAAATTGAAGCCTTCCTGGCGCGCGCGCGAGCACACACACACATCACACACACACACATATGTCTCAGAGCCGGACAAACATACAAAACCAGCAACCAAAACAGTTCATATGCATGGTTGAACTCTTTTTCTTGGAAATCGTCAATATGCATGGGCTAAAAACTTCCTACAAACAGATCGTTGTTCATGGCATATCATCAAAGTAAGGTATACCGAACCAGATTGATGAGATGCCATGAACACGATCGGATTGTAGTGTTTTGGATTGCAAGAAAGAGATGGGTCGTTGGGGTTTGCTAAAGGGTCCTTATATAGGCACCTCACCAGGACCAACCAGGGATATCAGTAGCGACTCTTTTGGCATGTCTCTAAAGGCAAAATCTTTATTTATTTTTGGACAAGGATTTCCTATATATGCAAATTGATTGGGTAAATTTCAAATGTTCAGAACTTTAATTGGTATTCTTGGTTGGAAACGCATTGTGCCTTAGTAAGACATCTATGGTACCATGTTCATTGCAAAGATTGTGAAATCACACATCACACAGTAGTGTAGAGAGAAGATCATTGATAATTCCAGTTCATTTTACACAAAATCAAATCAGACTTTGCAATTGTAATTAATTGAGGAATGAGATTTCACTGACTGAAGAGACAAATAAAGTAGTTCAGACTGTAAGGTATTTTCATGGTGAAAGCACGTCTGGGTTTGGGGCCTTAGAGCTCAAACACTGTCCGGCAGTCCCATCATCACTTCTGAAGAGGCTAACCCTTCGAAGAAACAAAAAAAGATAAGAATAAAAAACTAATAAAAGTAATTCTATACAACCAAAAAATTCACATTAAATTTGATGTGTTTGAATGAGAGTACTTTATTCTAATACAAAGCCCCATTACGATAGCTTTTAAATAGAAAAATGTCATTAACATATTATCCTAATAGAATTTGTTGTACAAATTTTCTACAGAAATTGCTTTTTTGAACAATAAAAAAAAAAAGTAAAGCTTGAGGTGATTCATATGGCGAATGTATGTGGAGAGAGAGGACATGCATATTTGGTTTTTGGAGTTGACGGAATAAATGTGAGCGAATATTTGAAGATATTTGGTAGTAATTTTCTTTGTCAGGTAGAATATTTGCAGGAAATTAATTTGTTTAATTTTGGTATACTGCAAATGTCATAATTTTAGCGATTGAAAGGGAGCTATATATGGCTCCACAGTAGACAAGCGTGGAAATAATTTAGACTGAGACATTATATATTTGTAGTACTCATGCAATTTATTATTCTTCATGTTACTCAACAGAGAAGTTTTTCCTTTTGTTTTTTTAGCTCTTTTTTTTTTTTTTTTTTTTTTTGTTGTTGTTGTGACTTCGAATGTTCGGATCTTGGTGAGTGGAGCCGCTGTCCCAACTAGCTTAGTAACTTTCACTATTCTTTGAATTCTTTATTTATAATTATTGAATCCCAAGTTGTAAATAAAGTGTAGTTTGAGCCACTAAATTTATTAATACTTATATTTACAAATTTACTATCATGTAAAAAAAAATTACTAACACTGAATTTTTTTTTTTGAATTTTTTTTTCCTAACGGGGCTTTTTCTCATTTGAACCGATGTTTCACTTTTAAAAAAAAATTTGAAAAAGGATGTAAAAACTATATGGGATTTTAGCTCTTAATGCCGTGTAAGGTTTTAGAACTTTCGAGATCTTAAAAAAAAAAAATTTTGTATGAATTTGACTAGGATAGTTGATTAGGCTATTAGGACTTTTCTTTTCTTCAAATGTGATAACCATAAAGGGTTTATTCTAGGTATGACAATTGGACATGAAAAACCTAAATCCCACTTTACCCCGCTTTTAATAAGAAGGATTTAGGGTATGAACAAACAAGTTAAGAGTATGGTATAAGAAAGAAAACAAAATTCAATGCAGATTTGGGACAGAGTAGAGTTTTTAGGTCACCCCACTTGAACCTGCCTGATTATATTTTGAAATCGTAAATACTCCTGTTATATTTAATTATACAAAATATCTCCAGTATGTAAATAAATATTAAAATTTTAATGTTATTTCTTATTCTTGAATTTAAACGAATTCTTTCTCAATTTTATATTGTATTATTGGTTATATAATTTGCATTATTTTTTATTTTTAAATGTTTATTTTTACTTCAAAATTTTATATGAGTAAAACTAGTTCCAACCCGAACCGGATAAACTTAAAGTGGGGCAAGGGCAAAGTGGAAAAGTTGAGATAGAGTTCTCCAATTAAAAACGGGGTAGAATTTAGCTAACTCAATTTGAATCCCGCCCCGTAATTTTGAGTAAAGTTTTAAAAAAGATTATTTTGTATAATTTATTCATTTTTTTTTTTGTTAAACTACTGCTTTTCTTACCCACAATTTTGTTGAGTGGTAGGTATAGAGGCCGAGCCCCTTTTTGGGGTCTTTAGTATAGCCCACTAAACAGCAGGTCAATTGGGATTGAGAATATGAGACAATGCAACAAGGAGGCCTCGTTTGATAACGTTTTTTGTTTTTTTTTTTGAAAAAAATTAAAAAATGCTATTTGTTTAAATTTTTTTTTATTTTTTACAAAATTCGAAAAAAGAAAACTAAAAACACTAAAATGGGTGTATTTTCTCTCACAAAAATATTAGTCTAGTATTATTGGCACAACGATAACCTATAAACACTCATCATCAAACCATAAAAAACACACAGCAAAAATAAAAAACAAAAACACACAGCAAAAAATAAAAATTGACAGCGTTACCAAACGAACCCGGAGTGTTTCCAATGAAAACTGGACTTAATGGCCTTTCTTGGCACTCTCTAAAGGATGTAACAAGAATTTATACGACTGATGTACTTTCTGAAAACAGGAACATCTCATAGCTCAAAAAATTTATAAATTTGATGCACTAAAGTATAGAATTTTTTTATATAAGTAAGACATCACAATGTGACACGTATTTTTTAAAATTTAAATATAATAAAAAAATATAAAACTCCTGAACACGTATTGTATTCTGGTACTCGTTTGTGTAAAAATATTTTATACTATCGTTGCAACAAAATTAAACTTAAGCTCAAATCCCTGTGTTTACGCATCATCAATATGCAAGTACAATCATCATGCATACCTGTATATGGAACTTTGAATCGTGTTACGTACAGTCGTGGATAGCTCATTCTGATCAAGCTAGTGAAATTTTGTATTGAAAAGAAAAAAAACAAAAACTCATGCCGTATTTTCCGTATCACAACCAGTCTTCTTATTATCAGCTCTGCAAGTTTGTATGTTAAAACTAAACCCCCAATATTATATGTTCTCTATTTGTTTTCCCGTTATTGCAATTGACAAGACAGTGAGACGCATCACAAGTTCTCACCCATCATATAGCTTTTAATTACAAAAAAAAATTGTAATTTGCTAGTTTTTTGTACAAATTTTCTCGACTATGAGCCTTCTACACTAAAAGCTATTGGCCTTTTGATCTCCCCCTGAAAAAGAGATCAAGTGCGTGGACAGAGACAACTTCAAGGAGCTTGTGAACCAGAGATGTGCTGCTGCACAAACTGCTTAGCCTTGTCCTTCATCTCCCGAGCCTTGCTCGCCAGCTTCATGCGCAAACCAGAGGATATGGTGAAAAAAGTTGAACTTCAAGGCCTGATATCTTACCCAAAAATGATAAAGAAAAAAAAAAAGGAATTAGATTGAAATGAAAGATGAAAATATCGTGATCAATTCTCTCTAGCTAATTCACAACTTTCAGGGAGGTATCGATCAATACTTGCGCAAACCATATAGATTATGAGGCTGCTGGAACAACTTTCTGCACGGCAAATGATAAGTATTTCGAAACAATGCAGATAAATCTCTCCAAGGAACATTATTATTTTGCAAGAAAACACAAACAAAAGCAAGATTAGTATTGATTATATGGTAATGATTCATTTTTTCTTCTGCATGACAGGGTCTTGATTGTATCCTGATCAGAAGTAATTCTCAGTTGATTCCAAGTTCATGACTCATGATAAAGAAATTAAACCTAGCAGAAGCATAAAATTAAAGGATTGGAGGAGAGAAAAAAAAAAAGAAGGGTTTATGGGGTTTGAGCTTTGATGTATACTTGGCCTTCATTTCACTCCTCTTCCATAGGAATACAAAACATTTTGGACCAAAACAAGACTTACGATGAGGCTTCATATCTGCCCCGGATTTCAAAACCCAACAAGAAATACATGTGTATATATATACATAGAGAGAGAGAGAGAGAGAGAGAGAGAGAGAGACATTGCCCACCTTCCAGCAAATTAACTTGGCAAAAATTTCCCACAAACTGGTCGTTGTTCATGGCATATCACCAACCACGTGATGTTAGATACTGTTGAAGTGGTGAGATGCCAGGAACACGATCAGATTGTAGTAATTCGATCGTATTTCACCACGAAATTGAAAGCTTTCCTAGGACATATGTCTCAGAGCCAGACAAACATACAAAAGCAGCAACCAAAACAGTTCATATGCGTATAGGGTTGAACTCTTCTTCTTGGAAAGGTGTCTGTATGAACTAAAAACTTCCTGCAAACTGGTCGCTGTTCATGGCATATCATCAACAGTGTGCTATACCGAACCAGATTGATGAGATGCCATGAACACGATCGGATTGCAGTGTTTTGCTTAATTTGCAAGAAAGAGATGCGTCTTTGGGGTTTGCTAAAGGCTCCTTATATAGGCACCTCACCTGAATCAACCAGAGATATCAGTAGCAACGCTTTTGGCATGCCACTAAATGCAAAATCTTTATTTATTTTTCCCCCCGTATATATATATATATATATATAATATATATCTACGTATTGATTTGGTAAATTTCAAATGTTCATAACTTGAATCGGTAGCCTCGTAGGTTGGAAACGCATTGTGCCCTTAGTAGGATATTTAATTGGGAAAATCTTATTTTTACCATAATGTATATTTATTTTTGCCCTCTTAGTTTCAATCTTTTTAGTTATTGTTCATTCTATCTCATTTATGTTCTCATTTTAAATATGCATTTTTATACATATTTTTTAATGTGTCTTTATCCCACCTATTATAACACTTTATAATTTTTTTTATCTATTTTATTTTTTTAAGTTTCTTATCTATTTGAAGGCTTTGTTATGTTCTTCTTATATATTATTTTTTATTAATTAAAGTTATGGCCATTAACCCATAAAAGTATAAAAAAAAATAGTCTTAAAAACCTATTCTTTTTTTTTTTTTAAGAAACCCAGTAGAGTTAATATTATTATCACTTTACATTTCTAATATTGACTTGATTAAGACTTACATACTTTAAACTTATTTTAGACTCCTCACAAATTAATTTAACTAGAGGCCCAATAAGTTAATAAAATATAGTTACAAGTTCATAAATCCATTTAATATCAATACTAAAAGAAAAAAAAAATGCATAGAACAATTTGAAGTCTATATCTGAAAAATATGAACAAAAAAAAAGAAAAAGAAAAATTGCAATAAGAGATAATAGTTAGGAAAAACCTCATTCTTATTGCTATTTTAAAGAAAAAGAAAAAATATATTTTACTTGGTCTATGTATTATCTCTTATTGCTATTTTTATTTTTATTTTTTTTATTATGTTTTTTTAGTATAGGCCTCAAATTACTGTATGCACTTTTTTTCTTCTAATATTGATATTAAATGGATTCATAAATTTGTATTTATATTTTATATAAGCTATTGAGCCTCTAGTAAAATTAATTTATGAGGAGTTTGAAATAAATTTAAAATATGTAAGTCGTAATCAAGTCAATATTAGAGATGTAAAGTGATAATAATTATAACTCCATTGGGTTTTTTTTTTTAAAGAATAGGTTTTTTTAGAGACTAACTTTTTATATACTTTTGTCGGTTAACGACCATAAATTTAATTAATAAAAAACAAGATATAAAGAGGACATAGCCTTCAAATAGATAAGAAAATTCTTTATTTAAAAAAATCAAATAGATATAAAAATTATAAAAAGTTATAATAAGTGGCATAAGGGCACATTAAAAAATATGTATGAAATGATATATTAACAATGAGGGCATAAATAAGATATAAGGGACAATAATGAGAATAGTTAAAATTAAAAGGACAAAAATAATATGTTTCCTATTTAATTTTGTCTATGGTACTACGTTCACTGCAAAGAATGCGCATTCACACGTTACACGGTCGTTGGTGGCAGAAATTAAGATAAAAAAGAGTTGATAAATTCCAGTTCATTTGACTCAAAACCAAATCTGACTTTACCATTGTAATTAATTGAGGATTGAGATTTCACTAAGGTGTGTTTGGTTTAAGAATTTGATGATAAAAAAAAAGGGATATCTTTTGAAGTTTATTAAAATGTAAGACAGTATTTCTTTTAAGTTCTGAAAATTACACTGACCTCTCTCTCTTGTCAGTGTTTGTTTAGGCTGATGGCAACAGTGAAATTACAGTTTTGCCGTTGCTAACGAATGAAATTTTCTTACTCTTGCCATCCCTCCTGCACTTTATCTGTCTCCTCTTTCCTCACAGCAACCAAATCGCCAATGACCCATCACTATCTTCGTCACTCATCTGCCAATGCCTCACTAACCATCCATTCCACGGCCGCATCCCTACCAGGCTACCACCCACCTCCACTACCTTGCCGCCACCACCCCCGTTGCCTGTGCCAAATGTCACTGCCCATAATTATAGCGAATAAAGAAGAATTTGTTACTCTGTTGCTTTAGCAGCCACCATTGTACTTCCACCACCATTCTCTTTTCACCACCACCACCATTACAAATACAACCTGACCCATACAATCAAATCTGAAATACATTCCATTAACAATCATTCTCCCCCCATCGCCCAACAAGACCACCCCGTGAGACACCCACCACTGGTGCCATGACCGAACACTAGCACCCACCGATTTTGTTTTTACCGGAAATTGAGTTTTAAATTCCACCATTTTCGGTTTCTCTCCATATCACTGTTTTAGTCTCTCTCCAGATTCAATCTCTATATTGGAGACTATCGTATTTCTCTCGTATTAGAAACATCTTACATTGGCCAACCACATAGACTGAAAAAAGAGGAAATTTTAGGTAGAAAAGAGTGAGGGCTTGCACAAACATATGTTGGAAGAGGATGGCGATGGTGATAGACAATGCATTAACATTGGCTAAAATCATGCTTGATTGATTCTGCACAACTTTAGAATAGGGATCATCAATCCTTGATTGTATCCTTAACTGATGTTCTTTCCCTTCATGTATTCGTCACATGTTACTATAAATACAATACACAGCAAACCCTTTTGGGTGTGCTTATTCATTGAATTACATGGTATCAGAGCTTAATCATTGCTGAATTTCGATCCATTATCCTTCCTTCTCCTTATCCTTGCTGCTATGGCCTCCTCTGCCTCTTCCAATTCTTCAACTGTTGCTGCATCATCTTCTTCAGGGATTCTTCCTAACTTCCCTTCTTTTCAAAATATCACTCATCTCGTTTCTGTCAAGCTTAATCGTTCAAACTACCTTCTTTGGAAAAGCCAACTTGTCCCGATTCTTCGCAGTCAAGATCTTTACAAATATGTTGATGGTTCTTGTCCTGCTCCTCCTAAATATCTTGACTCCTCTTCTGATGAGTTATCCAATCCTCCACCTTTCAATCCTGATTATATTACATGGGATCATATTGATCAAATGTTACTCAGTTGGCTTAATGCCACTCTCACTGAGCCTGTTCTCTCTCAAGTTGTTGGTGTTACGACATCGCGAAAAGTATGGCTTGCTCTGGAGCAAGCATTCTCTGCGTCTACAACTGCTCGTATTCTTAATCTTCGGTTTCAACTCCAAACTATCAAAAAGGGCAACCTCTCTGTTCCAGATTTTCTTCAACGCATCAAAAGCATTGCTGATGCACTAGCTGCATCTCAACAGCCAATATCTGATGCTGATCTTGTTCTCCAAACACTTTCTGGCCTTGGTCCAGCATATGAGTCCTTTTGCACTGCTATCACAGTACGCGCTCATCCAGTTTCTTTTCTTGAACTCCAGTCCCTTCTACTCAATCATGAACTTCGTCTTGAACAAAATTCTCTTGCTACTCAAACCACTGTCCATACAACAGCTTTTCTTGCTCAGTCTAACCGTGGGTATGGGCGTGGTCGCGGGCGCAACCACACAGGAAATCGATCAACCTTTAGAGGTCGTGGTCGCTCCACCAATCACTCTCAATCATCTTCCTCTTCACATAATAACCCAGGCATTCTAGGCTCTGGCCCAGCCAATGACCGACCAACTTGTCAAATCTGCGGAAAGCGTGGTCATGTCGCTCTTCGGTGTTATAGTCGCTTTGATCAGACCTTCCAGCCTGATGATTTGCCATCTGCCTTTGCTGCTATGAGTATTCCTTCGTCTGATCAGCAATGGTTTCCAGACACTGGAGCCACCAACCATATGATGGCTGACCTTACTTCTCTTTCAGCTCACCAGGCATATGAAGGAACAGACACAGTTTGTGTTGGTAATGGGTCTCAACTTCCTATTACTCATACTGGTAATGTGACATTACATACTTCTCATTCCTCTATGCCTCTGCACAATGTTCTCCGAGTTCCTGCTATTACTAAAAATCTCATTTCTGTGGCTCAACTTACAAAGGATCTGGATTGCTTATTTATTTTTTCTTCAAATGGCTTTCTTGTAAAGGATCGCAAGTCGGGGAGAGTACTCTGCGCAGGGCCGAGTGAAAATGGTCTCTATCCAATCTCCACCTTGCAATCAAAGATTTCTACTCCTCAAGCTTTCTTTGGTGCTCGTGCAAGTGGAGACGTGTGGCATATGCGACTTGGACACCCTCACTTAGAGTTACTTCGCTCTTTAGCATCAACTAAAGCTTTAGCTATTAGTGGTTCTATTCCAAATAAGAGGTTCTGTCCATGTTGTTTAGCGGGTCGAATGTCCAAATTACCATTTTGCTTCTCATCTAGTAACGTTGATTCTGCTTTGGAAGTGTTACATTCTGATTTATGGGGTCCTGCTCCCATTACATCTAATGATGGTTATCGCTATTATCTGATCCTTGTTGATGAATTCTCACGCTTCACCTGGTTTTATCCTTTATATAAGAAAAGTGAGGCTCTCTCATGTTTTGATAATTTCAAGCGTTTAGTGGAAAATGTACTCTCTTCTCAAATCAAGTGTTTACAATCTGATGGTGGCGGTGAATACAATAGTTTGGCCTTCTCTAAGTACTTAAACATTCATGGAATTCTTCATCAAATTTCTTGCCCTTCCACTCCGCAACAAAATGGAATTGCTGAGCGGAAGCATCGTCATGTTGTCGAAATGGGTATCTCTTTACTTGATCAAGCCAAGATGTCCAAAACATTCTGGGTTGAAGCTTTCTCAACCATTGTTTATATCATTAATCGTTTACCATCTAAAGTTTTGAAGGGCCGCTCACCTTATGAGGTTCTATTTGGTCACTGTCCTGATTATAACCTTTTCCGCACATTTGGATGTGCATGTTACCCATATCTCGCTCCTTTCAATTCCCATAAGCTTGAGTCTCGAACACGGCAATGCATTTTCATTGGTTATGGGACCAACCAAAAAGGCTACAAGTGTCTCGATCCAACCTTTGGCCGTATATATATTTCTAGACATGTGGCTTTTGATGAGACTTATTTTCCTTTTGCAGAAATGGATGCCACTCCGACGGCACCAACTTCAAGCCCAGTGCCTCTTCATTGGATGTTTCCTGAAGGACCACCCCCACTTTTCACTGCTACAACTCCCGTTGCTCCTAATACCTCACTGTTATTGTCAGATTCCCCTCTTACCTCCGATGCATTAACTTCCTTTCCACCTAGTTCTCCTTCACCTCTTGAACCTACCACTACCCAACCTTCCCCTTCCCCACTTATACCAACCAACATTCATCCTATGCTTACTCGCCTAAAGCATGGTATTCGAAAACCCAAAGTCTTGCTTACTACCAAACATCCTCTTCCTATCTCCCTTAGCTCTATTTTAACCACAGTGCAACCTCCTGACCCCACCTCATATACAGCTGCTGCAAAAGAACCACATTGGTGCCACGCAATGGATGAAGAATTCCATGCTCTTATGAAAAATGGAACCTGGTCCCTTGTCCCACAGTTGCCCACAATGAATGTTCTTGGATGCAAATGGGTTTTTCGGATCGAAAGAAAATCTGATGGCTCTGTTGAGCGCTATAAAGCTCGTCTTGTAGCAAAAGGCTTCCACCAACGGTCAGGTGTTGATTTTGATGACACCTTCAGTCCGGTTGTCAAAACACCAACCCTTCGTCTCATTTTTTCGCTTGCAAGCACCTTTAATTGGCCACTCTAACAGCTCGATGTTCGTAATGCCTTCCTTCATGGAACTCTCAATGAAGACGTCTATATGGCACAACCTATTGGCTATGTCGATCCTCAGCAACCCCATCATGTGTGCCACTTGCACAAAGCTCTTTATGGCCTCAAGCAAGCCCCTCGGGCATGGTTTCATCGTTTTCGCTCTGCTTTACAGGAACTCGGTTTTTCCAGTAGCCAATGTGACTCCTCATTGTTCATTCGGCACACTTCCAGTGGTTCCATCTTCTTGCTTCTTTATGTTGATGACATTGTTATTACCGGAAGTGATCAATCTGGCATCTCCTTCACAATCAGCCATCTTGCTGCAAACTTTGATATGAAGGATCTTGGTCCCCTTCATTTTTTCCTCAGTATGGAAGTCTCTCGTACCCAATCATCTATCACTCTATCCCAAAAGAAGTATGCCTTAGATATTCTTAAAAGAACTGATATGCTTGGTGCCAAACCAGTATCTACTCCTGTTTCAAGTGGTAGTAAACTTTCTCATACTGATGGTGACCCTTACTCTAATCCCCAATTTTATCGCCAAATTGTCGGGTCACTTCAATATTTGACCATCACTCGCCCCGACATCTCATATGCTGTAAATCAAGTCTGCCTCTTCATGCAAAATTCGACAACTCTGCATTTTGAAGCTGTGAAACGAATTCTTCGCTATGTCAAGGGCACCCTTCACTTCGGTCTTCATTTTCAACCCATAACAAATTTTGAACTTACAGCATATTCTGATGCAGATTGGGCCGGCTCCAAGGATGATCGTCGTTCCACTTCAGGCTATTGTTTGTTTCTCGAACCAAATCTCATAACCTGGTGCTCCAAAAAGCAACCTACAGTTGCATGATCCAGCACTGAGGCAGAATATCGAGCTTTAGCAACTTGTACCGCTGATCTTTGCTGGCTTCAATATATTCTTCGTGACTTGCAAATTCAACTTCCACAGCCTCCAACTTTATTTTGTGACAACATTAGTGCCACTTATCTTGTTGCTAATCCTATCATGCATGGTCAGACCAAACACATTGAAGTTGACTACCATTTTGTCCGTGAACGAGCTGCTCGAGGTGCACTTACTGTTCGCTATATTTCCACCCATCTTCAAGTGGTTGATACCTTCACCAAAAGCCTTGCTGCGAAGCGTTTTGCTTGGGCTCGTAACAATCTCAATGTGGTGCCCTCCCCACCTGAGATTGAGGGAGGGTGATAGACAATGCATTAACATTGGCTAAAATCATGCTTGATTGATTCTGCACAACTTTAGAATAGGGATCATCAATCCTTGATTGTATCCTTAACTGATGTTCTTTCCCTTCAATGTATTCGTCACATGTTACTATAAATACAATACACAGCAAACCCTTTTGGGTGTGCTTATTCATTGAATTACAGATGGTTGATGTATTTTGGGCTGACTGTACACAGATATACAAACATGTATATATATACTGGTAGTTAATCGAGTGAGGATACCCACAAAATCTGGTTAATTTGGTTGTGGTGGTGTGATTGTGTACTCAATTGCAATTCATTTGGATGTTTAATTGGTGGTGGGGTAGGAGAAATTTAAATAGAGGGTTTGGTTACAGATGGTTCGTGAGGGATGGGTCGGGGCTGTGAGGTGAGGCTGGGCAGTGGGTAGAAAGGTGATGGTGGGTTAGGAGTGGTGATTTGGGTCTTAGAGAGAGAGGTGGAGGCGGCGGTGCCTTGGGGATGAATATGGCTGTGGCATGGCGGTGGTTTTTGGGGATGTGATGTTCCGGAAAGGAAAGGGGTAAGATGGTGGTGGTTCCTGTGTGGACTGTGCCTTTTAGAAAGTGAAAATGGCGATGAAGATGGGTAAGGACTGGACTGTGCCTTAACAAAAAAATTGTTTGATTATATATATATATTTTTTTGTTAATTACTGTTGTTAAGAACTAAGATGACAGGTGAGTCAATAAGTTATTAGTTTAATTATTAGTAGATCTTTGTAATTGAATGACACCTGGCATGGATAAAATTGAAAGTTTAAAAAGTAATGACATTACATCACCCCTGTTACTCAAACTAACGGCAGTTTCACGGGTGGAGGAGTTTTGCTATCAAAACTCAAAAAGAAAGAAAGTCAGTGCAATTTTCAAGACATGGAGTGCTATTTTATATTTTAATAAATTTTAAAAAAAGATAATGTAATTTATTAAAAAAATATTTAAAAAAAAACACAAAATAAAAGTTTATTTCTTGAATTTAAATAAATCCAAGCTCAACATACAACATAACTGGGGAGACAAAGTAGTTGAAATTGTAAGGTACTTTTCATAATGAAAGCACATCTGGGTTTCACCGTTAGGGCTCAAATACAGTCTAGCAGTCCCATTCTCACATGCGAAGAGGCTAACCCTTCCAATAAAACAAATAAATAAATAAATAAATATTTTACTTTAAAACAAAATAATTATTATTATAACTCTTATATACAAAAACATCATTAACGTATTATTTTTAAAGTAAAACTTTTCTAAAAAAAATAGCAATTTATTATAATGTAAAAACTTTTAGACTGACACGTTATATGTTTGTTGTCATGCAATTTATTCATTGTACTCGAGAGAGAAGTTTTTCCTTTTATTTTTTGGACTTCTTATTTTTTACTTTATTCTTGTTGTTGTGACTTTTAATGTTCGGATCGAGTGAGGCAGCTGTCTCCAGTAACTTAGTAACTTCCTCTATTCTTCAAATTTTTTTATTTATAATTATTTAATCCTAATTTGTAAATAAAGTATATTGCTTTCACTAAATTTATTAACATTTATATTTACGAATTTACTACAATGTAAAAACAAATTAATAACACTAAATTTTTTCCAATTGAATTTTTTTTTAGAAATTCTTTTTCTAATAGGGCTTTTTCATTTGAACGATGTCTCGCTTGTAAAAAAAAATTAAAAAAAATATGTAAAGTTATATAGGATTTTAACTTTTGTATGAATTTGAGTAGGATAGTTGATTTTAAGCTATTCCGACTTTTTTTTTTAATTGTGATAACCATAAATGGTTTATACTAGGAATGACAATTGGACTAAAAAATTTGAACCCCACTTCACCCGGCCCCTAATAGAAAAGATTTGGAATATGAATAATTGGGTTATAAGCGAGACATGAAGAAGAAAATAGAATCAAGTGAATCTGAGATGTGATAGGATTTAGGTCATCCCACTCAAACATGCCCTGATTATATTTAAAAATCGCTAAATACTCATACAATGAGCCCATTTGAAACAGCTTTTTTTCATCTTTTTTCAAGCTTTTTCTCTTTGACTTTTTTGGGTTATAAGCAAAAAAATTATATTTTTTTTCCAGCTTTTTTACTTTTTTACTTAACTTACAAAAACAAAAAAGCTAAAAAAATTTTTAAAAAATCTAGATTTTTTTTGCTTATAAATAAAAAATAAAAATAATAAAATAAAAGGCCAAATTTAAGCTGTATTTAAATGGATCTTATATTTAATTATACAAAATACCCTTAGTATGTAAGTAGATATTAGAATTTTAATGTTGCTTTTTATTCTTGAATTTTAGATTATTTCTTACTCAATTTTATATTGTACAATTTATATTATTTTTTATTTTTAAAGATTATTACAAAGATTAAACTAATTTCAACCTGAATCTCGTTAATTTAAGTCCCGGCGAGGTTAGAAAGTTGGGATAGAGTCGGGACAACGCCTTCCCTAATATACAAGGGTGGTTTGGACTATAGCATGTAAAGTTCTAAATTCTTATGTATACCCCACTGAACAGCCCCGAGAAGAGGTCAACTGAGATTGAGAATGTGAGACACAGCCCCGAGAAGAGGTCAATTAAGATTGAGAATCTGAGACACTGCAACAAGGAGTGTTTCCATTGAAAGCTGGGATTAATGGCCTTTCTTGGCACACACTCAAGGATGCAACAAAGAAGTTTATACGACTGATGTGCTTTCTCAAAGGAAGATGCTGAATTTTTATCACGAATAGCATCACAAGTGAATAAATTATACATGTATTGAACAATATGAACTCCATCATTTTGTGTCTGTACGTGATAAAAATAACTGATGAATGTAACATTACTCTTTCTACACTTTGTTTCTATCCGTGATAAGAACCTTATAAAAATAGTCGGTGGTTATAGCATTGAACATCTCATAGCTCAAATCCCTGTGTTTACACAGCAGCCATAAGTGAAGTTAGCGAGGATGACATTCTCGTCAAATACAATCCTCATGCAGGCACAGGGCCGGCTCACCTTAAGGCCACCTAGGTGATTCTTAAGATTTTTAACGCTCCAAAATTATTCCAAAATTATTAAAACCTGGTAAAGTTCTATATAGTTTTTATAGCGACAAGTGAAGCTAGCGAGGATGACATTCTCATCAAATACAATCCTCATGCATGCACGGGGCCGGCTCACCTTAAGGCCACCTAGGCGATTCCTAAGATTTTTAAAGCTCCAAAATTATTAAAACCTGGTAAAGTTTTATATAGTTTTTATATTATATTTTTTTAAAAATACCTAATTCAAATGAAAAAAATTATATGTTGTTATATGTTAACAAAGAAAACTCAAAATAAAAAAAAAAACTAGTTTTATACAAACAAATTTTTGTAAGGTCTCAAAATTTTTTTAAACATTAAATGTTATAGTCATCGCCTTATGTAGTTTTCATATCTTTTTGTTTTAAAAAATTTCGTAATCCAGGTGAAAAAAAAGAAGTCTTATTAGATAAAGAAATACCTAAAATCAACTACCTTGAAATTTAGAAAGAAAAAATTTAGCTTAACAAAAAATTGTACAAATAAATTTTTTTAAAAGCTCCTAAATTTTTAAAACCTTTATATAGTTTTAAGGCTTTACATAATTTCTAAGTTTTCTTTTAAAGGCTTTACATAATTTCTAAGTTTTCTTTTAAAAGAAGAGGCTTCACTCCAAATGTGCCAAATGAAAAAAAGGTCGTTAGGAAAAAGGCCAAACTCAGCACGATAGTTGACATCAAAAAGAAAAATAAAAATTTATAAAATAAATGATTTTAAATAAAAAAATTAGAATTGTCCCTTTAACCCTCAACTTAACTTGAGCTAGCCATGTGCATGTCTCTAGAACTTTCTAGCAAGTATATTAAGTGGTCGTTTGATTCTGACTTTTTAAAACTTTTTTAGACGGTCTTTTTTTAACTTATGAGTAAAAAAGTCAAATATTTTTAATTTATTTGCTTTTTTTTTTTTACTTTTATGCTTGCTAAAGAAAGTTAAAAAAAAAAAGTAGTATCAACAGATAAGGATTCCCTCTAACTTGAAAAAATTCATCCTCCTGCATGTAAGAGGATACCATTTGACATGTATTTATCTTTATCTATTACTTGATCATAGATGATACCATTTGACCATGTATTATCTTTATTTTCCTAATAGTTAACCTTTCTTGAAATACTGAAATCGCAACGTAAGCGAGGGAGATGTTATAAGTGGGGAGTTCAGTTTCAACTTTCAATCAATGAAAAATCATTGCCCTAAATTCTCTACAAAGACCGGAATCTCAGATTTACTATAAATCACGATCATGCACAGAAAAAACAAACACTTCCCCAAAGGGACAAAGCCACCCATTTTTTTCTGATTTTTTTTTTTTCTTCTTGGGGGTTTGCTGAACACAAAACCATTTTATTGTAAACACAAAAAAGAACAAAATGGAAGACGAGAGAGAGAAATCACACACAGAGCCAAAGAGCCTTCAACTACACTTAAAAGCTATTGGCCTTTTGATCTCCACCCTGAAACAGAGATCAAGTGCGTGGAGAGAGAGAGAGAGAGATTCAAGAAGCTTGTGAACCGGAGATGTGTTGTTGCCCAAACTGCTCAGCCTTGTCCTTCATCTCCCGAGCCTTACTCGCCAGCTTCATCCGCGCTTGGTCCAGCTGCTCCGCCCCCGGCGGCTGCTGCCCTGTCACGTACCTGTAGATCCACGACAGCACGCTCACCGCCGCCACCCCAAACCCTCCCGACGCCAGAAACCCAAGCAGCAGTAGGCACACTGTTATGGCCGCCGGGACCAGAACCGGGCTGAATATGACCAGCAAAGGGGTGGCCAAGGTGAGCGCTATCACAGTCCCGGCGAGGGTTAGGCCGGAGAGGACCAGCAGAGACCCACCGGCTGTAGCTGCAGTAGCTGCCTTCACCACCTGGTGGGATCGCGGCTGGCTTTGCTGCTGCTGCTGATACTGCTGCTCAGCCATTGATAATAAATCAGACGGTGCAAAACTAATCAGAGACTACTAGGGGGCATACGATAACTTTAATGGAGTTTTGAAGAAGTGGGTGTGGATGCTGGGGGGTGGTGTGTATATATAGCTCGAAAGAGGGGGTGGTGGAGAGAGAGAGAGAGAGAGAGAGAGAGAGAGGGGTGGCACGTGTGGAAAGGGTGTGTCACGTGTTCTTTCCCTTGTCATGCATGGGTTGCATGTGATGAAGTGGCTCGGTTTCGCGACACGTTGTCATTTGTCTGGATTCGGAGCTGTCGAGGAGATAATTAAGGAGGTTAGGCGGTCCACGCGGATCATTTCAATTGAGCTTGTGACAATGATCGTGTGTGACTGCGTTCGTGGAATTTATTGTGAAGGCGCATATTAAGGTCCGGGTTTGGAAGAATGAGCGGTCAGTATCAACTGTCAATCATCTTTGATGTTCATTTAGATTCAGTTTTATGATCAAAGTAAATCATATGGTTGGAAGTCGTGGGGAAACTTTCAAACTACTGTTTCGATTGTTGCCTAAAACACTGGGTTGGTACAAATCGGTGACTATGGGGCAGGCCTACTTTGTTTTTGTTTGAGGCCCTGATATGTTTTTTAAACTCAAATTTCAACTACAGCAAACGATTTCGGCCTTGGGCCGATGCTTTTGCTGCAATTCTGATCAAATTGCTCCTTAGTTGAAATTCTATGATTGTTCACCAAAAAAACAAAAATATCTTCGCATTAGTCAGAACTGTCCTACAGCGTCACCCTTTCTTTAAGGCCCCCAACCTAACCCAAACTCGAGCTCAGACAGAGGCTGGGTACCGGTCCTAGTTTGGGCTTGGTCCTGTGGGCCGAGTCTGAGTGACATTATTATATTTTCACTGTTATTTGTACTTAACGCCCCCAACCAATTTATATATATGCATATATATATATATATATATATATGTTTGTAAAGAAAAGAAAGAAAATACAACTCATTTGAGCTGACAGGTAGGAAAAATTAAAAAAACTGCTCTTGCATGTAAGACTATATACATCTGATTTGCACAGGCTCCGTAGGTGGAAGCCTTGTACGGTGGGCAATGCTAATATTTCCAGCATTTAAAATGAAATAATATTTTGTTGTCAACATACATCTTTCTGTTGTTCACAAAATGTCCACACATATACACTAAACTAATCTATTATAGCCTATATTTTATTATCTAATGTTATAATATTTGTGATACGCATTCATTTACTTGTTAGGATAGACCCCAAAGGGGTTGTGGAGAATTGGAAATTTCCCTAGTGTGGAAGTGCTTTCCTATTTCCAACAGAATTGGCCAATGAACTCACATGGATGGAAAAGTTGAGGGAAACGTTTAGACATTTTCCACCCTTTGTAATTTTCCAAATCTCTTTTCTATTGAACGACTTAAAATAAAAGGTTGTCAACCTCGTGCTAACGCCTGAGGACTTGACTATTAGAATGTAAAAGGGAAATTTCATTGAAAATTGCGTGAATCCATTCTAGTTTTCGGGTGTGAACTATCATTTGAAGCTTATTATTCCTTTCACACGTTTGGATCGTATTTCCTTTTCATTGCTTGCTTAGTTGCGTAGTATATCTTTTGTCTTTAGGATTAATCTTACGTACGCACGTACGGAAGCACACAGGAAAAAAAAAACCACTAATTTATGTGGTTTGGTCCGAATCTGTGTACATTCATGGGCGTCATTGAAATAGAATAGGCCCTACTCCCTTCTCTCTATAAGTCAAATCTTTCTTTGATAAAAAATCTCACAATGTCAAGTTTTTTTTTTTTTTTTTTAAAATCAAGAGTTTGAATATTGTTAAATGTAAAAGTTAACTGTAAATTATTTATCTATTATAAATATCTTAATTTCCATGTGAATAACTAACTTTTAATCGAAATGATTAGTCCAGTACGGACAAACTTTTTTTGGATACTTCGGAAAAGTAAATGCAGACAAAAGAAAACAAAGGAAAATCTACTCTCTAATTGTGACACCATCACCCATATTAGCTAGTAGCATAGGTTCCGGTTCCTCCGGGGGATTCTCCAAAACCAGTAGGACTTCTTGTTGATCATTTTCCATCTTAGCTAGTGTGTCAGCGCACTTGTTTCCTTCTCTCAGAATGTGTCATAATGCACTTACAACTTTAGAGAAGCATTTTTGTTTCTGCTCTGAGGCTTCGAAAAGGAGATGCTGGGCTCAACTCTTCGAGGATGAAGTTCACAGCATCCTCGTAGTCTGACTCGGCTTCCCAAATTCCTCTCTCTATGATTATGGTCAGCCCTTTGTATATCCCAAATTCTTCCAAATCCACCTAGATCCAATTGCCTCTATGCGCACTTTGTATATCCGATCTAATTCGTATTTTAGCTTTCAATGTTTCCTAGTGCTTTTTCCTTTGCTCTGTATTGATCTTTTCAAAAAAAAAAAAAAAAATTGCCTCTAGGTGTGGACAAACTGTCCAAACACTCCTGTTCGCTGAATCAAAAAAACAAAAAAAATCCCACAATGAAATCCTAGTAATTAAGTAAAACTTACACAAATTAGATCCCTTAATGGGTTCCAAACTTTACAACTTAATGCAAACATATATACAGATCCAATAATTATATATATGAACCCGTAAAATAATATATGCACACTCAATAAGGAATATCTAGGTAAAAACGAAAGTCCAAATCGTGGTTGCTGGCACAAGTGTCACGAAATTATATATATACAAGTTGATTAATACACCCTCACTAGCTGGCATAGAAATTGGAGAGCATATCTCAAGCTTGACCAAGAAAAAAAACTCGTCCAAGTGTTTACAAAGTCTAATTAACGAAACGTACAAAGTCTACCGTACAATTTCTTGTACTTTAAATTTAATTTTCAATAAATTAAAAAAAGCACTAATTTGACTTTGATTGATCACTGTTCCACATATCATGATTTTAGAATTTAGAATGTGATAGGAGTTGAATAACGACTTAGAAAATATTCTTTTCGCATTCATAGTCTTTGAAACTTGTGAAATTGAATGTGGTTATTTTTCTCTGTTTAATTTTATAAGGACAACGAAAATAAAATAAAAGAAAATTAGTTTTTTCTTATTTGAAGTTCAAAGAAAAGGAAAAAACTAATATAATAAAAAAATGGGGAAATAAAATAAAAAAAAGCTGATCGAAGGAAAATCACTTTCCCTCTTTTTCTATTTCTTTTTTTTTTTTTTCTATTTTTAAGATGGTGGAAGGGAGAGAGGGGGCATTATTTTCTGAAGAGGGATTTGAAAACCTTTCCACCCTCAGTTACATCTAGCTACCAACCATGGAAGATTTCTAAACCTTAAAGGTAGATGTGATGACTTCATACACTTTTGAAAGTTGTCATGCAAAATTAAGTGATAAATGACCCACAATTAGCTACAACTTTGGTCTCTAATGTAGAGTTGGGTAACGTATATTAAAGTATTAAATTAGACTTTGGATATGATCCATATGTCTTACCTATATGGGTGGTGTTGTTGGAGTTTTTACTAAATTCAGTCCCAAAAAACTTTTTTTTAACTAAATTTAGCATGTGTTGAACTTTTTTACCAAATTCACTCTTTTTTTAAATCACGACTTTAGTTAAAGTTGTACAAATTTTATAAAAAATTTAGAAAATAAAGTTCAGGTGAAGTTGTGGTTTGAAACCACGACTTCAATGAAGTTGTGGTTTTAATCCACGACTTCATTGAATTTGTTGATTGATTTCATAACTTACATGTGGAATATGTAAAATAAGATCTAGCTGTAGTTGTGGTCTAAAATCATAATTTCAATAAGGAACTGCATTTGATAAATAAGTTTAAAATAAGCTGGGTTTGATAAATAAGTTTTTTCTTGGTTGTGTTTGGTCCAAAAAAATCTCGTGATGTTTTTACATGGTAAAATGACGGTTTAAGGCCTTAGGCCATCATTTGATGAATAATAGTATTATTGGGGAAAGCATCCACTTAGTTCTATTCAGTCTTTTGCATGTATCTCCTTTTGCAAAATACAATCTTTGATTATATGCTCTTTTCATGACCTGTAATAATAATTATGTAACTCCCACAATTTGACTCGAGCATGAAAGTATAAGTATATGAATGGTGTTTGAGCAACATAAAATTTTGCAGTTATTGGAAGGTGAAACATACGAAAGTTATAAGGAAGTTTAAGGTGCAAATGAATTCACCCTGGTTTTTTTTTTTTTTTTTTCCAAGTAGTCGGCAAGTCATTTATTTTTTCTAAACAAATCTTTTAACGAATTACTTTTTTGAACTCATGCAAAACTAACATACCAATGTTTAGATCTCACACTAGCTTGAGAACTATCCGACATTGGGCCACCCTTGTAATTTCGATGTTATTGTTACTGCTTACTAGAGAGTATGGTGGACTTGACCTCACTTTATTCCAACTCAAAGGCAGTTTTTTTTAATCTCAGCTCAATTGCAATTATGCTTCTTGTTGTAAAACTATGACATGAGTCATGTTTTCATTATGCCAAGTGTCAATAATTTTAAAAAGTCATATTCGTATATCTGATGGGCTCCATTATAAATTTAAAATTGAGTGACAGATTTTATTGTAACACTGAATATTTGTCACTAAGGTCAAGTAATGTACTAGTAGTACGGTTACTTTTATATAATAAAACAAATCAGCTTGAATTTTATACTTAGAAGAAAGTTTTTTTTGTCAAATATGCTTTTTAGTTGTTTTCATGGAACATCCAAAGTTCAAACTACCTTACTTTACATTCCTTGGTTGTGTTCATGTAAACCAACCCTTTGATTATAAATAATGCTATACATAATATATCTTTTCAAAATGTGGCCTATAATAATTTTCTAATAGATGATAATGGGAATGCCTTCATCTTCCCCAGTTCAAGATTTTTTTGATCCATTCAAGATTGGATTGTAACTTTCTACAAAAACATCACAAAAATGAAGTCACAATAAGCCATGGGACTTTTCCTTTCAAAGAAAGCGGCTTTACATTAACATTGCACACAACCCAAACAGCACCTATACACTTATATATATATATATATATATCTTACTCTTAAAGAACAATCCTACCACACAGCTCAACACCAGATCAATACTAGCTGACCAGTAGTTGCTCGCCAACTGGAAATTGTATTAACTGATACCCAACTTGGAACACATTTGATTGGCTCTCCATTTCCAAGTCTGCTTGCTCAGCCGCCGTCAACCCTTTCTTCCTCCTCTTCGGCGAGGCACTCTCTGAAGCCGAAGAAGTTGATGCAGACGGCTCAGGCGACCTCCTCTTAGCTGTTACTCTAACCGGCTCTGGCTCGTTGGAGCCAATTCGGTGCGGGAAATTCAGCAACGCCCGCGAGCCACGCATCCTGTAAGCCGCTCTGTCATAAGCCAGCGCGGCTTCCTCAGCCGTCTCGTACGTCCCGAGCCAAACCCTCGCTCCGTTCTTCGCCGGGTCCCTTATCTCCGCCGCGAACTTCCCCCACGGCCGCTGCCTCACTCCCCTATAATGCCTCCCCTTCGGCGGCACCACATCCGGCTCCACCTTCACCGGCGGCGCCACCAATTGAACCGTCGACGTAGTCGTAACTGGCTCCAATTCTTCTATCGGCTCGGTCTTAACGTCCGTCGTCGTTAAATTAAACGGCGTCCAGCCCACGTTTACGGCGTCACGTAGAAACCCATATATAACCATATCTTCAGAGTCGTCAACTTTTAACGGCAAGTCACCCCATGTCTCTGTCAAGCATGGGATGAGACTACTGAAGCTTGAGCTCCGGCGATACACCGGAAGCTCGCCGGAACTAGTCCCCGGAAAACTCACCGGCGTACACTCGTGTGCGTACATATCAGTGTAAATTCGGCTTTGCAGCTGGGTTTTGTGTTTTGTTGTAAAAAGGAGAGAGAGAGAGATATTCGAATTTGGGGTAGAAGTTTTGCAGGGTATTTATAGTGGAGGAGAGAGAAAGAGATTCATGCACCTGTGTGGGTCAGTGTTGCAAATTACAGAAATATCTTGGTGTTTTCGTGAAATTTCTTGGTTTGCAAGTGGGAAAGGTGGAGCCGTGCTTGCTTTCAATCGCGTGTCTAATAAATATATCCAATTTCAGAATTGGGCTGCTGACATCATATATTGGCGTCAGCAATGAGCCATGCCACCAGGGACACACCTGCTCAGCCAGTATAAAAGAAGGTTATTTTTATATAAAAAAACCAAAAAAAAAATTGACTATTTGTTTTTACAAGGCCAAGCAATTTCAAAGCACTTAGGCTGCGTTTGGTTAAGGAATAAAAATGGAGGATTGAATTAATTATTTTGTGGGTCTCATAAATTTTATGTTTGGCAAAGAAAAAATTGTATGAGATTAGTCATTCCTTTGAACTATTAATCCCTCACAATGGGGGATAAGTAACGATGATGCAGTAATCTTGTGGTGTCTTCTCCCCAGTCCGTCAATGAGCTCTCCCTCGGTGATTGGTGGTCTCCTGCTCTAAACACACCGGTGCAATACCTGCCAAAGGCCCTCCAACGTTCAAGTTAGATTCAGGAGAGTAAAGTTGTTAGAGAGTGTTTAGTTTGTTAGGGTTTTCTTTCATGCGTATCTGGAGAAGGAGTTGTGATTTTTCTTTATATGCATACATGGGAGTGGTTGACGACCTTTCCACGTGGGGGCCTTATGTTGGAGGGTCAGAACTGTGTTAGGATACTTGAAAGCGTCGTCTCCACACTTCCTGACGGCGTATGTCAGAACTGTATCAAGGATAGGACGGTTGCCCTTCGTACACTCCACGCCCATGCTCCGAGTGCTCGCCAGAGTGTCTGGTGTCAAATGTGGACCCCGCCGATGTGATAGTGAGGCTGACCAAAGTGGGAGGTCCCCAAGGCGATAGTGTATCAAGGGTATGGTTGAGGCTCGACCAAACGGTACGATGTGGAGTAACCTGATCGGGACCCTACCAGGAGTCCATGGGGGTCTATGATCTAGTCGGGAAAACAAAACTACCAGATGCCCCCAATTCATCTGGCCACCTACTCAGGGCTAAGGAAATTCCACGAGTCAGCCCACCCACGAAACCTGCGGAGGCGAGGCCGGCGCAATGATGGTTCCAACGGGCGCGTCTACTCGTGCGCCGCTACGTGGCGATCGCCGATTTGTAACAGTTGGTTGATGGGACAGGTCGAATCTCGGCCATCAATATCTCGTCAGAGCAATTCATCTGGGCCATTGGTTTCAAAGAAGAAAGGGAGTTTTGTTTGGCGGTTACACCCCTTGTCTCCTCGTTTACCTTCGTTAGTTTGTGCAAAAAGAACACAAAGGGATAGAGAGAGAGAAGAACAACCTTCAACCGATTCGAGGCTCAACAAGTTGGTGGATTGATTGCTTCCAACTATCCCTCGACGATCATTCTCCGAACGTTCAATTTGCGGCTCACCGTTGTAGTAAGGTTTTTTCTTTAGTTGTATGTATTGGTTGGCAACCCACTGTGTCTGGGTTTAAGAGAAAAGGGCAAAAATCCCCAACCTCCTAGGGTTTGTTAGTAGGCCAAAGTTCGATAGGTCAATATTCGAAGAAGTAGCTTCGTTGTTCAAACCTGTATTACGTAGGATTGAGAACGAAAGGTGCCTAGGTACTATGAGGAACCTAAAGCATATAAGTTTGGACTCTGAAAAAACAGACTCAAATAAGTTCAGGGTAGTTAGGCGTGTGGCCGGAGAGGAGGCCTCTATTGGTAACTCCGGGGCCTCTCTAGAGGTTTTAGAGTTGGGAGAGGCTGGGGCTGCCTACTTCGATGCCAAAGAAGGAGAGAGTCAAGAGAGCCAGATGAGGAAGAAAAGGAGGTGTCAGATGTGGACCCCACCGATGTGATAGTGAGGTCGACTAGAGTGGGAGGTCCCCGAGGGAATAGTGCATCAAGGGTCTGGTCGGGGCCCGACCAGACGATACGCTGTGGAGTAACCTGAACGGGGCCTGACCAAGAGTCCATGGGGGTCTCTGATCTGGTCGGGAAAATATAACTACCAAGTAATATCATGGAGAGTTGATATTACTTATCCTCTTCCTTGGGATAAACTCTAAAATGTTATTTTGACCATTTTTCTATTATTATAATAATTTAATATAATATTAAATAGCTATATTATAATTTAAAATTAATTTTAATTTTAATTTTTTTATTTTTAATGTGATATTTTGATGAAATAATATTTCTTATCCCTATCATAATTACATCCTAACCGAACGTAGTACGAGTAATCCCCTATCACATTAAGTATTACTTATCACCCATCACCACTTTTTTAATGCCATAGTATTATTTATCCTACATTTTCTTATCTTGCAAACAAACGGGATCATAGAGATTTATGTAATGTAATTCAATAATTTATTATTATTAGGAGATTGATTGATAGAACACCTATATTACAAAGAAACCTTGACGTTGGGGGCAAAAACATATGGAACCCAATGTCAGACACGTTAGGATTGAATAAGTTATGCATATGCGTTTTAAGTGCAATCAAATATTTTAAAAATCTTTGTATACAACTTTTACTTACTTTCGTCTATTACGTTGTATTATGATTTTAGATTTATAGAGAAAAAATAAGTAAAAACACACAAAAAAGAAGATACAAAAAATGAATTGAAACAAAATAAATCTATTTTTTGTGAGGTTTGAAAAATAAGAAGAAAATAAATAGATATTTGTCAAAATATTTCTTTTTCATCAAATTATTTGTAAAAATAAATTTGTACATGTAATTTTATTTATTACTTTTTTTTCTTTTTCTTTTAAAATTCGATAATCAAACATAGCACAAATGTATAAAAAAAAAATGACAGAAATGATATATAACAATTATGTTTTATTTTTGCTTATCAAGGAGTTTGAGATAAAGCATAGGTAGCATTAAAGAACTCAAGTAGCCCAAAGAATAAGGAAAAATAAAGCAAACAAAAAGAAAGAAAAAACAAACAAGTAGTTATTATAAACAAAGCTCCACACACACAATATATATATATATATATATATTTAACATATTGCTGTGTAGGCTCACAAAGCAGAAGCATCATGCATTCATAGTTTAGTGAAGCAATGTTGTGATAGAAGCATCTAAAATTTTGTTGGTATACTAAGTTTTGTCCTTTTCATCATTAAAAAAGCATGGGTTATTTTAAATTTTGCTTATTAAAAAAGAATGGAGAACTTTTTGTATTGGGCAGTGGCACTGTATTTTGTAATGACCAATGGATTTAAATATGGGTGAAAAATCCAATGATAAAGATTTCACCACATGGATGAAGTTGGGAAGAAACATCCCCCAACTCATTATATTTAAAAAGTATTATAATGGAATGATAAAGTAAAGACTCCATAACATGCGGTCGGTTGGAACATCCCTTTGATGTTTATCTTGAGCTATATAGGCTGCATATATAAGACATTCCCCAATTCACATGCTTGCCACTTTTGGTTCATCTCTCTCTATATAATGCTTGGGTTGGAAGGGCACAAAACAATGGGGTCACATATTTATATATCTATAAACCTATATATAGACAGACAACAAATATATCTATATATATTGGTGGCCCCATTGCGAGGGCACTCGTAGCTTTTGCCGAATAAAATTGGTCTGAAAAGCAATTATATACTAATAGAATTTTTGTATAGAACTTCTATATATTTTCATATGATTGATTGTGATTCATTCATAATTTTAAAGATATTCTTGTCATACCATTCAATTGAAACTTTTTTGTATATCTTTTCTTTTGAACGTGTTTGAAGAATATTATTTTGAGGCTAGTTTTGTCTTTTAACAAAAATTGTCCGGACAAATGTTAAGATTACACTGACAATAGAATGACAGTGAATAATACATACACATGATTTATGTGCCATTTGGGTGACACTATTGATTCTTTCTTTTTTAAGTACTTTTTATTCGCCACTAACTTGATAGGGATTTAGGTCCAACAGAAACATACTTCAACTTTAGTAATTTATATTTGCACTTCAAATTTATTCATCCATATGCAAACTTAAACTTTGGTCAGAACTTGAAATTTGTAACAAAGAAGTAAAACGAATCAACTGCGAGAGCCGAAACCAAAGTGTTCGAGCTTATGATTCCTACAGAACTGTAAAGATCTTTTTTTTTTTTCTTTTTTGATCAAAATAATGGTACAGATAGCTAGTGTGAACCAAGATTCAAGTCCTTCTTCATGGATTCTAAAGCTCTGCTTGGTTTAGCTTATAAGTTGACTTTTTTATTTAACTTTTTTTACTTATAAGTTAAAAAGTTAAGATTTTGAAGTTTTTTTGTTTTTTTTTTTACTTTTCTCCATATTTTATCTTGTTAAAAGTAACAAAATTAAAAAATTAAATTTATTTACTTATAAATTAAAAAAATAAAATAAAATAAATTACCAAAAAACCAAACCAAAACGAACACTAAATCCAACCTTGTGGAGAACTCATCCCGATGCAGATTGTGAAATTACGAGTCATAATGGTAAAGATTTTTTTTTTTTCTTTTTCGATCAAAATAATGGTAAAGATAGCTAGTGTGAACCAAGATTCACGTCCTTCCTCGTGGATTCTCAAGTCCAACCTTGTGGAGATCGGGGACCGTATATTAGGACATGGAGGATGCGTCGAAGGACAAATGAAAAAGGACATTTATTGTACGTAAAATGGAACAGAAAAGTCCTAGCCACAAATGACTTTTACGACAAGAAGACTTGGAAAACTCCACGGCCGTTGAGGTGGTGACCGCCATTTCCTTTCTTCTTTTTGTTTCCATGGGTAGGGCAGCCCTTGCAGTTGCGGACTCAAAATTTTATATGGAGTGCCAAAAGAAGTGGTAATGAATCAAGGTTGAGATCTCTATTCCCTCCACTCAAAATATTTATTTTTATTTTTATATAAAAATTAATTTAGACTTTCATCCTTGACTTCATGAATACAAGTCTACCTCCATCATCATCTCAATCTCCGCTTCCAATCCAAACCCAAATTTTTTTCTTTTTCATTTTTTGGTATAAAAAAAACAAATAACACAAATCGCAAGAAAAGAAAAAAAAAATTTAAGTATCAGAAATATTAATAGTATCATAGTCTACTAATTGAAAGTAAAATGAAATTAACGTTCAAATATTTTAGATTACATATACATTAAAATAGTATTATTGTACTACAAAAAAAACTAAAACTTAAAATAACAAATTAAAACCCTATCTAACAAACAACATTAAAAAATTATTAAATATAAGTTGGACATCAATCAATCACTACTACAAAAAGGGGTTTTACTGACGCCATTTTCCCGGCATTTCGGTAAAACGCCACTTTATAATATAAAATACCGGCGCTTTTTTTAACCGCCGTCAAAGTATGTTAATAAAGCGCCCAACATAAGTCCGGCCAGAAGAACGGCAAGTGGGATGGTGTCGTTTCGGCAGTTACATAAACCGGCGCTTAGTGAAATGCCGTGACAAAGTTTAAAAAAAAAAAACAAAAATCAAAACGACGTAGTTTTGATTTTGGGGGAAAATCTTTTTGCCAAAACCCTGCTCGAGCGCCTCCTATGCGATCTTTACAGAAATCTCCCTCCCATTCCTCTATCTCCCTATCTCTATCGATCTCTCTATCTTAGCAAGGATAACCAGCCTCCATTGCTCGGTGAAATCACTGCTTAGAGGATTCGATGCTGAATGTCAAACGATTCGAGCTGTGAAATTGTTGATGCTTTTGTTGTGTGAAATCGAGGTGTGAAATCGCTGCATTCGGTATGTTTTGCTCCTCCTCCTCCTTCTCTTTATTCGACTAGCATCATTATTGTATGACCTAAACTCTAAAATCTTCCACAATCTTCTACCTCTGTTTTTTCATTCTCCATCTTAGGCTCTAATTGACATATGAAACACTTGAGATGTTTGAGTTAGATAAAGTTGGGGTTTATATTCATACATACATACATACATACATATGTATTGGAAGGTTGTCATTGAAGTTTATCTATAGGACTATTGGGCATATTCCGTATGTTTGTCTATAGGACTTGAAAAAAAATTGTCTTTAATTGGTGGATTTATCACTTCCGAAAAATGGTTTGTTTATAGGTTTGTCTATAGCCTTAATTTGCTCTTGGAATCAGGATTAATCACTTCTCAAGTGGATTTTATTTTTTTTTTTTTTTCTTTTTAAAGTTCTTGATGACGCAGAGTGAATTAATATTTATTTTAAATAACTCTCCCAACTGGATGAAAGTTGTATTTTATCTCAAATGTTTTGTATAATTACCAAGATTTCGATGAGTTACTAAAATATGCAAATATAGATTTTGAATTTATCAGTTTGAATCTTGATACAAATAAAGAGATAAAACCAAAAGACTTTCATAAAAGGTAGGACAATTTTGCTAGTTCATTTGTTATCTTTTCATTAGCTTGATTTTAGTTCTCAAAATTTTGTACTATTGAGTTATATTTCTTTTCGAAGAATTGCATTCATGCTTGCATTTAAGCGTAGACCCGTTCAAGAATCTCAATACAACACACGTTTCCTCAGCCATCGTGTGACATATTAGTTGTTGGTATGTGTTTGGTCTATTAAGATCAAATGCACGTTAACAATTTCTTTGTCTACCTTGTAATGAGTAACGGTTGTTCGAAAATGATTCTTAAATTGTCCAATATGCATAGTTTGATAATGCACAATCCACATTATATTTGACAGCTCATTAATTGTTCCATGGTAGAGAAATTTCGATGGCTCTCTCTTCTTGTTCCCTAGGTACATACATGATGGATGTATGATATTATGGTACTAGGGATAACCCGTGCCGTACATCATTTGAGAGTGGATCCCATTTGTACACAGATAATAAATTCTAGATTATAAATGTTATTAGAGTTGATTTAAGAAAAAAAAAAGACTTAGGTAAACCTCACATGTAGAAAGAGAAAAGAGAATATTAAAACCAAGCAAACAGCTGGCTGCTTGCCGCCATTACTGCCTAAAAAACCATGCTACTGCTAGATGCCTTTCTTGCTACCTTGGCTGCTGCTGGCTATTTGCTACTACAAAAGGCTTTTTACTGCCGTTGGCTCCTTGGTGTTTTATAAAAACGCCGCTACAACTATATAATAAGAGATTTCACAGGTTAAGTTAGCTGGCACCTTAGACTTGAGAACCATTTGATTCTTTTTAAATTATGTTAGCGGGAATTTTATGAAACATGGTGCAATGGTTAGAATTGGGGCCATCATCTGTCACTGATTCCAATATAGAAAGTATATTTATTTTTGAAATATAATTGTCCTTCAAAACTACCCAAAAAAAAAACAAAACAAAACAAATGTCGTTTCAAAGACTCAGAAGCTAACTCCACATCTTCCTAATGATACTTTATTCTTTGATGCAAATTTGAATTACTTGATTTGGGCAAGGTTTCATTTCTTTTGTTGTTGTTGCTCCTGCTATTACTGCTTTTTCGTCTATCCTTTTCTTTTTTTTTCTTTTTTTTTTTTTAAGAATGTTATAAAGCTTGCTAGGATGTAAATTTTTATTTTATTGTCTGTCAGTTTTTGCTTTAGGACTTTTTTTTGTTTGGATGCAATTTTTATTTCATGAATTAACAATTATGAGAATATGGATGCCCTTCCACCTCCTACATGGACATTTCATGCTTCATTCCACTTGGAGATGCAATTATGACTTTTTTCTTTTCTTTTTTTTTGTTTGTTTATTTTTATGCCAGTATCCCTTATAAATGATTATTGCTGCTTGTTTGATGTATATATGTGTTCTTCTGATGTTTTTTGTGTGCATATTAACCTGGAGTTGGGATTAAAATCTGTATGTTTGGGCTATTAAGCTACGTTTCTTTTACAAAAATTGCATTCATCATGTAGTGTGGCATTATATTACCATATGCATGCATTAGAATTTCATATGTTTGGTATGTCATGTAAGATGGATTTAGATTAGTTATTTTTGTATTCTTCAGAGTTGGGTTGAGGGACCCTATCATGGATAAGAGTTGGATGAATTTGCCAAGGCTAGATGTAAAATACATTCAAGGGGTTATAGATTTTATGGAGATTGCGAAAGAGTATGTGCAGAAGCAGAATAAGGATGCAAAAGAAATGGTGTGTCCATGTAAGAAGTGTCGGAATGTCAAACTGGTAAAGATAGATTTGGTACCAGATCATCTCATTGCAGTTGGGTTTTTGCCAAGTTACACTCGTTGGATTTTTCATGGGAAAAAATCAATATGTACAAAGTCTGGTAATGAAAATAGTGGGCAGGGTGATTTGGGCGGGCGTGATGAGATGCAAGAAATGTTGCACAATGCATTTGGCATATTTTCGCTAAGCCCTACTGGCGATATGGGTGTGAATGATCCACCTGGCACTAATGTACACGATCCAGATGAAAAAACTAATAAATTTTTTATGTTGTTGAAGGAAGCTGAGCGAGAGTTGTACCTAGGGTGCCAGAAGTTCTCATTGTTGTCGTTTATTGTACGATTGATGCAGATTAAGTGCCTAAGTGGGTGGAGTAACAAATCATTCACCATGTTGCTTAAGTTGTTGAAGGATGCCTTTCCTGATGGTGAATCCCTACCAGATTCTTTTAATGCGAGTAGAAAACTATTGGGAGGTTTGGGCCTTGATTACCATAAGGTTCATGCATGCCCTAATGATTGTATGGTATATTGGGGGGAGAATCTTAAACGTGTTAATTGCAGAATTTGTCACAGATCTAGATACAAGCAATTTGAGGGGGAACGCAACGAAGATAACAAAGGAAGGGATAAAATTCCACAAAAAGTTGTGAGATACTTCCCGTTGATACCTAGGCTTAAAAGATTATACATGTCATCCAAGACTGCTTCTTTAATGAGATGGCATGCAGAGAACCCCGCTCTTGATGGGATACTCAGGCATCTAGTTGACTCTGCTGCATGGAAACATTTTGATTAACTTTATCCTGATTTTGCTCAAGAGCCTCGTAATGTTAGGCTTGGCTTAGCATCTAATGGTTTTAACCCATTTTGAACAATAAGCATTTCACACAGTACCTGGCCTGTGGTTGTGATGACATATAATTTACCTCCATGGTTATGTATGAAGCAGCCTTACATGATATTGTTATTGTTTATTGATGGGCCCCAGTCACCAGGAAATGATATAGATGTTTACTTGAGCCTTATTGTGGACAAGTTAAAGGAGTTGTGGGATAAGGGCGTTGAAACTTATGATTCAACAACTAATGAAATGTTTCGAATGCGTGCATTGTTGTTGTGGACAATTCACGATTTCCCTGGATATGCATACGTATCAGGATGGAGCACAAAAGGTAAATTGGCTTGTCCTTCTTGTCACGTGGAAACTCACTCTCGTTACCTTTATATAGGGAGGAAGACCTGTTATTTGGGGCATCGTCGCTAGTTGGATAAGGATCATAAATTTCAACATGATCATATGTCCTTTAACAAAACAACTGAAGTTGACACTCTTGCACCAACTCGATTATCTGGGTCAGAAGTGTTAGCCATGTTTCCAGCCAACTATGAGAACAAATTTGGAAAGCGGGATGTAGAGGGTTCGAAGGTTAGAAAAAAAAAAAAGGAAGGCACACCAAGATGATGAGGAGGAGGAGGATCAAGGCTCAATGTATAATTAGAAGAAAAAAAGTATTTTCTTTGAATTGCCATATTGAAAGTATAATTTGATACGGCATAATCTCGATGTAATGCATATTCAGAAGAATGTTTGTGATAATGTGTTATACACGATATTGAATGTTGATGGCAAAGGGAAGGATAACTTAAATGCTCGTAGAGACCTTGAACAAATGGGGATTCGAAAGCCATTGCACCCCAAAAAATGAGCCGATAACAAATATGATTTGCCTCCCGCTAGCTTCACAATGGGCAACACGAGAAAACTAAATTCTTGAACATGTTGAAAAATGTGAAAGTTCCAGATGGTTATGCTTCCAACATTAGACATTGTGTCAATGTAAAACAAAAGACTATATTTGGGTTGAAAAGTCATGACAATCATGTACTGATGGAGCAACTACTTCCAATAGCAATACGCAAAACCCTCCCTAAGAAAGTAAGTGGGCCACTGATAGAGCTATGCAATTTCTTTAGGCAATTGTGCTCGAAAGTCCTAAATGTTGATGACTTGGATTGTCTTCAATCTCGTATTGCGCTCACACTTTGCCATCTAAAAAGAATATTCCCACTAGCCTTCTTTGACATCATGGAACATTTGCCTATTCATTTAGCAGAAGAGGCTAAGATTGGTGATCCTGTACAATACTAATGGATGTACTATGTTGAGAGGTATGTGAATAAACTATGCTTCAAATTTAACTTCAAGTCTTCTTTTTCCATATCATGCACCCATTTTAACATTGAAAAGTATCTATGATGTGCACATACTTTACTTAGGTACCTTAAGACTCTGAAGTCATATGTGCGTAATCGAGCACGCCTAGAGGGCTCTATTGCAGAAGGGTATATGGTTAAAGAATGCATGACATTTTGTTCTCGATACTTGGATGATGTGGAGTCCAAGTTAAAACGACCCGTAAAAAATTATGATGGTAGTCACAATTCTGATCAAGTAAGGGGTCATCCTCAAGGAAAACAAAAAGAGTTTGTGCTTAAGGAATTACATAAAATACAGGCACATCGATATATCCTATTTAACACTGATGCAGTTATCCCATATCTAGAGTAAGATGCATAAATTTATTTCAAATTTATTTATTTATACATGATTTCAACCCATAATGCATTGACGACCGTTATAAACTATATAGGGAGCACCGTGATTTCATCAAACAGAGTAATCATCGTCTGAGAGATCATGAACTTGATCGCATTCATCATCAGACGTTTGTCTTTTGGTTTCAAAACCATGTAAGCCACATATCTTACACATGTATATACTTTAATACACGCTAAAAAAATTTCTTATTATTTCCTGGCTTTGTTAATGTAGGTCCAGAATATACTAAATGTGGGAAATTTGCAATTGTCTGATGCGATTATGGAGCTGGCATTAGGTCCTTGAGAGACAGCTACTCGATTTAGTGTCTATGTCATTAATGGAGTTAAATATCATACGAGAAAGGTTGGGTTAAGAAGAAAAACGCAAAATAGTGGGGTTATGCTAAAGGCAAAAACTAATAGTTATGCAAGTGCTAAAGATGTGAATCCTCAAGAAGGAGATGTCATATACTACGGTATCGTGTGTGATATAGTGGAATTATCTTACTCATCTAACCGTAAGTATGTGTTATTCAATTGTGATTGGATTGATAACAATAGTGGATTGGTAAGGGAAGATGAATTTGGCTTCACGCTTGTTAGTTTCAAACATCTGTTGTACACAACAGAACATGTGTCCAATGAGCCATTTATATTGGCAACTCAAGCCTAACAAGTGTTTTACGTGCAAGATCCTGTTGAAGAACATTGGAATATTGTACTTCAAATGAAACCTAGAGACTTGTATGAAATGTGTCAACCATTGTCGATGCGGGATGGAAGCATAGAAGACATTCAAGTGGATGGAATTGCTGAACAACAATTAGATGGGATAGCCTACACACATAATGAGAACATGGATTGGGTTAGGGAGGACTTACCTGCCATAATTGTTGATGATAATGTTGATAGTGATGATAATGATGAGGACATGGAATACTATGAAGACAGTTTGTGTTTTTTCTTTTTGATTGATAGTTGTACTCAATATTGATATGAATGAAATTCCATTTTAAATTTCATGCTGGTAATGATATCATATTCCGTGTTACAAGAATTTGGTTTTAATATTACTTAACACGCTGTCCTATGCATATGTTGCCATATTTTTTTCATTTAGACTGCAATATCACAATGGTCCATTGGACGAGATGATCACACTGATCAACAACTTCCAGTTGAGAAAGGGAGGATGCCTGACCCACCTACGACTTGGTATCCACTTGGGAGTGTTGTAAGGGCATCTTTCGAGCATGTGCGTACCAACAGGGGTTCATAAAGGCCAAATTCTGATTGTGATGGTAATCCATTTGTATTGTCTTAGCTCTGGTGAATGCTATTATGTTTATATTTTTTATCATTTGCTGACCATCTATCCAACCAATCTTTCATTTAATATGCTTATCTTTATTTCTACTTGCAAAACTACTCTTCTTTTGTATTTTCCAAATCATTATTGTAATTTGGCTGGTAGATTTTACTAATAGTTGTTGATTTTGTGTTCTTTAGATGTATTCATTGTCAATTGGGCACCTTTTTTCTGCATTGAAAATAATTTGTTATGCTTTAGTGAACAGTCTCTTATCCCTGGTTGTCAAGCACCCACCCTATTGCTAGTGTAACTTTTAAATAAGAGTATAGTTAATAATGTATAGCAAGCAGCTCTCCAGGCAACACAATAACCTTCTCTAAAGGCGTAGACCAAAATAGGATGAAAAACGTATTCCATGGACATTCAAAGATCTAAGCATGCTAGGTAATGTATGTTACTATATAAAGAACTTCCCATATCAATTCAACTATTATTTATTTTATTTTACATGATTGGTAATGTATGTTACATGTATAGGTAGTAGCTCGGTGTAAACACAAGGTAGAAGGCCTACTTATATGCATGGTGCTTGGGACAAGGATAAGGATGACGGTAATAGAAATTGTTACTAACAGGAGAGGACAACCTATCATGGCTAAGCATTCTGCTCTTGCATCTCATTTAGGGGTGTTGGCTCGGGATGGTATGCTTGCACCATTGAATTACACTAGCTGGAGATGGATTCCAAAACACTGCAAAAAAATTATATGGGATGAAATTTTGGTAAAACTAATTTATTAAAGACTTCATTAATTGTGTACATTTTTTTGAATCATGCATATTTATCTAACTATGCTGATTTACACATTGTAGGCAAATACAAACGCAACTCAGTCAATGAGGAAATTCTTCATGAAATCTGTGTCTAAAAAGTGGAGAGACTGGAAGGTTGAAGTGAAGAAAGAGGGATACACGCCCTTTAATAATGATGCAGATAGATTAGCTCATAGGCCTTCAAGAGTTACTGAGCAACAATGACAGTGTTTAGTTTACTTTTGGGGTTCTCGATCAGCACAGGTACACTGCAAAATATTAGCTAATTTGTTTTATACAATTTAGAGCATATTTCCTAGAGTGACAATATTATCAAGTTAATAGGATATGAGTGACAAAAATAAACAAATTTGGGGGAACCAACTACTACTACACACAACGGGTCGGATACCACATTGTGTGATTGAGCATCAGGTTTAAACAATTCCACTTTTTTTTTCTTAATCATTTTACCATTTGAACTTTTTATTTAATGTTGAATGTCATAGCTATGTATTAATTAGTTGTAATGACAGGAGAAGCAAAAAAGAGGTGCATCGCCATCTCGAGCAGAAATGTTCATCATTACACGAACAAAGAAATATGGTAAACCAGTAAATGATGCTGCTGATGAGGCTATGGTATGTAGAATTGGTCAATTTTTGCGAAATTGTGTCTTTATAATGCTTGCCTGCTGCTTCTGGCAACCTTGGTTGCTGCCTTGGCCTAATGGAAAGAACAGTTAATAGCCAAAATCTATGAAAGCTGAAGCATTAACGATTACACTTCTTTAATTTGTAGGCAAAGTTGACAGAGTTGAGGGAATCTAATGAAGGGAATAGTGAAGCACGTATTGTGGATGATGAGGAGATTTTCACACAAGTGATGGGACCAGAGTGTCCTGGACGTGTCTGAGGGTATGGCTTAGGACTCACTCCAAGTCAGGTATTTGGTGGACCTAGCAATGGTCAGTCACAATCCTCAAGTCAGGCTACCATATCTCCACATGTAGAATAATGGCTACAATCATTAGAATCTTTCATCGGAACACAGAATGAAATTATCAAGCAGATGGCAAGGGCGTTACAGGCTTGCGGGATCCCAGTTGATTTGGATGCCCTATCTTCAGGGCCAGTGCCTCACAAACAGGTAAAGCATAGTTTTCTATTTCTACATGTTTAAATAGGCATATAATTATATTGTAGAAGTAGACCTTATATTCCAGCATAGTAAGATTATACACAAACTACAACAAAGGGCAAGGGTTGAGAAGAAAATTGAAAACTTTAACTACAAAAGAAGAAGCATGCAAAAAATTGGAAAGGGAAAGAATGATCACCTGTTAGGAATTTTCATTTCACTGATCACAACCTGTTAAGAATTCTTGTTTCCACATAATTCTATGGTAAAGGTGGGGTGTTTGTTCTCTTGCCTATCTATGCGATTTCCATGTTGTTTTTTTGGTGTATTAGTGACTTTGATTTTGCTACATCTGTTTTTTTTACCATGTTTGTGGAAAAATATAGCATAATTTGTTGGTAGTTTCAATCCAAGGTTTAGTTGGAATCTATTGGTGTTCACTTTTGAGTTGGGATTTTTGTCTACTAATGACTTCATTTTGTAGAACTTTACATGTTTCAAAATACTTGAGTGCTAAAGATTAACAATTCTGAAACTCATCATTTTGACCTTCAATCTAAATAAGATGGAAAAGGGTTGGCTCCTTTTATAATTTATTATTTATTATTTTATGGCCTCGGTCTAATAATCATCTTTCAATTGACTTTATATGGATTGGATACCAAATTTAAGTTGAAAAAATTAGCTTTAAAAAAAAAGAAAGGCCTTATAAGAAAGCCATACACTACGCACAGCAGTTGAAAGGACTTAAAAAAAAAAAAAGGTTTACAATGGCACCTTCTCTAATAAATGACAATAAATAAACTGAAAATTGATTATTCCATTCTTTAAACTAGAATAGGCACAATAGTTGAAGTTTATCTAACATGGGAAAACACTTTCTTCTATCACAAGTAGATGCAAAATTTTCTTGTGTCTTGTAGGGATTGTAAGCAGCTTTCCCTTCAAGCCTCAAAGCCTTGGTCTGTATCCTTATCATCCACTTTTGTCACGCCAACTTTTGCGGGCCGTAGAACTCGATTATGCAGTGTATATCCCACTTGCAGCACAAGAGTACATTAATCCATTTTGCTTCTTGCTGCCATTTGAACATCATTTCGTTGTCAACAGCATTTTAGTTGTCTTCTCTGTTCTTCATCACCAACTAGTGACTTTGACATATACCAAAAGTCTAAAAATTATAATAGACATGTTATCCAAAGCTTTTCAAAATCCTGGAATGTGTTGTTCAGAATCATTTTTCCTTTAGGCGATAACTATTATTCTCCCCAGACTCTGAAAGAGATGAATTACTTTAAAACATGAAATGAAAATAAGGAAAGCGTATGATCTCATAAGTGTGAAACAATGATAAGCAACCCAATAGTCTTGAAAAAGCTGGGTTGCGCTACATTGGGGCTATGTTAGTTTTTAATTTAGAGATAGTGTTGGCCATGCTAAAATGCACAGTGGCCCTTGTGTTGGCCCAAGAAGGCAACTCAAGAGGGGGGTGAATTGAGTTTTATAGAATTTATGTCAAATAATGCAGCTGAAAACAATTTATATATTTCAACAATAATTAATCTAAGTATAAATCAATCAAGCAAATAATGGAACACAATGCAAGCAAGTATAGTAAGCAAATAAGCAAAACAGAGCAAGAAAAGAAGAGCACTAGATTTATAGAGGTTCGGCCAATCTTGCCTACGTCCTCTCTTCTTCGATCCTTTCGAAGGTATTCCACTATGTAAAGACCCTTACACAGCTGCTGGTTTTGCTACAAGTGCCCAGCTCACTCTTACAAGAGCTCTTCCCCAAGCTCTCACAACCCGAGAGATTTTGTCCAAGCTTCTCTCAAACTTACAAGTGATTTTGTCCAAACTTCACTCAAACTTACAAGTGTTTTTACCCAAGAACACTCAAACTCACAGGTTTACAAACTCACCCAAGTGAAATGAATAAAGGTTTTACAGATAACAACTCTCCTAAAGAGTAGATGAACAAGAATAGCTCAATAGATAACCTTAATCACTCAGCAAAATATGTAGCAGTGAGGGCACAACAGATTTTCAGCTTCAAGATGTTGATTCAGCAAGTATAATCACTCTTTCTTCTGTTTAGAAGCTGTAGGGATCTTGTATTTATAGTCATGGATTGATTCTAGCTGTTGGCAATGGATTGGAGACCATTTAATACGAAAACGGCGGAGTATAACGTTCAAAAATCTAGCCGTTGCCTTAAATGAGTCGACTCTTTTTAAGCAGGGGTCGACTCTTTTTGTGTTTTAGCAGATTTTTGAAGGTTCTGCCCAAATGAATCTACTCTTTTGTGCTAGGGGTCGACTCTTTTATCCTGAAACTGCAAAACCAACTCTCTGTTGGAATGAGTCAACTCTTTTAGAGTAAGGGATCGACTCTTTTGATCTCCATCAACATTTTCAGCCTCTGTTTGAATGAATCGACTCTTTTGCTTAAGGGGTCAACTCTTTTTAGCAAAATCCTTAACTTTTGCAATATTTCTTCAATCTTCTTCAATGTCTTCAAGCTCTTTAAGGATCATCCAAATAAGGTTTCTACGGCTTGAAAAGACTTCTTCAAGGCATGTTGACTTCAAGAACACCTTCAACTCTTCAAGTTAAAGTCAATTCACTTTTGATTACATGTAGAGCTCTTCAATCACCATGACTTCATCCATTTATCCAAGTCTTCTTCAAGATCTTCAAGAGAGCTTTCAAAACTCATTTCAACTGTTTTTTGAAAACTCTTCAACAGATATGGTTTCTTCTTTTCAATCAATGCTTTAAGCATTCTCAATCTTCTTCCTTGACATCCACCATCTTGAAACATCTTCATTCTTTATAAGATCACCAATGATGAATATGTCATTCCTTCATACTTATCAATCTTCAATCCAAGATTTTCATCATCTTGAAATTTCTTCATTCCCTTATAAGATTAGCTTTGCTGAATATGTTTTCTCATCATGCTTAGCAACCTTCATTCTAATATTTGCATCACAAGTTCTCCATTATGATAAGCTTCAAGTCACGATAGAAATCTAATAATTAGTTTGCACACTTAAGTAGAAATATTAGATCATTAAACTAAGTTTTGTTATCATCAAAATCAAGGCATTGAATCAACACCTTGTATATTCTCTATTAGAGTTTAAACTTGCAAAAGTAGTGATTTCATTGAAGCAAGTGAAGGGTCTTGTTGCTTGCCAGAGCTACCAAGTAAACTTAGGCATTGTATATTCTAAAATTTGTAGTTAGTTAAATTGTACTATTTCTACGTATAAAGTAATATAAAAATGGAAACTTGTGCCAAAAAAAATAAAATAAAAATGGAAACATATGTTATACGAACTTGAAAGAAAATTATTTCATTATGAATAAGTTAACATACAATCTGTTATTAATAAGTCTCTAAAATTAACCCACAATATGAAGGGAAGAAACAAAAAAGAGCCATAACAGTTGCATTTTTAAGGGTAAAATCGTAGAAGAAAGCTAGAGATAAAAGAGATGAGTAAAAAAATTTGTATCAGAAAATTATTAAAATTTTTCAACAAATACAACAATCTGAAATGATCATCACCCAAATTCAAATCCTAGATGTATAAAAGCATAAAAATCATAGCGAAAACATAATATGGTCAAGCATAGAAATTAAAAAGATCCAATTTTAAATTTCAAGTACCTAAGAAAAAACAGGACAACTTCAAAATTTGAGAAGACGAAGAAATCAAACACTTGTAAAAATCACATTCAATAAGTTTTAGGTAAAAAATAAATAAACTGACACGATTAATTGAAACATGAACGAACACATAATTGTAATGTGAAGTTTCATAGGTTCAATCCATGCTTGGTTGTCTTAAGTGGTAGACTCGGGATCTATAATCAGAGGCATTTCTCTTATTGCTGAAAACAGGACCAAAGATATTAAGTATTAATATCTTCAGTGCAACATAAGTCACCCCAAGAAAAGAGGCAGAGGAATAGCGAGAGCGAGAGAGCTTACTCTTAAGTCTTAATCCAACTTAAGACGGCTTTGTGCTCTATGAAACTCAACTCTTGGTTTATGCATACGATGTGAAATGAAAATTCAAAGACACCCTAAAAAAGGAAAAAGAGATTAAGAAAAAATACAATACCTCTCAACTAATAATGTTTATAATAGAGAAACTATCTGTAAAGAAACTTATCGTCCTGCACTTTAGTAGGAAACATTGCAAGAGAAACGGAGAGAGTCTGACCATAAGTCAGAGTTTTTATTTCATCTAATCTATGGCCGGCAGAAAAAGAACTTAACTAATCAGTAGCATGGTTCTTGATGCAGGTTGGACTACACTATTATTGTTTAAAGTTCCTTTCTCCAACAGCTCTCTTAGTCTTAGCTTAATTAGGTAATATACCAATACCTGCTTTGTATTGACTACCTTAAGGAATTGAGATAGAGATGACAACGAGTTGAGTCAATTTGGACAAAGTTATGCATTCTAGCTAACTGAGTAAGTGCCATATATATATTTTATTTTGTTTCAATTCTAGTATTACTTTTTTAAACTGTCACAGGTGAGGGAAGAGAGTCATTTGCTGAAGTTTCTAGTTTTCCTTCTTCTTTTTTCCTTCTTTCTTTTTGCTTATAACAGATTCTAGTAGTTTGGCATGTCTAGGAGTCCAGGTTTCTTAGGAGAGGGCTTTCCATGTGCTAAGAATAATTTTTGCCTAGATTAAAGTATAATACCTACCTGCAAGGTTGCCAATACAAAATAAAAAATGGAATTGATCCAAATTTGTTTGTCCAAAGTAGCTGCATTGCACCTCTACTTGAACCTACATTTTCATACCTGACAACTAAGCATTTACAATTTTGGTTGGAAATGCCCATCTTTTGTTTAATGATTGAGGTTGAAATTATGAGGTTACAGATGATGGAATGTATGCTGAACTCTTCAACTCTTTGAATGTTGGAAAACATCATCATTTTCAGAAGTTTGAAGTTGGTTAGATCTCTTGGTTTTCAGTCAAGCAATCAACACCCTAATTGGTGAGATTTTTTTTTTCTTTCTCTTTTACTTTATCTAGGAGTTTCTATCTTTGCTCCATGATTCATTGAGTTAATAGACTTGTCAAAAATCACAAACTGCCATACCATTGCTTATGAAAATGTATCTGAATTATATCTTCTCACATTTCATTAAAATTATATTCTGTAACAATATATTCAATTTTACATGTATTCTATTAGCAAGCAACTCATACAATTTAATCTAAACTCAAGAACTTCTGTACATGTAACACAGTTCCTTTGCGTGCATGTGTACACTTGGCTTCTTTGTATGCAAGTGTCTTTTCCTCTTTTTTTTTCCTTCTTTCTTTTTGCTTATACCAGATTCTAGTAGTTTGGCATGTCTAGGAGTCCAGGTTTCTTAGGAGAGGGCTTTCCATGTGCTAAGAATAACTTTTGCCTAGATTGAAGTATAGTACCTACCTGCAAGGTTGCCAATACAAAGTAAAAAATGGAATTGATGCAAATTTGTTGGTCCAAAGTGGCTGCATTACACCTCTACTTGAACCTGCATTTTCATACCTGACAACTAAACATTTACAATTTTGGTTGGCAATGCCCATCTTTTGTTTGATGATTGAGGTTGAAATTATGAGGTTACAGATGTTGGAATGTATGTTAAACTCTTCAACTCTTTGAATGTTTTCCTATGCAATGAAAGTAAGAACTCTTCAACTCTCTCTCTTATATTTTGTGTAATAGGCTTTAGATGCATCTAATGCGCACTGTAATGTAGTTGGAAGTCTTCACGATAGTGACTCAGGGTTAGAACCGCAGGCACAAGTGCACCCAAAAACAAAAATGCAAGCACAACAGCAACCGCAGGTGCAGCAACAACCGCAGACACAACAGAAATCACAGCTACAACCACAGAAAATGATCCACTCTTCAGAAAATGAGGTAAAAATATCATATAACCATTATAGCATGTTTGGAACTTGGGGGAGAGAAGGGGAAGGAAGGGAAAGGAAAGGAAAGGAAAGGAAAGGAAAGGAGAGAGAAAACAAAGGAAAACTATTTTCCTTTCCATGTTGGGTTTTGTGAAGAAAATGAGAGAAAAGTTGAAGGAAAGAAGAGAGAGAAAGAGAGAGAGAGAGAGTGATTTAAAATTTTTTCTCTCTTTCCCTCCCTTTTCCTACCCTTTCCGTCCTAGCTAAAATCAAACATGGGAAGAAAAGCAAATAGTAAAATTTTCCTTTCCTTTCCTTTCCTTCCCTTCCCTTCTCTTCCCCAAGTTCCAAACAAGTTGTTAGTGTAATTCACTAGCTTGTATGAATTATTTATTTGTTTTTAACAAAAATATTGTAATTGAATTTAGGAACCCCCAATGAAGAAGAAGAAAAGTTTGCAAAAGTCTGGCAAAGGTTCTCAAGTATTTATAAGTTCCTTAACCTTTAAAAGCATAAGTTCCTATAGAAATATTACAAGTTTTTAATATTTATTTAATAAATTAAATAATTACATGTGTAGGTTGGCAACCTTGTAGATGTTATTAGTATGAATATACCGAAAGTAGTAGTGGCAAGAGGCTATATTGTTAATAGAGACCCTACTAAAGTGGTGGGAAGCATGCAATTGGGGTCAAGATATTGTAAAGTGCACGTTAAAGAGGTGTTGAGGCCTCAAGAACTTTTGATGAGGCCTAATGAACGTCTCAAAACACTTGGAGATGTCATTGGTGAAAATATTGTTTGGTTAAATGATGATGTATTGTCTAATCATTTATCTACTATTTTTACAAATTCAATATACAAGTTCATTCATATGCCTACTATATATACACTAATGTATGTGCTTAATTTTCAATTTCAGGTTTATCAAAAGAAGTAACTGTTGTGGCTGTATCACAGTTTCGGAAGTACTTCAAGTGAGCATCACTATTTTGTTTGGGAATATTGGAACTATTGTCTTGGTGGTATCAATTTTTGTTTGTACTTTGAACTATTGTTATTATGGAATTACTTTTTGGTTTGTAGTTTGAACTATTGTCTTCGTTGTATTAATTTTTTGTTTGTACTTGGGACATATTATGGACATACCGCGATGTATAGAGTTAACATTGAATGTTTTATCATATATTTATTATGGATTTCTAGACATTTTTTCTCTTATAAAGTGGATGGATATTGATTTAGTTGCATACATTAGTTAACTAGTTTTTATATTTTGGTTTGGATGAAAATAGCAGGAGGTTCATAAATTAATACAAATGCAGCAGGTTAATGGACAATTTCATCAATTATTAAAAACTAGGAAGGAGGCTTTTGCTGGCGTTTTACAAAATACCGTTCTAACTAAATGCATTTTAGAATCAGTAGAATTTACCGCGTTTTATACAAAACGCCACTTAAAAATATTTAAAAATATTGTACAAACATTGCCGGCGCTTACACAAACACTGTTTTAAGTTACTAAAATCTCGGTGCTCTTTGCTACATTTCCCGGCGCTTTTTTATCGCCGGTGAAAATTGACCAGCCGGAATTTCACGTCGATAGTGATGCTATTGACGACATAAAATAAACGCCGGCATAGGTTTATGGCGTTTTAAAAATGCCAGGAACTTAAGCTGTCATCGATATTGTCAACGCTTTTGGAAAACGCCAGGCAAAATGCCAGCATATCATTTAATGGCATTTTTGGAGGCTTTTGCCGGCATTTGTGAAGCGCCGGTAAAACCCTTTTTTGTAGTAGTGAATACAAAACATAATGATGGTATCATTAGTACACCAAATATAAAAAGCTAAAAGCGACCCATATAAAAAATAATAAAAAATGCTAAAAACAAGACAGGGGAAGAACTTAGTTTATCCTCCCTTAGATTTTCATTTTAACCTTTATCCTAGTCTCTATAAGCATTTGTTTTCTCCATCCCCGCCCCAAACGGAGCGGATGCAGTTAGATCTTTACTTTTTCCCAGTCCATTGTCATCCCTAAATGACAAGACAAAAAAAAAAATTTTGTTCAAAAGTGGGTAAGATAAAAATTTTAAAATTTTGAAGTGGCTATTACACTATATTTATTTTTGAATATACAAAAACTTATGGGGTTTAAAGTAAATTTGAAATTTTTTACCCCCTCCGTCCGATATTGCCTGGTTGTCCCCAAAACGAGACGGGCAAAAAAGTTACATGACCTCAAGTTGGTGTTCCTAGTTACGAGACTCTTATTTTTTTATTTGTTAGGTATTATACGTAGGAGGAATATACGGTTCAATTTTGGTTACAAAAATTTAATCAGATCTTATCGGACACATGTTGAGTTAAAATTTAGGGCATGGGTAGAGCTAGGCCAAGCCAGGCCTGGATTATATTGTAACGAAATGTGTAGTGAAACTAGTTCGCCCCGACCAAAATCAGGCCTAATTTTAAATTCTCAAGCTCGCTCCAACAAAAAAAAAAAAAAGTGTTTAGCCGGCTACTCTCAGACCAACTCATATAATATAAAAGACAATTATAATAAAAACATTTATATAACAATTTAAATATAAATTCTATAGTGACTGAAGGGGCTTTGGTGTTTTTTTATAAAGATCAAACAATTTTTTTAAAACTTGACCCACAATTACAACTGATATTATAAATTTCTTAAGCTCGGCACTACAGGTCTAACTGTAATTCCATAATAGGCCACCCACAAAATCAATCATTCGTACAACTCACTAAAATGAAAATAAATTTGGTGGGATATTATAATTTGAAAAACATTAATAATATAAAAACCAAAGGTGAATTCAATAATGATCTAATCACACGCGTTGATAAAAGATGAGCCCTCTTCCCCGTTTTGATCTAATCCTATTTGATTGATGTAGGTGGGCCCATTTTGAATATTTTCTTCTAATTTTTTTTTTTTACCAGTAGGACCTTCCCGTCATTAGTTAGATAAGCAATCCATAAAGAGCTAATGATAAGATTTAGCCATATGAGCTCAGTGTTTTGATTCTTACTTTTAAATAATTGATATGAAGTTAGAACATACAGAAATCAAAGACCAAAATTAAAGTCTTGAATTAGAAAACTAACAATGCAAAGCACATGGGGGCAATTTGCTAGCATCCAATGTTGCTTTATTGGCACAATCTTCAAATAATTGATCAAGAAAAGTTATAAAAGTATAACTTGATCGCTTTGAAGTTTGATAATCTTTAGTAGTATGACCATACATTGGGGAATCAACGATCTCATAATTAATAAATAAAAGGTGATTACACTTTGTACCTTGTCATATTAGTGAATATCTGACTACCTTTACACTTTGTTTGAAATTTAGGAGAGGAAAGAGAATAGGAAAGAAAATTTTAAATTTTTGTCTTTCCCTTGTTCGATATTACAAGGGGAAGGGAAGAAAAGGGAAAGAGAAGGAAAAAGGAATGGGAAAAAAAATATTCACTCTCTTTCTTTTTCTCTTGTCTTTCCTTTCACTTTTCTTTTATTTTCTTTGCAAAACCAAATAAGGAACGCAAAATACTTTTTCGCCATTTTCTCATTCTCTTCCCTTTCCTTCTTAAGTTTCAAACAGGCTCTTATAGTTTAGACTTATTTATAAAATTGATAGAACTGTGACAGATTTTATAAAATTACAACATATCCCTACGAAAGGCACCCTTTCACTTTAACATAAAAAGATAAAATGTCTTTTGATGTTTAATTTTAAAGAGATAAAATGATAAAAATATCCCTGTAACATAATTGCGATTAATTTTAACAATTTTTATTTATTTTACACTTAAATTCAAATCACATTAGAATTATATATTAAATTTTAAATTACACGGAGTCATATAATTTTTTTTCAAATTACTGCATAGTAAAGTATAATTACATAAAAAATAAAAATAAAAAAACAAATCATACAATCAACAGCTGAGGGTATTTGTCAAACATTCAACATTTTGAAAAATTGACGGTTGATCATCATACCATGTAGTCTTTAAGTTTGACTAAATGTCGGTACTCAACTACCCTCCGGCACCAGCATTGTTCAAGTCCGCTACTAAACGACGACGCAAAGGTGGGGTCTGCTGCTTCTTACTATGATAGAAATGGAGGTCGCCTTCATGGTGGTTGTTGAGTGTTTTTTCTTTTAATTAGCTCCGACAAAATTTATACAGTGTGACATTAATATTCCTTTATTAGTAAGATATTTTGCTAATTAAAAGTTTACACCGATCAAATGACCCACATCGACTTAGGTCCAAGAAAAGATAATATTTTAATTGTGACAATAATCTTTCGATCTATAAATAAAACTATTTGTACATATTCAGTTTTTTGAGTAACCAAACAAAAAAATGAATTTTTTTAACAAATATCTACTCATTTTTAAAACTCTATTTAAAAGAATTAACTTCTTTTACTTTATTTTTTTCTATATATTTCTTATTCATTTTCTTCTCCTATTCTTATACAAATCTAAGATCCATATAATGTTATCCTCCCTGCTAATGACGTAATGCTTAAACATGTCTGTTTTACATAAACCACTTTTGGCAACGGCTAATAGTTTTAGTAGAATTGACTGGTGAGAAATATATGGGGTGCAAATCTATCATATTTCAATTGTCGGCCATTCATAATTAAATATTTGACACAATAATTTACAATGACTTAGCCTAATATATATCGTATGTTAATTACGAATTCCACCTAGGCCATGGCCGCGTTTGAGGTACTATAAGCAAAGTTGCGTTGCTTGATTGACTAAGTATCGAATGAGACATAAATTCAAATGAAAATATCATCATTTGCCAAGATTTCTAACCACGAGTAATTTGTGATTACAACAGGAGATGATCCCGTAGTCAATTAGCTTTCATACTGAGCATAAAGTTTCAAACTCAATCTCTCATTGCTAGGGATGGTAATAAACCAAGAAAAAATAGAGATTTGACCGCATCTATTTCGTTTGGGGTAGAGATGGAGAATACAAAATGAAAATTGAGTTCAAAATGACAATTCATGTAGAAACGAAAGTGGGGATGAATTAAGTTCTTCCCCTGCCCTGCCCTGCTTTTCCGTTTTTAGTGATTTTTTTATATTTTTTTATGTAGGCCACTTTTAGCTTTTTATGTATAGTGTGCTAGTGATATCATTATTAGGCTTTGTATTAATTGGTGTCCAACTTATATTTAATAGTTTTTTAATGTTGGTTGTTAAATGTGTTTTTAATTTGTTATTTTGAGCTTTATTTCTTTTAATAGTGTAATAACACTATTTTTATTTATATGTAATCCAAAATGTTTGGACGTAATTCTATCTTACTATCAAGTAGAGACTATGATACTATTAATATTTCTTAGTTTTTTTTTTTCCCCTTTTAGTGGACTTTGGATTGTTTGTTTCTTTTATACCAAAAAAAAATAAAAGTTTGGGCTTGATCCGGGGTTTGAGCTAGGGGCAAAGTCAGAGGCAGAGGCTGGGTTGAAGTTGGAGGTGGAGGTAGAGCTGAGGATGGGAATGGAAGCAGGCTTATACCTGTAAAGGCGAGAATAGAGATCTAAATTAATTCTCATGCAAGGATGAAGATCCTAACCTCTGCCTCCCTCGATACATTCTCATCCATACTCATTACTCCTCATGTGACCAGTAATTATTCTTACAACGTATAAAGTTTATCTAATTCATATAGATAGTAACTTTACACGAACTTGATAAAGCAATCAATCGAAAATTTGAACAGTTGTAAACCCATAAAACAAAGAGGTAACAAGGTTTAAAATTATGATAAAAAAAAAAAGTTTAGAGTAGTTAAGTAGTATAAAGTTATTTGATACTTATGCCTATTAAATTGTAATATATAATATTTTATTACATCAAAAATATAAATTTATTATTAATAAAAAAAACTTTAAGCAATATAAAGATAAAATCTTATACATACTACTGAACTTTTTCCATTCCAATGACTATTTTTAGGTCAGACGCCGCGCCACGTGTTGCTTTATGGGATCGGCTGACCCATCAAAAGTTTTCAAAACTAATACTAATAAATATAATATAATAATTTTTGGAAAATAGACAATTTGATCCCATTGACCACAACCAGCTTCCCCATTAAGATTCTACCCTCGACACAGTGAAAGTAAATCAGTGTCCTACCTCTTTTTTTTGTAACTCGTTTTCTTTCTTACGTCTCTCTCTCTCTCTCTCTCTCTCTCTCTCTCTCTCTCTCTCTCTCACAGACGCAGTAAAAGTAAATCAGTGTCCTATCTCTGTCCTTTTTACTCATTTTTTGGTTTGCCTCTCTCATTTTCTGGTTCCCCTCTCACCCGTTTTTGCTTGTGCTCAGGTTTGTCATACATCTTTCTTCATATTTTGGAAATCAGATTATTTTGTTTATGTTGATTTATATATCTAATTATAATAGAATCAATTTTGTATTAGTTTTATCATTTAGCTCGATATATGTGGGATGCATCAATCAGGTTTCCTTCACACGGATTTCATATTTGAACTATAAACTATTTGAATCAACACTTACATTCGATGCATATTAGGGGAAAAAAAAAAAATTGAGTGTGAATTTATACCTCAAGATTTAGTAATTTTGTGAAGTAATATATTTTACTAAAAATTTCCACATCAGCTAAAAACACTAGTTTTTTCTTGAATCTACTAAAGTATGATAGCTTTTCATTGACAATATCTTCAAATGCAAGATATATTTGATTTGATAGTAGGTACGTAATAATATTCCCGCATAATCATATAGGAGACCAATGATAAATGATTGTCTAGTAATATGAACATATTTGATAGTATTGATAATAATGTCATTGTGTGAAAATTCAAAATTATGAAATCTCTTTGAGAAAAATTGTGAAACTACCTCTATTGATATATATTTTTGCCAAGAATAATATTAACTATATTATGATTATTCTTTTATAATTTTAATATTCCTTTTTAAATTTTTTCTTGACCCTATTAACAAAAATTTCTGGAGCCGCCACTGCTTTAGGTGATAAGTAAATTTTTTGCCAATGAAGTTCATCTTAGATTTATCATGTTATTGCCATATTTTGGAGTTTCTCTCACAAGTACTTTTTATATTTTACTATACATTTCATTAGCGTTCAATTACCACATCATAGCCCTATTTTGACAACCAAAATTTTTCCTTAAAATAAAAAATCATAACCCCCCTGCCTACTCCATATTAGTATCTAAGTTACCTCTTTAGCTAGTCTAAAACATAAATAATTACTACCCCTTTCTTACCATTGTAAAAATCCTAATGTTATATATATATATATATATATAAGAAGGTTGTGTATGCTAATAATGGAGTTATTATGCATAGAGCTAGGGGCTGTCATGTCATTCATTCCCCAACCAAAAATTAGTTAGCCCATGCATTATCTTAGCTAGCAGGACCCATCAAGGGGAAAAGCAACATCTCCAATTGTCAAGTTGATGAAAGTGACAAATCGTAGACAGAAACTTCAAAAGCTGACGGAACTTGGAAGTCAAGTTGGTATATTTTTATAACAAAACTAATGACATTTTTTAAAAAAAAGTTATAGTACAGAGGTTTTCAAAGTCAAGCTGGATGTCCCACGGTCACTGCACGTGCCTTTGGAAAAACAAGATTTTATAGGTGACTGCATGGTTAATGCAAAAATGTGACTGCATGATTAATGCAAAAATTGTTACCGTCATGCTACACATTCGTGGACAATGTAAGTTCTTCCTGGTTATGCTGAGGGTTTTAATTGAGAGTCTTTTACAAAAGAATATACTTATTATAATAATTTTTAATTACAAAAAATGATATTATCACATGTTATGACTATATTTTTCATATAAACTTTCTAGAAGGATGGTATTTGTATTTTCTAATTTGTTATGAGATTACCCACTATGTAAGTTCTAAGGCTATGTTTAATATAGGAGAATAAAAATGAATGGAATAAGAATGGAAGTGAAATGAAATAGAATAGGCATTCTCATTCTCTTGTTTGGTTAAGACCAATAAATAATACTAGAATATAATGGAATAAAATTTATGTATGATATAAAATTTTAATATTATGTTTATACAAAATATTAGTAATATATATTATTTAGTTATTAAATATTATTAAGCATTTGTAATGGTGGTGGAGACAGCGGTGGCGATGGCGGTAGTTTAATTATTAAATATTTTTATGAATTTTTAACTTTTTTAAATTTTTTAAATTTTTTAATTTTTAAAAATTTTTAAAATCAAAAAAATAATTACCAAACATGTTTTATATTTTTTTTTAAAAAAATTAACGATAAAAATCTTACTAAATTTTATTTTATACTGTTTTATGTGATAATGGAATGACTATTCCCACTATTAAAATAAGAAAAAGTTATTTTAACAAAATATAAGAATGATCATTCCATGAGAATAGTCATTCCACCTTTAAATAGTGATATTAAACAAAAAAATAAATAAAAATAAAAGTAAGAATAATCATTCTATTCCATTTTATTCCCTCGTAAAGACTTGATAATATTGAGTTCTACTATCATTCGGGATGGAGGTTGATGGACAGGGAAGGGCTACTTTTAAATTAAAAACTTTGTAAGAAAATTTTAAAAGCGGCAAAAAGACCAAAAAAGGACTTCAACCTATGTGGGTGCTTTATCAGTCAATAAAAAGACTGAGCTGGAATTTAAATACGCGATATATATACACACGTATCAAAGCACATCATAATTCATCACTAAAAATTTTCATTTTCAAGACATGCATGTAATTTACAAGAATCATAGTGGCATGCATCACGTGTGTTATTTTTTAAAAGAGAGTTTGGTTTGCCAGTGGTAATGCCGCCCCATCCTTAATTGAGAATTAGAACTCGCCTCATCCTCCCTCTTTCCAGGGTTATTTTAGTCATATGTGATTTATATGTTATTTCTTAACTAGTTGCATTGTCATTTTTGTTAGTGGACAAACTCAGTTAAGATAGAGAATTGTCTGTTTTAATTTGTACCCGAAGTACCCCGGAAGCAGAGAGCTTTGGTGGAGTGGGCATGGAGCCATGAACTCGTATGGACCATAACTCAACTAGTAAGAAAAATACAGAAAAGCAAGCATCATCTATCAGCCCCGCTTGGTTGCGGGATAAGAAAATGAGAAATAAATAATATTGTAATATTATAAAAGTAATGATGGGTGATAAAAAATACATAATATGATGAAGAATAACTCATACTACATTTGGTTAGAATGAGATTATGATAGGGACAAAAAATATTATTTCATCAAAATATTACATTAAAAATAAAAAATTTAATAAAAAATTTAATTTTAAATTATAATATAATTATTTAATATTATATTAACTTATTATAATAATAAAAAGGGTAAAAAATTCGTTTTAAAGTTTATCTCAAGAGAAGGAATAAGTAATACTTCTCACTATGGTATTACTTATCTTCCATTGTGGGGGATTAATAATTGGAGGAATGACCAATCCTATATAATTTTTTCTTTACCAAATATAAATTTTGTAAAACTCAGGGATAGCTAATTTAATCCCCTACTTTTATCCCTCAACCAAACGCACCCTTAATACCAGACCATGCTTCCTACTTCCTCCTTAGAAACTTCATCTGAAACCTCCCATTCTACTCCCTTTATAAGCTCCCCCACCTCAATCCCGTCTTTCCATTCACACCCAACTTCTAATTTCAAATTCATCTCTCTCTCTCTCTCTCTCTCTCTCTCTCTCTCTCTCTCTCTCTCTCTCTCTCTCTCTCTCTCTCGGATTTGAACATATACATACTCTTCACTCTCACTTAAAGGAGTGTATTACTTCATTAGTCTCTCCAATGGCCTCATCTGACGAAGCCTCAGCTTTAGAACTCATCCGCCAACACCTTCTCGACGATTTTGCATTTGCAGAGAATTTCATCACTAATTTTAACCTTCCCACTGCTTCTAACTCCTCCTCCTCCGAGAACCAGTACTCGCAGACTTCTAGTTCTGATCAGTCAGCTACCTCTGAGCTGAAACATTTTGGGCTTCCCATGTCCAGTTTTGAATTTGTAGCTTCAGTTTCAGATTCAAAACCTGAACTCCCGAATTACCACTTCAGTGCCAAGACTAATCCTATCTGTTCTGGCAAAAATGAAGTACTCGATCACTTTGAATTCGAGACGAAGCCACAAATCATGAGTCCAAAGGCGTCGAGGTTGGTTGATCGCCGGCCTTTGCTGAACATTTCTATTCCGCCGGTAAAGAAAATTCAGGTGTCGAATTTTAGTGGGTTGTCTGAGTCGCAGCTGGTGATGGAGGTGGCTGACAGGAAAGTGGCTGATTCCGGCGAGAGGAGGCATTACAGGGGGGTCAGGCGGCGGCCGTGGGGGAAATTCGCCGCGGAGATTCGAGACCCTAATCGGAAAGGGACCAGGGTCTGGCTCGGGACGTTCGACACTGCCGTCGAGGCGGCGAAGGCGTATGACCGAGCGGCGTTCAAGCTGCGTGGAAGCAAGGCCATACTGAACTTCCCTCAAGAAATTGGGAACCCGCCGGAAGCGGACTCAACAGCGGACACTTGCAGGAAAAGACGCCGCGAAGATGACACTGGAGACAGGAAAACCGTGGAGATAAAGAGAGAGAAGTTGCCTGAAGCAGACAGCAAGAGGGAGAACGTTTCGGCAGTTTGTCCGCTAACGCCGTCAAATTGGACGGCCGTTTGGGACTGTGCTGATATGAAGGGTATTTTTGACGTTCCTCCTTTGTCGCCGTTATCACCTCACCCTTCCTTGGGACACTCACGGCTTATGGTTATCTGACGGTGTTTACTAAATTAAGAAAGTTGAAACAAAACAAGTTCAATCCGTTTTTGAGCGCGTTTACTAAACTTAGGACCACCTTAACGGCAAAAAGTCTGAAGTGATAATAGAGCACTAAATTATCCACAACAAAAAAATAAAAATAAAACAGCTAGGTGTGTGACAGTGAGATTTTCTCCATGTACATATAATAGAGGTTATGTGATTGTCATTTTGATTTTATTTCTCCCTTTCTTTATATTTCAATATTATTATGAGATCATGGCTGATGTCGTGATGGATGAGCCGCCTCACTTTACAAAATTTAGTTTTATAACAAGTATGCAATATTTTGGATTTTTCTAGTGCCTACGTACATGCATGAATTATGAAAATGAAAATTTCGTAATTTCACGCGCTGTTCTAATTGTGATTGTTATGCTTGAGAAATTTACTTTAAAAATGAACAAATTTTAAGTGATAGAGACAAAGAAATAAGAAGTATGCATTAGAAATGAGTATCGAATATATCATATTACCTCACTTCTACAACTGTGTTCTTACCTATAATCCCTCCTCCCACATTTGATTAGAGTCAAATGGTGGAAAGTAGCTTCTAATTAACATGCAAGATGCACTTATTCTTTTATTCATGCAGACATAATTAGTTATAAAGACTTTATAGAGGGGCTATGTCAGTATTTTCAGGGGAAGTCCAGTGTGATTCATGACGTATTGGTAGTTAAGTGCACGAAGATTTTCAATGCTACCGCAAGCATATGGAGTGACTGATATATGCCGTCTTAACCCTAAGTACGAAGAGATATGGTCCCATTAATTGTGTGGTATGCTTTCCACTCCAGCAAATGACCCTTTTTGTGATGGGGCTGAACGAAGCAACTCCGTAGCAAACCTGCCAGTTGTCTTTTTGACTGACACAGCTGTGTGCTGAATTCAAACCATAAAGCTGACAGATGAATAAGGTGGCCGATCTATAGTAAACAACATGTTTGGAACTTGCGGAAGATAACGGGCGAGAAAATAAATAAATAGTGTTTTTCTTTTTTTTTTTTGGTTTGATTTTATGAAAAAAATAAAAAGAAAGTGGAACGCAAGAAAAGATAAAAGGAGAGTAATTATTTTTTTCTCTCTATTCCTCTCTTAGTAGAATCACACAGGAAAATAATATAAAAAAAATAATTTTTTTTCTTTTTCTTCCCCTCTCCCAAGCTCTAAAGAGGCTGTAAAGATACTTGACAATATGTATGGAAACGATTAGAACTATACTAAAATGCAAAAGGTCAAGGAGGGGAGCCTTGACACAGTTGCAAGATTGCTCCAATGTAATTTAAGCATTATAAGTTTGAGATACATAAACTATATATTCGTTCGTTTGATAATGTTGTCAGTTTTATTTTTTACTACTTGTTTTTTATGGTTTAGTAATAAGCATTTATAGATTAATATTGTGCCAACAGTCCAAGAATAATATTTTGAAAACAAAGAACATACATATTTTAGTGTTTTTTATTTTTTTTTTTTAAATTTTATAAACAACTAAAAATAAACACTATTTTTTATTTTTTAAAATAATTATAAAAAAAACAAAAAAATTCACCAAACAAACTAATTTTGGTTTTTCTTTTTTTTTTTTTTTTTGTGTTTTTGGCATCCAAATCGCACAACCACCAAATGCCAATAAGGGACCCATTTGGTTACTCAGGGCTGACTTCATAATGTTGCAGCAAGCAAATTCAATCGGATGTTGTTTAGGTCACTTGACCCTACACCGTACACATGCTACAGTCTACGGCCCATATGGGACAACAATTCTATGGTACGGTACCACTAATTACTACTGCATCAAATACAAGTAACGAGAAATCATAACATAAGTTGTACCTAAAACTATCAGTTTAAAAAAAAAATGAGAAAAAGAAAAGAAAATAATTGAAAATTAGGACATATTATAGGGGAAACCAATACGAGTTTCGGCTAACTTTCTTGAGCTGATTGCAACAAACAGTCCTAATAGTAACTGGTCGCATCTTAGGTCCAGAAACTCTAAACAACAGGTACACCCCAGTTGTGTGTATATATGAATTCATTCCGAGTTCAGTGAACTATTTTTTAAAATAAAACAGCATTTAAGTTTTGGGTGATTGTTTGTCCATATATCTGAATATGTTATTTGACCTTAGACAGTGGGGCCATCCCTTTACATTGGTACAAATCCCACACACCTAAGCCCATCTCTAGGTAGATGTAAAAAATTTTAATTTTTTGGCACCCGAAAGAGGGAATCCCCTAGTTTGACAAAAACTCCTTAACATCGTGTCTCCTCTCTAGTTAGCGTAAATTTTGTAAATACACATAGCGAGGACACAAGCTACATATAGTTGAGAGAGATATGCCACAAATCCCAACTAACTTCTCATAAGAGGACACTAATTTCACAACCGATTAGACTACACTAGTTGGTCAGAGTTTTTTTTTTAAAAAAAAATAAAGAATTGACTTTTGTTATTGTAAAAAATACTCAATTTTTTACTTCAAAAAATATATAAAAGCATTCTTGACTTTAAAAATTGTGTAAAAACTACACATAATTGTTCAGTTGAGAAAGAGCAGTGAAGTAGGTATCACTTGTGCAACGCTAATACTATCAGAGTTTAAGTTCTCTATATTACATGAAGCTAGTATTCTTGAAAAAAAATTACTATACCAATATTAATCACTTTAAGAGGAACTGTCTGACTCGGCCCCATCCCCTATCCAAGATTGGAACATTGCGGGTGTGTACCAAACCTCTTTAATCGCTGAGGGTGGGCTCGAAAGCCTGCTTTAGACAGGTTCCCCCAAGTCCAAAAAAGCTATTAACCAGTATGTTAAAGAACCGGTTAGAACTTTGGCAGTGGCAAAATATCATATCATTGCTGTCGCTCAAATGTCTAACTTACTAACTTGATTTCATCATTACACTATCAAGTTGTGCCTTGTGCTGCCCCCACCCCATTCGTTGGAAAAGGATAAGGTCGGGGGTTGAGGAAATGCTTCTCTGTTCGCAGCTACACCAAACTCCACCTGTTTCTTCTGCAGTCACACACACCACCGCCCCTTTATATAATGTCCCTCATCAGTTCTCACTTCCAACACTTCCTCCCAATTCAAATTCTCTCTCTCTCCCTCTCTCTCTCTCTCTCTATAGCAGTCTATATATATATATATATATGATGAAGACGACAGACGAGTTCTCAGCTCTAGATCTCATACGCCAACATCTCCTTGGAGACTTCGCCTCTACGGAGTCATTCATCACCTGCCTCAATTTCTGTACCACCTCCTCCTCTGATGTGTCAGACGACAAACCCGTTTTCTCTACCGAAAAATCGGACCTTTCGCCCACGCTATCTGGGTCCAACTCTCTCATTTCGGATTCGAAGCAATCCGATTCACCCCTTTCGGACTTGGATTACTTGAATCCGGACCTTGATTTCTCCGAATACGAGTCGAAGCCTGAAATTATGGATTTCACGTTGCCGAAAACTTGTCCCGACTCCAGAAAACAATCTTTGACGAGCTCGTTTCCAAAACCGGTCACATTTGCTGAACAGGGCACACAAGATACCGGCTCCGGTCCTGCGGCTAACGACGAGAGAAGGCATTACAGAGGGGTTCGGAGGCGTCCGTGGGGCAAGTTCGCGGCGGAGATCCGGGACCCGAACCGAAAAGGGTTTCGGGTCTGGCTCGGGACGTTCGACTCTTCCACTGACGCAGCAAGAGCTTACGACTGCGCGGCTTTCAAGATGAGGGGAAGCAAGGCAATCTTGAACTTCCCGCTGGACGCCGGAAAGTCTGACCCTCCGGTGAACATCGGCCGGAAGAGGCGGAGAGAGGTTGGAGCGGACCAAAGACAAAAGACTCTCGAGTTGCCGGAATGTGATGACGGTGGTAGTGGATGGGCAGGGTGACGATGTGTTTAACGTACCACCAACCGTCGCCGTTATCTCCTGTTGCGGCCAGGCCAGGAGTTAAACGACGACGTCTTAACCTTAAGCAGCAATCAAATAGGTGCTGGCGTAGATTAGCTATGTGGAGCTACTAAATTAGCAGAAGTCTACTAAAAAAGAAAAAAGGAAGAGTGGAGAAGATTAATAGGGTTAATGGTTAAGTGTGTAAAGTTTTGAGGGTATTAGACTGCAAGCACTGTACATAATAGATTAAATAAATGGGAATTCCAAATTATCCTTAAATATTCGAAATATATATATGAGGCTTAAATTCGATATACATATAATGATAAGAATAGCTTTAATTGCATTCAGTCCAAAACATGTGTTCGTATACTCCGCAGCTTGAACTTTTATTATCAAACCAAGCTTTGCCTCTATTTCTTGAAAAACAAAAGAAAAACTTGTTGTCAAGGTGAAAAAGATATTTAACGTTGAACAATAAATTTTGTTTCGACAATAATTATTTTGTCAAATCACATTTTGACAATCGCACTAAAGATAAAACTTAGACATCCTCCAACCAAACTATATTATTCATTTTTTCTTGTTGTCAATCCTGAAGACCTCAAATTATACGTAAGCCTTAACAACTCAACTTTCAACGAGAGAAATATCATTTCATTTAACCATCATATGATGTGACAAGTGACAACCACTACAATTACCATTACAAATTAGCTTACAACATAAAACTATTATTATTATTATTAGGATTGTTGTTATTTTTTGAGGCATGCTAGAACAGTTCGACAGTTGATGTGACGAACAGTCACTGTGTGTATCGGACAGTTGCGACTGTCCTTAACAACTGCCTATTTATTTTTTTCATGTAAACATGCACAATTGTCTTTTAATAGGTATTCTATTATTTTTCTTGATCTTTCCTTTTAATTTTAATTAAGAGAAAGTGATTTTCTTTCCACTTACCTCTCAATTTTTTTGCAAATCAAACAAAGAAAAAAAAATCATTTTCTCTTTATTTTCTCTCATGCCCTTTCCCTTTCCCTTTAACAATTATCAAACAAAATGAAAATGATATCTTACTATGGGGCGGAATATCAGAAATATACAAAAATAATTCAAATATATAAAAACATACTTTATTAATAAGAAAATTATCAGATATAATAGCCGATGTATGTATGTGTATATATATATAATGGGAAAATAGTGAAAAACAAAAAGGCCGACATATCAAATAGGGATGGCAACAGGTGTGGCTTTGGATGAGAGGACCCCTACTTTATTCCCGTCCCGTCATGGTAACCCCTCCCCCACACCCGTCCCGCCTCGTTTAACCCCTCCCCACACCTGCTGTGCTGCACCTCTTTTATATTAATAATGTTTTCAAACACATCGTGAACAAAACAAGAGAAAAAATCACAAAAATAACTGAAAATCACAATCATCGAACTTTAGTAAAATATATACATATAAAAAAATAAATATATATATATATATAAACGAAGTGGATTTGGAGTGGAGTCGATTATTGTATCTTGTCTCCAAACTTACCCTACCCCAATTAATATCACCCATACCCAAAGCGGGGCAAGGATCAAGATGTTGGGTTATGTTGCCATTCCTAATATCAGATCACCCAAATGACATCTTATGATATTTAGAACCTTGCTATGGATAAAGATAACAAAAATACAGCATGAACAGATCACACACAGTTCGGCAGACTCTACAACCCCAGCTGCTCCAACCTTGGCCCCCACTTCCCTCATGCAGGTTCATGCATAGCTAAGTCCTCAGCAGCCCACAAGTTGAGGGAGTACCTTAATTGTGGGGGCCTACGCCATAGCGGCAATTCAGTCACAAACAGCATCCTATAAGGTTGTATTTATTAATCAGGCCATTCTACAATAATAGACAGAAAGTGACTGAAACTCTTTGTTTGATCTCTATTAGCAATTGAGGGCCCTTCTAATGAACTAGTTGCACAAGCTTTGTCTCCAAATCCCTTGCATGTCTATATACAACTTGCCATAGTACTGTTAACAGCTGCAAATGATAAGACACTGAGTGCAAGTTGAGAGCACTAAAAAGACAAAGAAGATAATATCACGGAGTACGATTTCTGTCATCGTTATCCAAGTTCCCTCCAAAATATCTAATGTTGCGAGGGTCAATTTTCAGACTTTCGTTGTTGAGGATGATTTTCTCATTCAGATTCTGCCGCCGATGGTTTTGGTCCGTGACCATAACTTCATTTGGTGATTTAGTGAATTTTTTTTTTTTTTTACGGCAAAGTTCTTGGTGGGCTTTAGCGCCTGAGCATCACGACACGGGTACAAAATACAGAACTAACCTCTCTATACGCAAAGGTAAGATTGCCTACATTTAACCTTCCCAAAACCTAGAGCCAGAGCCGGAAGTTGTGCACTGAGATGTCCTTTTATATCATTTTTATTATATGATATGAATTATTTGATCAGTAGTGAAGATAGGCACTTCATTGGGTCAATAGTGGCTGTACCTCTAGACACCTTTGCCCCATGAAGCGGTGTCAAGATGGTCTCCCTACACGGTATGTACCTTATCTATCTACGTGCTAACCATCTTCTACAGCACAATAGCATTTCTCTAGACACAAATCTAGGATTACATTCTTGTGGAGGTTAATGGACAGTACCTTATTGAGGAAATTCAACACCCCATAATATATGTAACACTCAGTAGTTTATACAGAATCATGATGATGCATGCTCCTACAATTTTATGAAGCTCTCTCTCGTCTCTCTTTTTTATTTTCCCCTTTCTTTCGGGACTACTAGGCAAATCCTCTCTCGCCTTTTAAGTTCGCCTTGTCGGCCTGGTCATCGTCAATTATGCTATGTCCTTAATTTTAAGCTGCAAATGTTCTCATTTTCTCTTTTCGTGGATGCAAACAGTTTATTGTTTGCCATGTCTAGATACTTATTAATGCCCCTCAGCTTGGTATAATATATGTTTCCTTAGTCAAGAGACGGAAAAGTGCACATAATTACTATCAAAGGGAATGTAAATATTTTAAAGGCACAACAATGACATACTAAGTATATAAACTGTTATAAGGTGTACGATTATATTTGTAAAGAAATTTGACCATTTATTAGAACCTGTTACTTCCAAGTACTTGTTGAAAAATATAGGCAAAATACTCGTGCTTCAAATTTATTCACTACTGTGTACTATAAGTCAAAAGGACTCACTAGTTTTGCAATGCAAAGTGCAAATATGAGCTCAATATTTTATTTGTTTATACAATTTCATTAAGAAATGTTAACAAATACATAGATGTTTGAATTTCACAAAGAAATGTTCACTGGATGTCACCTATTAAACAATTGAAACAATTTTTAAAGCCAGATTCCAGAGGACAAACAAATATCAATAGTCAATGTAAAAGCTAACCTGTAATTTACTGCTCAATAAGAATGCTGCAGAAGGCAGTAATGAAATTTACCGCTCAGAACTGCATGATAGGTGCTCTCAGTATGCTGCTAATACCCAAGAGTGCACTTGAGATGTCTGCATTTGCGAGTTTCCACTACTGTGATCCAAAAAATTTAAATAGAAGTAATCTTCATTTCATTGATGACATCAAGAGTCTTGCTGTCAAGCTTTTCTTGCGTCACTTCATTGTTTAAGAAACTGGGTTGATTTGTGGATGCAAGAAGTCTAGCCCACATCCTGTCTGTCAACTTGACGACATTCTGAGTTTCGGTCACACGCTGCAATGCCACACCGTGCAACTCATACTCAGTATTAGACTTTCACAGGGCCGTGAGAGAGCATAAAACAAATAAAATTCGCTAAACAAAGAAATAAGCAGCACTTCGGCAACAAGTAATTTATCTTTTTCCTTGTTCATAGCAGTTGCAGCCGCTGCAGTGGGGAAGAGAGAGAGAAAAGAGGAGGGGGGTGTTATTGGGATTGCTTCTTTGAGATCTTGAAGATTTTGCCTCTTTTATGTTTGGTAAATAAATCTAGACTTGTGTCCCATCCCCCAAAAACTGATAAAATTTTAAAATAGTTGTATAATTTTTCAACAAAATTGTCCAAAGTTAAGGGTAAGAAGATAACCTATAAAAGAACAATTTAAAGTCAAGATAGTTTTGAGGTTAATGTTTCGTGTGGGAGTCGTTTCCAGCATTACTAGTACATAAATGTAGAATATATTCAATATCTATGGGCCCAAATATGCTAATCCATTACAAAAAGCCCATCTAAAGAGTTTACTCACCATAACAGGATTGGATACCATATTGCTTCACATTGAAATTATAAAAGTAAATGACATAAAAAGTGGAATTGTGAAACACCAACAAAAAATTAAGAACCACAAAAGCACTAAAATAAGTTGTCTTCTCCAAATGAAGTCAAACTTATTCAAGGAGCCAATAACTCGAGTTCAACTTCAGGCTGGAGCAAGATAAAATATACAATTATGCGCTTGGGATTAGATCATTTTCTTGAACCTAGGAAAGAAAATTCCTGTTCCATACAGTTATACGTTTCTTGTATCTACTATTATCCTATATGTTTGTACCACTGCTTGTTCTTATTTGTTAATTTTACTGAATCTTTTAACACTGGATAGTTGGGACGATTTTTTTTTCCCTTTCAGATTATTCGCAAAGTTTTCTTACTATCAAAGTTTTCAGTTGTACATCCATTTTTATCTGTCCCCTAAAGGAAGATTCTAGCCCAACTCTATTTATGGTTGTCAATGTAGCAGAGTGAAACTCACTCAAAACACACACAATAAAGAAACAGGAGGCACAGCCTCCAGAAACATCATTAATTCTGCAAGCCTGTAATTCGACCCACATAACAAGTGAAACTGAGTGTGGTCCACTTTGGGTTTCAGTGATCACTTCAAACAAGAACCATTTAGATCAACCAGTTACAAGAAAAAAATAAACTGACGTCTAAAAAGTTCATATCTTTAAGGATGATTATATATAGGATAATAGATAGTGAAACATAAGTTTTCTACACCAGCTCCTTTGAAGGTTGCAACCACGCAGGACGAGGGAAAGACTTACAAACATCCTAAGCTTTACTTTTTTCCTCTTAATTTTCTACTTGGTTAATGGTGACAGAAACAGTCATTCATTCAAGGCTTGATCAGGAACAAAACTTGTATTATCAAATTATAATCAAAGCATAAACACACACCAATGGACATAATACTTACAGCAATCGGGATATAAGCATGTCTGCTGTTCACGGGACCAACTGTGAAGCCTGTATACCCTGCCATTGCTCCATGCACAGCACTCTGGGCAAGCAGTGTGCAGTAGATATTGTCTGATGCATTACTCGGAATAGCTCGGATCATGTATGTTGGATCTGCAGAAAGTGCAAGTAGAGATCTTAGAACAATGAAAACCTTTGAACAACAATATGTACAGTGAGGATTCAGTAAAGGAAGAAGGAAGTATGGGGGAGGATCATGTGTGCAATAATTGTAACATCATACACGTGATAAGATACCCTAAAGGTGGAAAGACATTTTAGAGGAAATTATAGTTCTTTGCATAAAGAATCACATAATAATACCCTATCCTTTAATGCTAGTAGTAGGGGAAAGCTTCTTAAGGTTGTTGAATCAAAAACTTGCAATGATAGCTTCCACTTTTAGTGTTTAAAATAAAGTGGGTTAAGCAATAAAAATGTAGAGGTACTTTGGTTGATTACAAGACTATCCCTCATAGCCCAGAGCAAAAATAGCCTCCACTCTCTAGAGATGTCTACCCATGGAAATGACTATAGGCAAAACAATAGTCGATTTCTTATTTAATATGGTCCTCACCTATAGCAAATATCAGCTATGATTCCTGTAATTAATATGGTCCTCACCTATAGCAAATATTAGCTATGATTCCTGTAATTAAATCTTAAAACTATGGATCATATAATAGATCCTGATAATTATTGAAGAACCAGTATTACCCATGCCTTTTCTTTTTTTCTTTTTTTTTTTTGTGACCGGATGTGTGGTCAGCTTGCGCACAACACAACTAATCCCAAGGCCTGTGTAGTCCCCCCGTCCCATACAAACCGGATAATTACCGAGCCAAAAACCCTAGGAGTGGCCCCAAAGAGTTGATAGCACCTAAGACGTTTCGAACTTGAGACCTTGGAGAGAGTAGAACCCAAGGCCCATGCCTTGACCACTAGGCCAAGCCCTTGGGGTTTATTACATGTGCCTTCTACAAGCCCACATTGCACACAAATTCCTTATCTCGCACATGTGGTGTTCAATCTGACTACTTTGACTTCTACCAACTCAAATTTAACTAACAAAAATAACGAAATTGTAAGCTTCTAAAATATTCTGATATAAATTTCAGACAGTTGACCCAATTTTTCCCCAAAATAAGCCTTTGAAAACAAAACAGCATTTAAATAGCAAAACTTTTCTGATTTATATCAGAATTTTCAAATGAATCATGACCATTGAAGTTGGCTAACTTCTTTTTCTTACTCTTCTGAGTTGGAACTAAGTATATACTTTGAGGATAACTAACTTCTTGTACAGTGAGTAATGATAATTTTTTCATAATCAGTAATGATAAATTGTATGAATAAAGTAAAAGGCAAGAAGCCATGTACACATGAATAGAAGACAGCCCAAAAAAGAAACCGAAGACAATGTCAGTTGAAGGCACATAGGTTCCTGCAGTGCAGCAAAGTAAAAATATTCAAACAGAACTTTGGGAAGTACCTATATATTTTAGGTTTATTGCCATCTTCCGGACCTCTGTAAAATGATCCTGTGACGTGGAAAGTATATGTCCAAAATAAAACAAATCAAGAATTAGTAGTAGGAAGAAGCTGGGGAAATGACTTATTCACAACTAAATAAATGGGAAAAAGTGTTTAAATATCCAGTGACATGAATACTTGGCCAAAAAAAAGGTAGATCCAGTGACAAGAACTGCACCAAATTTAGACACAATCAATTGTCTGTTCCACTAAGATGTACTCATTAAAAAGAAAATTATTATCACATATTCCATAACTCTGATTATTTTTTTCCTTTTTCCATCTCATCTATTAGCAATTTAAAATAAAGGAAAGGAAGTCCATAGATTACAAAGAGAATGGTACTGGAACATCACGAATACGTAAAAGTGATTGAGAATGGTACTAGAACATCATGAAAAATGGAAATAAGAGTGGTACTACACTCCTAGAGCTGCAAGAATTTTCATTTTTTCTTTCTTATTGCCGAAACATAAACAGAAAAAATTCTTGCTACAGGAACCAAGACTAAAAATAACACTTCCTGACACCAATGAGAGCTGAGAGCAACCTGAAAGAAAAGGGATTTGATGGATAAAATTACTTTCTCATATTAACCATATTGAAATTAATTTCCGATATCAAAGGATACAAGTTATTGCCCTAATCTATATTTGTATATATATATCCTTGAGAGGTTCCGAAATACAACTGGAAGCCTGTATAATCTCCATTTTCATGGGCAGTCCATAGTTGACAACGGAAATGTTCAAAGGAAAAAACAATCAATATTTAGGTGTGATCAAGAGCCAAAAGCACAGTGAATGGGAGCTAATGAATCCTTAAATAAGTCAAGAAGGATATATATATCTGATCTTGTGGAGGTAATTGTACGACACCTTAATCTTTTGAGTTAGCCATAGACCAACATCTAGAAGTAGCCTATTTCCTGATGCATCTTTCTCATCAACTGCGTGCATGCTCTGAGCAATATATTCTTGCCCTGCTCCTTCTGCCAATACAATAACCATATGCCCATTTTCTTTAAGCCGCTGTTCAACAAATTCAAAAAGCCCACCCTGGCCTTCTAGATAGAATGGAGACTCTGGAATCAAGCAACAATCCTGTTACAATCCAAGACATATTAACTAATCGTGTGATAATCATATTATTAGTAAGACCAGCAATATAATCACAGAATGTAGACATATTTCAAACCACTATTCCACTTTTTATATGTTCTCTAATAACTAATAATCACAACCACCCTAGAAATAATCAACTAATACAAACATAAAGTGTTACATAATCTCTTAAACATTCACCAAACAAAAATTCTAGAAGCATAACACTCGTTGCAGTAATAGAAGAGCTTGTACACATTTTTTCAAGTTTATTTTTTATGCTTCTCAAAGAGTTACACAAAAATGTACTTTAAGGTATACATAAGCTCCTGATGTCTTTAGATAAAAACAACTATTAACTTTGTTAGGTGCTCAACCAACCAATGTAATTCGTAGAGAATTCATCAGCCAAAATGTGCCATAGGTAAGAGTAACATTTTCTGATAATAATAGACATCCAGGTGTCTTTAGGTAGTTTTCTCTAAATATTTCTTCCTAGTAGTTAACAATATAAAAGGCTACAGTCAACAAGGAAATGGATCAAAATTGGATACAGAAAAAGTTTGTCAATAGACACTAGGAAAATGGGTGGCAACCTTGTCTGTTATATAAATGAAGCTTATGTAGATCTGGCTACATCCTGAATGGTCATTAGAACACAAGAGCTATCTTATGGATGGTATAACCACTACTATGATTTTTGCTAAAGAATCCACTATTAGTCTTTTAAATGTTCTAATATTTTATTGTACATGTATATATTAACAACTAATCAGTCCATTAGGAATCTATCTTTTATATGATGGTGTAGTGATGGGGTACATGGTTCTAAATGCATAATATTTGAGGCAAATGCAGAATGAAATCAAAGCCAAACTCATCCAAGTACCAGAATTATCAGACTTTTTAGCTTAAAACACATTGTAGTTTAATCATGATTTTCAAAGATTTTCATACATTTCCATGAGAATTTCTGGCTTGCCTATTATCTTTGCAAACGAAAATTATAAAGATAATGCAGCCAAATTATCTGATTCTTTTTTTGCGAAGGAAGAGCCAAACTTTCTAGACAAGCTGACTTATAGCTTCACATAAAAGATAATTAATGCCTTTCTTCTGCCAATACCGAGTTTGGCCATTAGTCACCATTCAAGTCAGCAAGAAATAAGGATAAAGAAATGGGGCCAATCCAAACAACTGGAAAGGCAAACCTAACCTTTGGCACAGTTTGCACAAAGTGGCTGCTCTCAGAAACTGGGATTTGTTTCACAAACTGGGATGATTTTGATCAGTAAGCTAGATATTACTAGATCAACGATGAACTGGGTTTGAACCTGGAGTTCTGCACCGCACATCTAGTGCTCCATGTTATGTCTAGGCATAAAACAGGACATTCTAATTGCAGTGAGGTTGGATCAAGAATCTTAGAGATAGACGTGTGTGATTATGGACTACATTCTAACTACACCAAGAATGGATCAAGAATCTTTCCAAAATATGAGCAGGTGGTTATGTACAATATCATGATCCTAAGGTCTTACCACGTCTCGGCTAGCCAAAGTTGCAAACATAGCAATGAACCCTGCGGAGGAAAATTCAGACAAATGGAAGCAGGAATAAGAAATCAAAAACTAAAGGTCTATATGTGAAGAAATCATCCATTACATGGTGCTCAACCCACCGCTGTATCGACCCATAAGCTTCACTATTCCGACCCCATTTTCCACACTCTCAACCTCCACATGTGCAGCATTAATGGCCCTCTGAGCTTCTTCAACAGCCGTATCAAAACCAAAAGATTTATCTATCACCTGAAACAAGACAATATTAAACCAAAATTTTCAATGAAGATTACCTATTAATGATTTATTCAAAAACATAACTTGCACTCATAAAAAAACAATTTACATAATGCTTGGTGCGATGGTAAAAATTCAGGCTGTCAAGGATGAGAACTCAAGTTCAAATCTTTAGACATCTTACCCTCCCAGCACCTCATCTGGACGGGAACAACAACCGAAAGTGGGCTTTAGGCTTTACCAAGAAAAATACATGATATAAAGAGCTCCTTTGTGAAAAAATGCTTTACTCTTTCCATCACCTCTTCTAGGACAAAATCGAAACCCTTCCAACCAGTTTGTGAAAAGTCAATATAAGAGTAATCATTTGAAATTACATGCAATATTCTAAGTTAATATTCAAATTAAGTTTATTGATTGACATCTTCAATCCGTATTACAGTGGCGAGCGTGTCATTTAGATTATGTAGACACTTTATGGTTTAGACTTGAGAGAGCTTAGCAAGCAGTTCATGATCCTAATGAATAGATAGAGGATTTTCACCTCATTCATGGAAGTGAGCTCTAGGGACACCATGAACCACATAAATCCCCTGGTTATGCGTTCCCATTTATTTTCTTTCTACTTCAAAGCATTGCAAAGAAGAGACCTTAAGAACAAAGAGAGAATCGATCTTGAGTCCACTAGTTGCATAACTTAAGCACAACACCAACCAAGGTGTATCCAGCAATTCCACGCTGGTGCTTGGACAGCAAAGAAATGTGGGTGTGCATATCAACAAAGTTTAAATTAGTTGGGATGCAGGACCTAAAGGCCATTCCCAATGCCAGTCCCCAATAACTGAGGGTGCTCGGAGCCCATGTATCAACATTTACATATGATTTTTACAGTAATTTCACTGCGTTTCTAACAGCCCTGTGTTTTCTTGTAACAACTTATATTTTAAAAAATGGATCTGAATTGGTACTGCTTTCAGACTTTGAATACTAGGGGAAACAAAGTATAACGATTAGAATTATATGAACATCCAAACACCACTTCAGGGCATTGTCTTATAGAATCGAATTCAATAAATCCAAAATCAAGATCAAGAATTCGTCCTTACGTTTACTTAGTACATGTGAACTTAAATAGTTGCCCACCAAGACAAACTACGGCCAAGATTGTTTCTGAATTCTAAGCATAGCTTTTACTTTTTGATGTTTCCCAAGTAAAGACTACCAACAACATGGCTCAAGAATTTATGCAACTAGACATGTCTTTTAGTTATACCATTTCAGGGTACAGTAACTCAGCCTTCATATTCATATGTGTACCACCCTACAAAAGTAAAAAGCAGGGATGCGTCATACAATTAGAAATTACGATAGGGTTGATAGGACTTACTGCAATATCATTATCAATTGTCTTGGGAACTCCAGCAACTGCCACTTGAAGACCACGATTCTCGATTTCCTTGACAAAAGTATGCAAGTTCAACATCTTCTCATAACACAGCTTGAGTGAAAAGTGAATAAAAGAGGAACATATTCCTCTTTACAGAAAAATTGAACACCTTATAAATAGCAGCTGCTCCTTTTTGAGTACCATCACCTCCAATTATATACACCTAAGACCCCAGAAGGAGGATTAGAATTCTTAAAAACTTCTTAAAACTTGCATCCCAATAGCAGGCAAAGGCAAAAAGAAATCACCTGATTGATCCCCCGGTCTTGAATGTTATCAACTATCTTGTTAGTATCATGACCTCCTCGTGAAGTTTTAAGAAGGGTGCCACCACGTTTATGGATATCATTGACAACTTTAGGTGTCAATTGCAATGTATTTTTAGAGTAAAAGCCTCTATAACCCCCCTGAAAATGTTCAACAACATCATGGTTTGAGGTTCCAAAAAGGTTACCGGTAAATAAAAAAGATGGGGAGAATGTCACCAAAACATTATGCTTGTCACAAAGGCAGAAAAAGATTTGCTGCTACACATTCAGGTAGCAACCATGAAATCTGAGTAATAGAAGCCTCATTCTTATACATTATTTCATTTCTTCCTAGTTTTGTGCACTATACACAGTGATTACATGAAGGGTCAATGCGGAAGAACTTGTATCTTAAAACAATGCTAATATAAGCAGACCATTACTAATATAAGTTGCCCAGTCATTGTAAAATGAAAAGACTAACAGTTTGATTTTATTTGATTTAATGATGCTATATTAAGGACAACATCAATATACATAAGGAAGCTTGATGTATCAAATTCCATTGGACCCTCTAGGAAAGAAAATTTATCAATTAGACACCAAATAACACTTTTAAGTTTCTGCCAAATCTTCAGCATCAAGAAGATAGGTCCACAGCAAACTCACTTTTTGATAAGTAAGGTCCAAATCAATCTCACCTCAATTCCGAGTATATCATCAACACCATACATAAAATTCAAGCCACAAACTATCTCCCGGATCACTGTATTGATCCCTGGGCATAAACCACCACAAGTAACAATACAGGCACGCACTTCCTCTGACTTGAAATAAACCTAATATCAGAAAAGTACTTAGATTGAATTCATTTCAATATTGCAGCAGCATTTGATAATTAAAAAGGAAAACAAAAAGGCCATTCCCCAATGTTAATCCCTGATAAAGTGTACGATGATTGCATAATAAACAAACCCTTTCTCGAGGCCCTGCACGCCGAAAATGTACTCCCCTAGTGCTGTTCTTCTGAACAACAATCTGAAGGCAAAACATAACATAAATTAAGATAGAGCCTGAAAAGTTTGATAAGAAAACACTATGGGAGAGAGAGAGAGAGAGAGAGATCACCTACTTTCTGTGCTACCACATCTTCTGGGCTGACAAAAGTTTGCCTAGCAAAACAAAAGATTTTTACATAGAATGACCATGCAATGAAGTTTTCAAATGCGTATATTCATAATAATGGTAATAACATGAACATTCAAAAGGTTTAGAAAACAAAAGAAAATGTGGACGTACTTGACAATGGCATAAGCTTGGCTCCTTTGCAACGGATTGGGGTAAGACTGAAGATAAAACAAGAAAAAACTTGTGAACCCCAATTAATCATCAGGGATTGTATCAGAATTGCTTAAGATGATTGAACTAATGCATTAGATCAATAGAAGATTTTCTAATCCAAAGCTAAAATTTCAAATATATCAAATTCAAACCTCTTTAAAATATCTTGGCCAACTCTGAACTTGTTAAATCAAAACAATTGTTTAGCACTTTTATCTCTCAGAAACTAGTATTAAACGCCAGAGAAACTATCCAATATATAACATATTTCACTTTCACAGATCTAGACACACTGTCCAAATTAAGATAATAGGTAACCTCATCAATTGAAAGGTCAAGATGGTTGCTTGTTAATGCTAATCAGTTTTGAAATCTTGTGAGTTGAATCCTTTATTTTCCCATGATGTACCGGTTCGAGATCACTTCTTAACACCACTCAACTAAAAGATCCATAACTACTTACTGCATTAATACCACTAACAAGGGTTACAACCAAATTTCTAAATCTTAATCCCGATTATTTTGGGTCACCTACATATCCGTTTTTTTCATTTTAGGCATACATGAGCCAACAGTCATGTGAAATATTTCTAAACTTCTTCACTGCATTTGAATATAAACTTGAAAGTATTGATGTGACATTGGACTGATTCATTCTCCCATCAAAATTATTTTTTAGTTCACTGAAAATATATTAGAGTTTTATTGTGACTGCATTTTCTCGTTCTTGAAATTCCCTTTCCATTTAACCCGCGCGTTCTTTAAATTTGTTGTCAGTCGTATTCATGGGAAGATCAATTCTCACTGAACAAATGAAAGAATCCTGAATCCTTTACTTTGTCCTATTGTTTTGTACGATTTTGTGTAAGATTTTTCAATGTTTTTAAGTTTCAACCATTTTCTCTCAATAATATGAACGTACGAGCCTTCACCAGAATAATTGCATAAAAAGGCTCCATCAAGCTAGGTTTGTACAACATTGGAAGTAGCCAAAGTATTCCCTTTGACTTTTTCTATATCAAGGTATCTGTGTGGCACCAACACACCTAACTGAGCAGCTGCAGCATGATGCATTTGTGGCTCGCAAAATAAATCAATTTGAAGAACTAGTATGTTAGTTGCTGGAAGATATTTTGCTAAGCATCAAAGGACTTGAGTCAAAATTAAGGTTTTCACAATAAAGCCTAAAAATCTTAATCTATTGATCCCCTTAGAAATGGTCAAGCCAACTCCCAACGAATGATATCACTCACAACAACTTTTCACTTCTTGTATCTCCAGCTTCCCACTAAAACAAATTTATAAAAGACAAAATTTGAGTGTGATATAGCTTGATATCCATTGTCGGGTCCATTTCCTAACAGCTTTAAGCTTTTGAGACAATTGGTGATCTATCGCGGAGAAGGATTTCAATGCACATTGACAACACATATTTCAATGCAACCATATATTTACACCACGAATAGAACAGCATAGCCAAGTTGAGAGAAGAGCCTCCAAATACTACAAACAAGATGTCAACGATGCTTAAAGTGGTCATCTACTTTACAATCTCCACAAAGTTATCCTCACCGTAGGTAAAACCCTTTCCCTCGGGCGTGCATGCGGTGTGGGGGGAGAGAAAAAGAAGTCTAGAGTCTCCCATTTGTTATTTCCTATTATTAAGACAGATAATTTTAGAAAGGAATGGTTGAATTAACATATTTCACAGATGAAAGATTCAAACCACGGGATTAAATAAATCTCTTTCCTCTGCTCTCTCAGCAACCAAACACCCCCATACGTTTTAACTTAATTTAATAATCCAAGTTAAACTACATGATTGCAGTCTTCTTTATAGTTTGTATTCCAGCTTGAATCTATGGGTGCTTTCTAAAACCTTCTTCAATTACAAATTATAAACGTAGCAGTAAACATCCTTTACCTAGCCATTAAATTCATAATATAAGCAATTCATTCAAGAATATATACAAATATATTTGCAGTAAAAAAGATAACAAAAATCTCAAGCAATAATTACCGGCAAATCAGGAAGAAAGTCCGTTAAGTGAGGAACGCCTTCGAGGACAAAACCATCATCGACAGTCTGGTCCGGACTTTGAGCTCTGACGGGGCGAATCCAGCGCCAAAGCAACGGCTTCTTAAGAGAGACTTTGTGTTTGAAATTCGAATTGGGGAAATTTGGAAGCGGTCTTCTTATTAGATACCGAGAATTGAGAGGAGGAGACGAAGCTGTGGAGAGAGAAAGTGAAGGAGGATTTGTAGAGAGAGAGGAAGAGAGAGAAAGATCCATTGGAGAAAAATGAATTCTAAAGAACAAATTGAAAATGGAAGTAAAAGAATTGGAAGCTTTAATGCAGTATAGGCACACGCAGCGAGCGAGAATGGTATTTTATTCGAAAATGTCAAGTTGGAAAAGGAGTATTTGTGATGATGTGCGATCAACTCTACTGTTTTGACCACGTGTCAACTATTGATTTGCAAGACAAAGAAAAAGCCGTTACTACTTTCTGGGTATGCACCAAAATGACATTCTGAGTTTCGCGGCAGCGATGGCAACGTGGTTGGTTCTGTAGCTGACCACGTCACGGATTTCATTATTTTTCTGTTTAACCAAAAATAAATAAGCAAATACAACCTTGTTTGGATCAGCTTTATTATCAAGATTTTTCAACAAAAAATCATTTTTTTAACCTTTTTATGATTCTAAAATTTTAACTTTTTATCCAAATTTAATTTTCTACTTTTTCTTTTACCTTTTATGTGATTTTAGTTCGGTGCTTTGACTTTTTTATACTGAAAACTAAAATTAAAAGGTAGTAAAAAGAAAAGAAAAAAAAACTAGTTAAAAAAGGTAGTTAAAAAGAAAATCGAAATAAGCATCTTATTACTATTCAAAAAGAAAATCAAGATAACATTAACCCTAATATATTTTTCAATATAAGATCAATTTTATCAAATCATGTATGAGATGGTAGAAAAGGTACAATCAAATATTAAATAGTATAGAAAAAATAAATTATTTTATTAACATTCGGTGCTGTTACGTTTGTATCTAAAGTCATCTCTCCCCCATACTGAAAACCTACACATCTGAGACGAATGGTTGTGGAATCAAACCATTAAGCTTATAAGTTAACATTTTTCTATAATTTAAAATAATGTATGTCTTTGAAAAAGCACAATGACATGTGATTTGGTGAAAGTGTTTTCGAAATCACTAAAATTTCGTCAAAACATCTCAAATTAAAGAAACAAATACTGGTTTTCTACTTATTCTCGAGTTCTAATGTGTCAAGCCTCGAAGCTCAAATTGTATACTTCTTGAGAGTGTACAAGTTTACCCACTAGCTTTTAATTTGCCAAGAGCCACCTGAACCACCCCTGCATGCGTTTCCAGAGACAATACTCAGATTTCCCCCCTCAAAAGTGTGGGTTGGGGAGCACCAAATAAAATGCAAATTAAAGTTCATTACCCAAACAAGACTTTCCAGTCAAAAGATTGACACAAGGATTCATGAAACAATAGAATGCCTCATTTGCATTGCATTTGATAGATAGTGTGTGTTCATATACATTGGAGGACATGAATGAGCAAACAAATTTCTTATAGCTGTTTCTTTAACCATAGTTTTTGTTAGAGTTGGTCATTTCTTAGAACCTCGATCGCTTTTCTACCTGCAACCAAGGAAGTCATTGACACAGTTCTCGCGATCCCATAATATCGGGATTTTGGAGCCATGCTTTAGAGCTGGAGATCCGAGGCTGGAGTTGATGAGCATCTAAAGAAGAAAATGATCAATCATATGTTGTATGACATCTGCACCTTCTGAATGCACGGATTGATCTTTGACCTGTCAGATGTTGTCCAAAGTGAAGCCAGCTTCATACTAAAAAATAACAGCAACACTTCATAAAAAAAAAATGAAGTCATGATATGCATGATGAAATATGTTCTTGAAAATGGTATCATACGAAAGATCAGTGCCAAAGCCAGCCTTTCAAAGCCTCTGTCACCCCCTCCAAAAGTTGGGTTTGGGGGGTGGGGGTGGGGAGATGTGTGTATGTGCACGCGTGCTAATATCTATAAGATAAAAATAAAATAAAAGCCTCTGTCACCCCCTCCAAAAGTTGGGTTTTGGGGGGGGGGGGGGGGGGGGGGGGGGGGGGGGGGGGGTGGTGGGGAGATGTGTGTATGTGCACGCGTGCTAATATCTATAAGATAAAAATAAAATAAAACAAAGTCTGAACCAATATTGAATATCAGATTTTAGTACCAGTAACCTAGATGATATTTATGAAATTAGGAGCTTTACCACCAACCACAGGATAAAAACACATTTAAGCTCCACTTGATATATGTAAGTTTCAGAAAATAGGTTGCTGGTCGAGGCCAGTAAACCACCTATAATGCAAAAATCCAATAACAATAGCAATTAGCATAAATATACCCAACATACAACAACATTTATGCCCCCTCTTCCAAATTTTGTTTCGTAGCTAATAGATGGAGTCTTCATACATTTTCACCTTTTTTAGAGCATTATTCTCCCAAAAACAACCTCCAACCATTAGCAACATTGGGTAAATTTTATATTCCAAATTATTCTGCACACAATCAAGGTCAACGTAAGACATGGAATGCCCAAGAATGAACACAGTCAATCTTTGTCTATTACAAATTTTTTTTTTTTTTTAAAAAGTATATTACTCTCCAAATTGACTTTATTTGTCAAATTAGCCAAGCATCTTAGTTTTTGGACAAAGCACCAAAAATATGAAATATCTTTTCCTGGTGGCTAAGTGGTGAAACCATGGAGTGGACATATGTTCAGATCCTATTGTTAGACACTTTAACCCAATATGCGTGCGTGTGTATATCTAAGAGGGTGGACAAACTTCATACAGAATATATTACATAATTGATCACCTGATTATGGTCAAAATTGTGTCCTCTTAATCCAACATATTGACATATTTTTGTCCTTTTATTTTATATAAAACTTATGGTCATAGAATCGAACCAGCAGATCTTAGTTTCTCAAATTTACTATGTCACAATATTACTATTCAACAAATAGCGTCTCTGGGGTTCGGGTGTTCCATTTCTCAATTAAAGCAATAGGACTGAAAACATCAATACATTCTTGTTTCTAGAGCCCATTTCAACCTCTTTTCCTTGTAAACTAACAAAAAATATTCACCTACCTTCTCGTGTAGCCACATTTTAAACCATCAATGCATATCGATCTCTTTTTTTCCTGTAAGTTTTTGCCATGAAAATCTGTATATATCGGTACCTTATTTCATCATATTAACTCGATCTTCCCTATACATCTGCCAAGAGCTCTTTCACCTGCTTTATTGTAGCTTCGAACCTATTTTAAGTAAATTTTGAATAACCAGACTACACACACACAGTGAGGAAGACTGAAACTGAAACGGTAATAAAAATTTGTAGACTTCCTCGCGCAGGACGACAATAGTTCCTCACAATTTTAAGGAGAAAACCCACCAAAGCAAGAAAAAAGAGGACATACTTAGGAAAAAGATCCCTCCAAAGCAGAAAGAAAAAAGAACTACTTAGGAAAAATTTCGAATTATAAAAATTGCCTTATTGCATCTGAACTACTAAGGTTGTAGATTCTGCATGGTCAGAGGGTTTGCTACCCACATGGTTGATGTGGGTTTAGATGGTGGGAGGGAATTGAGGCATTGCCCAACCCCGGGGTTTACATTGCAGGGGTGGATCCGAAGGGCCTTGCCTTGGGACGGATCCTCATCACCAAGCAAAAAGAACTAAGGAATTTGTATGTTCTCTTATTAGATAAGTTTTTAGAATTAACAAGTGTATTTACTTTCAAAGCCGGAAGCAAAGAGCAAAATGTCCAAAACTAGTAAAGGTTTTTGAGTTCCATGACATGTGTTCTAATAGTAACCACGGGAAGAAAGCAGGGAGCATTCTCTATCAAATAGTGACAGAGGGGGTTGACGGTCCCTGGTCTGCACATCTTTGATTGAATGGAGGCAGACTTATAGAAAGTGTGCAGAGAGGGATCTTTGCAGGTAGCCAGCCTTTACACTGGCTGGTTCACCTAAATGCGTAGTACAAAACAAGCAGATGGGAAACAGCTGGAGATCATGAAAAGCATTTCCACACAAGGAGGCAGGCGGGTGAGAAGCTTTGCTCCTAGAATGCCGACTACACACGAAAATTTTTTGTATAGATTGACTTAATCCTTGCTACCCACTTGATTTGGAGATGTTCCAGAAAGAAAGAACTCGCAAGAAAGAATAAACATGTATGCATCCATACTTGCACACACACAGAGAGAGAGAGAGATTTCTACCTGAATCAAACTATGAGCAGCAAACTTCGGCCTGCTACTACGAAAACTGGCGTCTACTTTTTCCCACGATACACGCGATAGGCCAGTAACAAGTTCCTCTGTCCAAACAACAGTTTCATTACAAGGTATTAAGAAATACCCAGTGCATGCAGAATTAAAACTGACAAATCCAATGCCCGATTAAGCAAGAATGTGAACCTGGAATAGCAACAGCATCTAGCCAAAAATAAACCCAAGATACAAAAATGCTCTGTTGAATTACAAATTACCAAAGATACCAACCTTCTATCTTGTTTGAACCATTATCTTCCATTACAATGGGTTCACACGGCTCAATATCATACGGCTTACAGTGTTCTTCATATACGATATGTGGATATTTTTCATTTAAAGAATCCTCCCACTGAAGAACAATATAATGTTTGGTCATTGAACTGCAACCAGAACTATAGTGTGATCACAATATGCAAGCTAAACATAATACCTTAGGAAGTTCGCTATTACGTCTAATTGATGATGTTCTCCAGCCCACAATATCTGAATGGTTTGTTATAAAGGAAAACAAGGAAAATATAATTTTGCAGTCACAGACAGAAATAAGAGCTGCATCTACAATATTAACAGGATACGGTCATAGCCAACATTTGAGTATGCCACTCGGCGTTTGAATAAACGCAGCGCAGACCTGCATCAACAATTTGGTTGCCATATTAACAATTTAATACTAGGAGGTTTACTAATGAGGACATCTGAAGACATCCAGGATCTGAAACAGCAATTTACTTAAGAAATGGGCTCAAGCAATATACATGAAGTAACATCCACCATAATCTGCCAGCATGCGTTTGAGTAATGGAGGCTTTCCGTCATCATCATCAGTAAGAAAAAGGTGTCGGCCCGTTCTCCTAAATATCAAATGAATAACAAGAACAGCAGCTTTCTCAAAGGCAGTTACACCAAAAAGAAAGGGTACCTGCATACAGAAAGCAAATTAAACACCGATCAATGATATTGCAACTAAATCCAATATGGGGAATCTATATAAGCAGGATACATTTTTTATGCCAAAGAGAAACTGAATTCTGGTGACTTGCAAACTGCTGATGGAAGTGTTTCTAGTCTAGGAACAACAGAGAGAGAGGGCGAGGGTTATGTCAAGTATATGTATTCAGCAGCCGGTAGATGGACTTGCAACTACCTTTTAACAAATCAAACTCAGATTTTGCAACCTCAGTGCCAAGATCAAATTCACAACGGGTCAATGAGTTAGACACTAGTTCTGGGACCATTAGATACAACTTGTGAATTTTCAGTTACCCAAAAAATTGAATGAAAATTTAACATGCATATATGGTAGGAAACTAACCTCCCCATAAAGATGAGGACTGCAAAGTCTCCAATGAGATATGCAGCTTTAAAGAGCCCAAAGGAAAGGAAAAAGACAAAAAAGAGAGAGCAACCCTGCATCACTAAGTTGTTATGGAGGGGGATAAGAAAATTCCAAAAAAAACATAGAAAGCTGAATTACAAAATGTATCAGCTTGTGGTCAAGGAACTTTATCTTTTTTGCTATTTTTTCCCCCTAGGGGGCAGTTGCGGATGTTCCATATAACCTATAAGGTGGGGTCGAGGAACTATAAAATGGAAAAACATTGTGAACTAACTCTCGCCTATAATCCAAAGCTCCTGGCGTAACTTGTTCACAGCTTATAGTCAATGTTTTGAAAACCGGATTGTTGAGCAAACCAAAAAAGCAACCAAGTTAAGGGTTGCTGGTTCAACCGTCGAGTTAACCGGTATTGAACCGTGACATCATAAATATATTTAAATATATAAATAAATAAATTCTGAATTTTTTTAAATATTTTGTACAAATTGGTACTAAACCAACGGTTTTTAACGGTCTTATGCCCGGTGCAGCGGTTCAATCACTGGGTTGACTGGATTGGACCGCTTTTCAGACCGGCTCCTGGTTTTCAGGGTTGAACCAGCCTGTCCGATCCGGTTTTTAAAACACTGAATATAGGGTGACTCAAATAGAAAGAATTTTGCTCTGACTTGAAGAACCTAGTCAATGTACAAATTTAGTTGATTTAGGATAAGTGAACACAAGCTTTGATAAGGTACAGCCGTACAGTATAAATTCATAAAAGAAGTAAGATTTATTAAGTTCATTTATTAACCACCAGGCATGCAATCGCATTTAAAACTCTTTCACAATGCTATCCATAGGCTTTAAGTTTCCGACATATATCATTTCTAGCTTAAAAATATGCTCACCACGTCTATAGTCACACACGAAGCAAATCACTAGCTATGCACTCAAACTCAATTTTAAACATGAACTTCTCTAATAAGGATAACTATGCCACCTATTATCAATATCAGTCAATTTCATTATTTCAATGACAAATTTGCAAACTGATAAAACCTGGGTGCAAAATTTCCACGTCTAAGACTCTAAGGGAAGCTTGCTTGTTGCCTTGCTCTTGTTCCATTCTTGTCTAACTACTGCCTGCATTTACTTATTCAGTAGCCTAGGTGAGTAGCCAAATGAATAGAGACTAATCCCTTCCTACACACACAGCCCAACCCATCATATACATCATAGTTTTCTTCCCTTCCTTTTTTTTTTTGTTTGTACATAAACTTTTCCTCCCTTCTACTACTCTGACATGCTTATTTGAGTTTTTGAATTATCAAGGCATCTTCTTTAATATAAGCCTAAAGTGAGGAGTAACTGCAAATAAAGCTAATGTTCTACAAAAACATTGGGTACCTCCCATGTTTAAAATGAATTTTTGTTTCCCTAGTATTTCTCCATCTAGTGATTTTATATTATTTTTATCACAACAAAGATATCAGTATGTAAAACTATGCAAGGTTATTTGACTAGAAAGAAAGAACTGAGGACCAAACAGGGAAACAAATAAAGATGGTTTATAGTCAACATCAGGGTCATCATACATGATTTTGTCCCATACTTCTCTCCCACTGAGACCCCAAATTCTGTCAATACGTAGGGTCCATTCAACTAACACTCTCTCAACAGGGTGTGAAGCTCAGATATTCAATTAGGCTATGAATTCTTCTCTATTAACTTTGTCCATAACTTTCCTTCCCAATGCCCACTGAGAAAGAGTATGGAAGAGTTTCTTGAGGAAGCATGCCCATATACTAATGTAGTTTTTGACAAAGATAGGAACTAGTTCGTAACATCATTGAAAAATAACAAAATCCAATGGACTTAGGATGTTAGAAAGCAACTAAAACTGTCGCATGGATGCCTTAGGAGCCAACAAGAAAGAAGCTTCAGAAATTTCCCAACAGAACACTTCTACATGAAACTTTAATATCCTGGGTAAGTAGAAGCAATGGTACACTCTTCTACCATCGTAATCTGCCTAAGCAATCAAATATCTCTCTTTTCAGTTAAATCAATTGTTAAAGACATAACAATGCATCAGAAAGTTTTCTAACCCTCAAATCCTTAGGTCAACCAACTCTTGAATCGCTATCCCTTACCAACTTCAAATAGCACATATTGATAATGACATTTAGTCCTTTTACTAAATCACATACAGCTCTTCCTATTATTGAGTTCAGCAATTTGTAAGCCACATGAAAATCCAATATTCAGTATGATTGGAAACTGTGATGAAAACCAAGAAACATACCTGCTTATTACCCCTTGAACCAAGATGAGGTGTAGCAACGGTAATGAAATTCATAGGCTCCAAACCACATATTGTAGCCTTTGATTCCTCTTCACAGCAGTTGGAAGATAAATCCTCCATATTCTCCTTTCTTGGAGGTCTAAACAATAGACCAATTGTATATCTTGCCACTAGTCCTCCAACTGAATGTGCGACGAAGGAAATCTTACGTAGACTTAGTTTTTGCTTAATCAACTCAAGGATCTGGAATTTATACATTCCGTTAATATCAAACTGTATGCAAGATTTATGTAGTTTTGAAAAAGTAAGCAGATTTAGAAGTTAAATTCAAGTAATCTGGTTGACCTGTAAACGTAATGCAAGCCTGTAACACAAAAAGGAGAAACTAACCTCCTGCGCCAACCGCTCACCCATTACATCGACACCATCTAATGTCAGCTTAGCAGTATTCCGTTCACTACCTGCAAAGCAAGTTAAAAAACTTGATTTTTGACCAAGGTGTCAAATAGTGAATCATTACACGGACACGTACATTCAAGCTACATAGACACTTTATTTCTGTATGATCTTTTTTCTTTTTCTTTTTTTTTTTTTTTTTTTTTTTTTTTGGGGGGGGGGGGGGGGGGGGGGGGGACGAATAACAGTAAATTAAAGCAGCTATCCTAGAATTACAGTAGTTTGCAGTCTTCTTCTTCTTCTTCTTTTTATGTGTAACATAGGCATTCTTTGGCAAACTAGATTTTTAAAACAATAATAAATATCAATTATTTATTTTATTACACTCAAGAGATAATCATTTTTTGTCATCTTGGAGGTCAAATGACTAAACCTATTATTGGTTCATAGTTTTAGAGACATTTTCATATTCTTATATGGCTAACAGCCCATGCATAAATGACAAAAATATAGCAAATACTTAGATCAATACATAAAAATAACACGTAAGTGAAAATTTAAAAAAAAAATGCAGAATGCATGGATTACAATGATGGGGACAAACTACAACTATTCTGCGGCCAAAGACTTCATATCTGCATTAAAATTATCTTTGGGGGGGGGGGGGGGGGGGGGGGGGGGGTTGAAATGCAAGAGGAATTGTTGAAAGACTCCTTACAATGAACAAATACTTTATCAGGGAGCATTCTAACAAATTGCTCAGCTGCAAACTTCCAATCTGCAGCACTGAAACAACAATATAGCACCAGTGTGAACATACCACAAACAACAGAGTTTTCAATCAGAAATGGAGCAAAAGTAGATCTGTACAGCAGAAGCACTGCACTCCGCAAAAACATCATGTGCATTTGCTCCAATGGAAGACAATTCCCATAAAAAATTTAAGAACAACATTTTTTCCCAATCAACCTCTGGCTTGCATTGAAGCTTAATACTGCACATTATTCTCTTTCTCCAAGGAAAGTTTGTCAAAGGGGATATTTTCTATCGAAACAAAGAAAAGCCTGTATATTGGGGATTATAAAAAAAAATTAACTCAACAACACTATCAACAAATATGTTCGGGCATGTTTGGATGTCCAACAGAATAATTAATTATGTAGACTTCACTACAAACCTATAATTGATGTGTAGCCCTTGATGAAAATGGCAGCTAACACCATGCTGAAGGTAAAGAGAGAATGAAAAAGTGCCAACCGACGGAAAACAGTGTTTTGACCATCTTATGAGAAAACAATGAATGGGAATAAGAAAGACAGTGTGCCCATGCAATGTAAAACTACGTCTTCAGTGCACTTCGACTTGATTTTTTTTACCATCGCCTGGGAGATTCAAAACACATCCTTAGAGAGTCAAAAGAACTAAGCTGCTGAGCTCAGAAACAACTCTGAAACTATAGTCTGACAACAAAAGTTGCAACTTCCTCATATATTTGCTAACTCCAATGACAAAAATTCATCAAACCATGAAATTTCCCCTTTTAAAAAGACATTCACAAAATCTTTTCAATAGCAACCGCGACATAAGATATCAAGAAAGAGTAGGAAAAAAAAGAAAAAACCTAAACTTTCATCACCGAATGGCTGAAAATTCAAATTGCCGTCCAAAGATATAAATTGAGCATAAATGAAAAATAAAATGTTCTAAAAGTCCAAAATTGCACTCGCCCTATATTCAAGCAATTCAAAGCCAAACCCCCAATGTCAATTCTAAATCCCGATATATAATATATTTAAATAAATAAATAAATATAAATGAATATCAAACAGTAGCGTTAGTAATTCGATTTTATCTTCCACGATAAGCAAATTCAAAGCAAACTCCATCAAATCCAAGATCCAGTGAAATAATTCAAAATAAAACCGAAAACAAGAACTTGTGTATAGTTATATATATCTAAATATGTATATATTCATATATATGACCTTCCGAGAATTCCATGGACCATGACGACTAGATGATCAGCTGAAGAAGCATCAGATTGTTTACAACTCCAAACATCTTGGCCTCCATTGACCGATTCTGATGAGCACACCCCGTTCTCCAATGTACCGTTTTCCATTACTCTTTGTTTCACTCGGTTTAGGTCACTAAACCGCATTGGCCCGCGATAAAAAAAAGTTCATAAGAGAATCAAAGTGGAGATAAATAAAGACAGATATAGATCGAACGGAGAACAAAATTTGATCGATCTTCGAGTTCTTCACAATTTCAAGAAAAATCGGAGACAGAGAGTTATCAGGACTTCACGAGAGGATTGTGAATTTGCGAGGGTTGGTTGCGACGAGAGGACCTGAGAGCGAAAGGAAACTAATAAGTAACGTAGAAAGTGCTCTCTCCGGTTAATCCAGTACCAATGAAATGCTACGCGCGGGTATTGAAAGCTGGGACTCTAAATGCTCTGTTTGGAATCAAATCTGTATAGAAATTGGAATTGATTTTTAAAGAATTTCATCTTTTGTGTTTGGATATAATCGGAATTAAAATGAATAAATTTTTTAGAATTTTTTTTCTGTTTGATTTGATTAATAATTGAAAGAAAAATAATTTTGTAGACTCATTAGATTAGCAAATAAAAAATTTAAAAAAAATGAGAGTAATATGGGTAATTAGAGTTTTTAAATTTCAATTTCCATGAAATCCAATCCTATTTTAAAGAATTTTAATTTGGCTTTTTTTTTTCTTTCAAATCCTACCAAATTCAATCCCATTTTAAAATTCATTCATTGCAAACATATCAAATTTCATTTTGAAATCCTAATTTTATCAAATCCCATCAAATTTCGCCATTCCAAACCCATTCTAATATTTGTTGGCTTCAGCTTTCAAATTAACAGTTTCAGACCGTCTGATAATAATCAGGCAATTGTCAATAAACTATTACTATTCCCAAATTTTCAAAGTAGAATTTCAAAAAATTCATATACGCATTGTATTTTGCTTTTGTTTTTCCTAATAAAGATGAGAGGTTTTCAATCTGGCAGTTTCAAGACCAAAAAAAAAAATATTTGGCAGTTTCAAACCATCTGATATTAATCAGGCGGTTTTGAAGAACTACTATTATCATTCTCAAATACGCCTAAGGTGTGTAAAGTCAATGTGTAATTACGAGAACAAGCTTGGGTACTGTCAACAAATACACTTTTTTTTGGGCATTAGTTTTAAATAATTTCATTAATAATATTATGCTCTATTGCAATTAGTCTATCTTAAGACGTTATGATGAAACTTGCTTCGGTGATTGAATTTGATATATTCAAACGTTGAAATTAGGGCCAGTAGATGTTCTTTTCACATATCAAAATTTTTTTTTTTTTTTTTTGGTCAAATACAAGCCACGGCCAAGACTTTTTCGTTTGGGTAGTAATGGAACATACATAAAAAAAAACTAAAATAATATGGGATATTTGATACCTCTAGCGTCATCAAATACTGACATACCAATTTGTGAAACCTTGTAATCAAGGCCAATCTTTTTTCTTTAACAAATGTGTCACAAACACTCTGCTAAAAGAAAATTGTCACCAATAAATTACTAGAGAAAGTTTTAATAGGTAAAGTCAGTGTTTGGAAGAAGAATCAGCTTCAAGGCTCTTCAAGAAAATGTTTTTCAGTCATTATACTTAACACCATTTTGTGAATCACTATACTCACAATCAATGTTTTAATTCAAATACATAATACAAACACTAGATATGTCAGTAAAACCATATTTTGGAGAGAGATTGGAATATTTTTTATTCATAAGCAAAAGAGTGTCTGGAAAAGAGTTTGTCAATCCTTTTGAGTTTGTTTTGCTTAGTTGTAAGAAGTGTTGGATATTATAATTTTAGTACTAAAATTGTGAAAAACACATTTTTCAATACCTTGTACAATCAAAGTGTACTTGAAATGTGCCTTAAGGACACATATTAACATTTGTCAATTTTAATTTATTAATTGTTTTCAGTAAATTCACTAATGCATGGTATTTCGAACAAATAACAGGAGAGAAATCACTAACAATAAACCATCACCTCAGTCTAATTTATTTAATACTCTTGAAGCCTCATGTCTCTTTTGTTACTTTTCTCACAATGAAATAGGTCCCTTAGTAAGTGAGTTATTACCGCTTGCTCCTTCTCTCAAATACAATGGGTACCTATTGGATGGATCCTTATACCTGTGGGTTTCACTTAATAAAATGATGTCCAATAACACTATAAGATAAAAAGTAAGAACGATGTGGTATTCCAATAGCATTAAATAACCACTTCTTTAGATGACCAAGGATAAATTCTTTGGCGCTTTTGGTACAACACGTCAAGTTTGTCGATCAATCCTCAAACACGTCCAAGTAGATATATTGCTAGTGGATCCCAAGGTAGGATTGACTAGTATGTTTAGAACCCACATGATAACTAATTACCTTGTAAAATGTCAAGCAAGAATATTGTAGCGCTCTAAGACCTGCAAAATTCATTAAGAACAATAATATTCTTATAAAAAATTTATATAAAAATTCCTAACAAAATGAAATGAGTTTTATAATTTAAAATTATTATAATAAATATTTTATTTTGAAATAAAATTTATTTTAATTTTATTTCCATCTCACACTGCTATAGGTCTAGTGTCTGGATAGAATTTTTGCGTAGCCTAGTGCAACTATTTTTATATTACCAAAAAAAAAGTACTTTCACTTAAAAACATTATTGTGCATGAATTGCACTTTGTTGTACGGAGAACCGGAAAAGAAGTAACAGTAGAGAGAGACAGAGGCAAACTGAATTCAATCGTAAGCGCGTGGAGTGAAGGCGCGTTGGTACTTGGGAGGTCGGCACTAGGTAGGAACGGCAGCTTAAAGGAGAGGGGGATGGCCCGTCTGCCTTTCAATCCAATGTAATGCCTCCTTTTGACAGAAACCTTTTGATGTTGCAATTATTTAATATTTTCGATGCGGCTTCATGCAGCCACAACTCACAAGGGATCTATTGTACCTGAAAAATGTTATTATCTAAAAAATAAAAAAATTATATGAAATTTCATTATAATAATTTAACTGATAATTTTTTTTTACTTAAGAGTCATCAAGTATTTTGTTTTAAAATAAAATATTCATATTCAATCACATATTATTGTACAAAAATACCTTATAAATTCTATAATTGTATAGTATTACCTATTTGTGATTTGGGTGCTACAAATTCAAAGTCTAGTTAATATATATATATATATATATAAATTATTTAGTGTTGGATCCAACCAAAACAAAAAAGGCCTGTGGTCCACACATTAGGTGTGTCATCTGTCCCCTCAGAACAAAAGACACGTTTATTGTGAGAGAAAAAGAAGTACCATGAATAAAATGATTCGACCATCGTAATGATTAAGAGCTTGTTTTGTAAAAAATTTTAACTTAGTTTTTTTTTAGTTTATAAATAAAAAGTTAGTTTTTTTGTTTTTATTTTTTACTTATCTTTAATTTTTAAAAGTAAAAAAAATTCTAACTCTTTTACTTATAAATCAAAAGAGCAAAACCAAAATTTTTTTTAAAAAATGGGGCCTCAACCCTACTTCTAATTTATCAATTTTTTACAATTCTGCACAAACTTCGTTTTCTAACTTTAACTTGAAAAAGTACCCACAACACGTGTGTACAGGACGAACAGACAGCAATCCACCTTCGGTGGGAGGTGCAGCCCCATTATTGCAGTGCCTTACTTTTTAGAAGTCCAAGCCAAGGGTTAGAAGTTTTTTGTTTTGTGTTTTTTTATTTATTTTATGATGGGATGTCCGGACTTGTAGTACAACTAATTTTAAAGTATGTGTAATTTTTTATTTCTCATAAATTAAATAATTATTAAATTAAATAATTTTAAAATGACTTTAAAAAATTAACATGTAAAATATTTCAAACCTAAAATATTAAAAGGTATGGGCCTCACCGTCTAAGACATGCTTGGTATTGACTTTTCGCCTAGTTTTCCTTAAGTTTATAAGCAAAAAAATTACATTTTTATAACTTTTTTATTTTTCTATTTTTATTTTTTTACTTATATTTAGCTAAAGTAAAGTTTAGAAAAGTAAAAAAACTAGAAAAACTTAATTTTTTTTTGTTTGTAAGTTTGAAAAAAAAATTGATAAAAAAACTGTATCAAATGGCCCTAAACCTATCCTTTGTGTTGTCAAAGATTAAGAACGTGGTGATTAAAAAAAAGGATTAAGAACTTAAAAGTTAGGACTGAAAGGGGGCATCTAATTGAAAATATTTCAGTAGCCTCACAAGTTGCATTATTTTATTAAGGGATAATGGAAAAAATTAATTTTATTAAGAGGGCGGCGTCTAGTTTTGGACCGACGACAATTGAACGAAACCTTAGTGGTTTAAACTATGAGAAGGAACGAACTTCCTTATATTAGGGAAAAAGGTAAAATGTGTTACTTATTTATGAAAGAAGGTTGGAGTTTAAACGGTGCAGTTTTGAAGGCTAAGGAGTAAAGTCGGTCTAGATTTGATTCCATGACATTTTAGCCCATAACACCAAAAGCATCCAAGCCTCGTGCTCAAATTTCCATGGACCATAATACGCAACGTAGTTACCAACATCTACCCGACACAGACCTAAAATAGTCAACAAAAAAAGAAAGAAAGAAAATAAAGCATCCAAACAGTAATAAACAAATTTTAATTTACCAGCTTTCTAGATTTTTTTGTCGGATTTGGCACCATCTTTTTCGTTTTAACTTAAAGGCTCATTAAAAATAAGAAAATTAAATTTAGTTTAAATATGTTACTAAAAAAAATTAATACAAAACCTGCATCTGTAATTAAATTGGTGCCAAACTAGGCCAAAATTGCTGATTTCTTCAAATATTGAAAACATGGGGATAAAATCAGAACCCTGATGGAGCATAGACAAAATTTCGATGTTACATATGCCCACTAAAAAAGGTATAATCAAGCATGAGGCTGACTTTTGGTCTTTCTCTTTCTCTCTTCCTCAAAAAGGGGAGAGGAATTCGGCCCAAAAAATTGGTCTTTTGCGTTAGTGCTTGGCTAACTACTGGCACTTTGGCAGTGAAAACCCAGAAAGGGAATTCATTTCTGTTGGCCAAACACGTGTAGTTGCCCTGCCAACCACTCAGAATTGAAGTGGGCTTGGGACCATGACGAAATGGATAGGTAATGGGTGTTTATAATAATGGCATGGACATAATTATTGCTTGTAACATTCAGGGACCAAATGACCATTACCAATAAGTCATACCAAAAAATAATAGTGACCTAAGAGTCTAAAATATCTTCAAACTCGTGTGTCCTCCAAACATCTATAAAGGCAAAATATCAGTTTGGTGTTTTCCAAAATTGAAGCCGTGTGAATATACTCAATACATATAAATTTTAAAAGTTATTCAGAAACATATAATTCATATACTCAATATATATAAATTTTAAAAGTTATTCAGAAACATATAATTCATATACTCAATATATATAAATTTTAAAAGTTATTCAGAAACATCTAATTCATAACCTGCTTAATAACTTCCCGTCCACCAAACGAGGGGCAGTAATGACAAATAGTTAGCACATATCGGCTCAATCTCAAAATAAAGTTTAACTGCACAAATTAGCAAGAAATCTCACAGTTTTGCTAGACCGAGGAACCAGTCATTCTCATCCATTAGTTTCAAAACCCTTTTGAGGACTGTAATTCATAGCACTACCTTAATGCTCATCAAATGCTTCTAGATTAAATATGGCGATTGTAGCTTACTAAAATAAAGTTATCCCTGGTACCATGTCATAATAAGGTAGTTTAATGACTCACAAGGGGCTCCAAAATGTTTGGCAATGGCTGCTTAACCAGATCATTATATTCTAAAATCTCAACAACACATCAATATCACAAAAAAACTAGAGAGAGAGCTCTTTTGAAAACTCTTCTTGATTGATAAAAACCAATAGTCAATTCTGTATTTCTCTCTTCTTGACAAAAACAATAGTCAATTCTGTATTTCTCCACATTTCTGCCAACTAGCTAGCCTGATATAAAGGTACATGCCTCTTTTCAATCATCTGAGCCATATTCAATAGATTCTGAAAGTACAGGCACAGCAGCAAAACAGAAGGATTCCTTATCCTTGAGGATAAGACAGCTCCCATCAGAATTCCATTTCAGATCACTTATCACAAACTGAGGTAGAGGAACATTCAAACAGTAAGCACCTGAAGGAATCCACGTGTATAAGTGAGAGCTTCTGGTGCACAAAACGAGTCATGTGCACGTAGGGTCCCAAGCTGCTGCTCGGATGGGATCTTTTTGGACCAAGATAGCAGCAAGCTCAAGGTGGCGTATGGCCCATATCCAGAGAACGGGGGGGCATGCTATGTCATTGCTCTATGACATGAGACCTGCAACAGGGATCATTTTGGTCACTTCAATATAATTGATTAGTGAGACAACCAACCAGAACAGTATTTCTGAGGTTTTGAGAGTTCTGCTATCAACATCCTATACCAACAGCAATTCCATGTAAGGCCACCTATAGGTATGATATCAACACCCACTCCAATTTCAATCAAACTGCAATAAAATAGTACAAAATTCAGGTCTAAGACTTCAGGAGTTGGCAGCAGTTCTGATTATATGGACATAATGTTCTAGTATAGGCTTGATTTGACAGAAATCCAATGTTACCAACTACACGCTACTGTAAGCCAAAGCAAGCTCCTCCAGCTTGCTTACAACTAGCTCAGTTGGAGTCTCACCCAAGACTGGCTTGTGAGATAAACATGGTGAGTTCAACCATTTTGAAAGCTCAATACGGTCTCAAGCCTCAAGGGCTATGTAGAAGGCCAAGCTACTATAGAGATCTGCTTGATCAGAAGCTCACTCAAGCTGGCTCATTGGAAAGACGAGCCAACCACGATCTTCAATTTGAAGCTCATTAAAATTTACAAGCTCAAGCAACCCACAATTCAACTTGGCTTGGCTTGTAAGATCTTTGTAATTTGTAACATACGCAATCGACTTCAACATATTTCTCAACTTCTTTATATGGAACCCAAGAAAGAAAAAGAAAAAAATCATATCATTGCGTTCATCTGTTTATAAATTTTCTCATTGTACCGTTCTTCGTTGATGCTAAAGTTACCTGTTTGGAAACTTTAGTACCAACCCAATCCAGCTCCAAAATTAGTTATTTTCTCCATAAACCTACAATCCATGTTGGTGCAATGTATGCAGTATATAAGGAATTTCATCCTCACGTACAATATAGCTATTTTTCATAATTAACAATAGACTTGTGCAAAGTAGCATCAAGGGGATGCAACCACGGTAGAAAAGACATTGAGCAAAAATGGTACTAATATATTGAGCACAAAAAATGTTTGGAAAATGTGCTTATTTGCGTTATTTTTTTTCCATTTCCAACAGGATAGATTACAAAGAAAAAAGAAAGCAGAAAAGCAAGCAATAGAAACCAGCTTATCAATTCCTAAATTGCTGATCTCGTCAAATAATGAAATCACGGAAATAAAATCAAAACCCTGATAGAGCATAGACAAAATTTCAATGTCACACATGCCCACTAAAAATAGGTATAATCAAGCATGGGGCTGACTTTTGCTCTTTCTCTCTCTGTTTCTCCCTTAAAAAGAGGTGAATCATCCCAAAACATTGGTCCTTTGCATTAGTGCTTGCTAACTACAGGCACTTTGGCAGTGATGAAAACCCAGAAAGGGAATCCATTTCTGTTGGCCAAACATGTGTTGTACTGAATGAGCTTGGGACCATAAGGAAATGGATAGGTCATGGGTGTTTATAATAATGGCATGGACAGAATTAATGCTACTAACATTCAGGGACCAAATGACCATTACCAAGAAGCTATAATTAAATATAATAGTGACCTATAGTCTAAAATATCTTCAAGGTCATTCCGTTGTTCGCGCCCTCCAAACATCTATAAAGCGAGAACATCTTTCTCAAAATTGAAGCCGTGTCAATATTATAAAAGTTTAATTTTGATGCACCGTAAGTGTATTGTTTTTTTACACAAGTGGAGCACTAAATTGTAACACCTCATTACTTTCCTTATTTTGCTTAATCTTTTTTATTTATATTAAATTATTATTATTCCTGAAAATCATATCAATAAGAAATGTTGAATAATATTTTCCCTTTCCCAACTCTTAATAATTAAGAAACCATCTTTTTTCTTTCCAAATCCCTTTCAGTGTTGAATTTTGATGCCAACCATCATAGGAGCTCTTCAAAGAATTATTGTGCATCTTCCTCTCAAGTCTCTCTCTGATAACTAGGGTTCTTGCTAGAAAAGAAAAGCTGTGCCTCTCTACCATTTTCCCTCAACTCCGCACTCCGGAAGCTAGTAGAGGAAAGCCACAATATTTAATAGATTGATAGCAAGAAATGTCAAAAGCAAACTTGGATGGGAAGAATTTGTAAAGGAAAATTAGAAAGTCCTATGGATGGGAAGAATTTGTAAAGGAAAATAAGAAAGTCCTATGGGTTACGAGTACGAGACGAGGCCAATGAATTGTGACAGTGAATTGAGATGATGAAATTTTTGTATTTTGAATCTTGTTAGCTTCTTATTTTATTCTATATTACTTTACATGATTGGAATGTTATAGTAACGTTGAATAAAATTTAATAAAAACTCTAGTGTTTTATTCGCAAATATTGTCACGGCACTCATTATATGTGAGAAGCTTTTCTATGTCCATAGTCATGTAGTTATATAAATCCAAAAGAACATGCAAGTCACTTCGTATAGCACTTCATGGATTTAATAATACATAACATTAGCATCACAAAAGCACAGCTGAGTAATATATCCCCCTTTCATTTTTTTTTTTTTTTTGCCTGATGAGCAATGAATTACCCATTAGAAATGTTATATATGAAGAATGCTTATAACCAATAGAGAGAGAGAGAGAGAGACGTGGGGCTATTTGAAGGGTCCTTCACTTCTTTGATGGTGGATTATCATAGCTCAAACGGAAAGAAGGAAGAAGGTTTGGAAAGGAAATTTATTTATCAACTTCTCTTATTGATATGGTTTCCTAATTATTAAAATTTTAGAAGGGAAAAAGATTTTTTCAACATTCCTTGTTGATATGGTTTTCATGAATAATAATAATTTAATATAAATAAAAATTTTAAGCAAAATAAGAAAAGCAACGAGGTGTCACAATCTGGTGCTATGCTTGTGTAAAAAAACATTACACTGACGGTGCATCAAAATTAAACTCATATTATAATATCTAAAATTAATTCAGAAAATCACTAACTCATAGCTTGCCTAATGAGTAATGACTTTCCATCCACCAAATGCGGGGCAATAATTATTACCACTTCTTAATAAGGTAGTCTAATAACACACAAGGGGTTAAAAAAATATTTGGCAATGGCTGCTAAATCAGATCATTATATTCTCAAATCTCAACAGCAGATCAATATTACAAGAAACAACTAGGGATAGAGAGAGAGAGCTCTACCGACCTCTTCATGATTGATAAGAAACAGTAGTCAATCCCATATTTCTCCACATTTCTGCCAACTAGCTAGACTAATATTGAGGGAATACCTTTTTTCAATCATCTGAGGTATATTCACTAGATTCTGAAAGTACAGACATAGCAGCACAACAGAATGATTCCTTGTCCTTAAGGATAAGGCAGCTCCCATCAGAGTTCCATTTCAGATCAGTTATCGTAAACTGCAGTAGAGGAACATTCACACAGTAAGCACCTAAAGGAGTCCACATGTATAAGTGAGAGTTTCCAGTGCACAAAACAAGTCGTGTGCACATAGTGTCCCAAGCTACTGCTCAGATGGGATCTTTTTGGACCAAGATGGCAGCAAGCACAAGATGGTGTATGTCCCATATCCAGAGAACAGTGGGCATGCTGTCGTTCCGAGTATAGATATAGTGACTGTCATTGCTCCACGACATGAGACCTGAAACAGGGTTCATTTTGGTCACTTCAATTTAATTGATTAGTGAGATAACCAACTAGAACAGTATTTCTGAGGTTTTGAGAGTTCTGTTATCAATGTCTTATATCAATAGAACTTTCATGTAGGGCTACCTGCAGGTGAGTGATCAACAACCACTCCAATTTCAATCAAACTGCAATAAAATAGTACAAAATTTGGGTCTTAAGACTTTAGGACTTGGCAGCAGTTCTGATATTATATGGACCTAATGTTCTTCTATAGCCTTGATTTGACAGAAATCCAATGTTACCAACTACACACTGCTGTAAGCCAAAGCAAGCTCTCGTTTATAACTAGCTCAGTTAGAGTCTCACTCAAGACTGGCTTGTGAGATAAACATGGTGAGTTCAATCATTTTGAAAGCTCAGTAAGATCTCAAGCCTCGAGGACTATTAGAAGACCAAGCTAGTTAAGCTAAACAGATCTGCTTGATCAGAAGGTCACTCAAGCTTACGCATAGGAAAGACGAGCCAACCACAATCTTCAATTTGAAGCTCATTAAAACTTACAAGCTCAAGCAACCCACTATTCAACTTGGCTTGGCCTGTAAGGTCTTTGTAATTTGTAAATTACGCAATTGACTTCAACATGTTTCTCAACTTCTTTATATGGAACCCAAAACAGGAAAAGGAAAAAAATCAGGTCACTGGGTTCATCTGTTTATAAATTTTCTCATTGCACCGTTCTTCATTGATGCCAAAGATAACAAACAGGAAACTTTAGCATCAACCCAATCCAGCTTCAAAATTAGTTATTTTCTCCATAAAACTACAATCCATGTTGGTGCAACATATGCACTATTATAAGGAATTTCATCCTCACATACACTACAGCTGTTTTTCATAATTAATAATAGACTTGTACAAAGTAGCATCAAGTGGATGCAACCCCTCTACAAAAAGACATGGAGCAAAAATGGTACTAATATATTGAGCACAAAACATGTTTGGAAAATGTGCTTGTTTGCATTATATTTTTTTCATTTCTGACAGGTTAGATTACAAAGAAAGAAGAAAGCATAAAAGCAAGAAATAGAAATCAGCATACCAATTCCTTGCTTTGGGTTTGGTTTGTCAGCAGGAGACTTCTGAAAAGGCAAGGTAATGGGAAATTCCATGACATCATACCAACCTTGGATGCTTGAGAGGGGAGGAGGGGGGGGGGGGGGGGGGGAGAGAGAGAGAGAGCCATTAAGGAATGGAAAAAACTATATAAGTCTAAAGATGCTATAGAACATTGAATGAAAACCCAAATGCCCAACCTGTATAGGTTTTATTTGACCGACACATTTTGTATAACAAAGAAGTTGCGTGCAAAATTTAGGAAATTAAAGCGGTAATACCAAATTCAACAAAATTCTACTACCTCCAAAAAGGATTATAAATTAATTGATAACATTAATATCAATCCATCAAAGAAATTTTAATGAACAACTAAAAGGTTACCCACAACATGCAGTTATTGTAGGTGCATTTATCTAAACAGTGTAAAGTCACTAAACGACGTAAAGGGTTGTCCTGCTTGAAAAGTACATTAACTAGCTTTTTTTACCAGATTTTCAGATAGCACAAGGTGATGGGATCCACATTATCTAATACCTGTGGAATTCACTTATCTGTGTCTATCCGTGATGAAAATCTGATTACAAAAGCCGGTGGCTGTAGCATTTTTCTAAACAAAAAACCGCTCAGAAGAAAATGCATGACAGGTATAACAGGATGTTCAACTGACTAAGTTTCTTAAACACAAAGTAGGACACATAGAGAAGTGGATAGAACATCAACTTCAGTGACAACAATAGCACTTACCAGAATTGGCATGTATAAAATCATCACTCAAACATAATTCAGACATGTCAAGCTGCAATGGCTCATCTACCTCCTGAGATTCACAATCAGACAATAATATCAATAACACATAACTATGGTTAAGTTTGTTAACATATTAGATGTTAAATACCTTGAAGACAGAGCACCACGAGGAGCACGAACACTAGTTAGGTGCATAAATTCAGCAAACACTTTCCAAGTCAGGTGATTTAATACCCGTAACATCTGGTCATAATTGCCCACTGCCAGAAATTGGCCACAAGGAGACCATGAAACACTTTTCAAACCAAGTCCACTTTCATATGCTTGATACTTAAATAGACACCTCCCATCTGGGGAGTAAATCAGAATCTGCAAAGCCATATGACCCCAAGCGTTTTGTAGCAGCCAATAACTGTCAGCAGCTAAATGCATCACAAAATGATGTAGACATATCTTGAAATGTAACTAGAAACAAGTAAAATAGTTTTGATCATGCATAGGACATGAGATAGGATTTAGTCTACTTATTTTTTTTGGATGGCTTCCTATTATTGTTGATACCTTCGGGAGTAACTATTTTGCTGGACATTTTATTCTGCTACCAATGCAATAAATATACTGGGCTTTTATAACCCTCTAAACTATAGTGATGCTTTTCATCCAGGAAAGATCACCCTTTTGACTGCAAATCAAAGACCCCAACGGGCGTAAGTCTATTCAGGTCTTGTGAATCAGATGGGAAACCATTCTCTCTAACAAGAACAGTTGTTAAATTCCTTATCATTCATCGAGATGATTAGAATCACTGGGATCATATACAGTTAGTCTCACCAGCTTCACAACCATGGTGCAGCAAGATGTCAAGCACTGAACCGAGGTATACACTTAAATTTCTAAAGTTCAAGTCCTAGAAGATAACTGATCCAGGCAACCTCATTGGAAATATTAAAACAGTGCTTAGATGTAGAAAGGACATAACTTACCCAAAAAACTTCAATTTTACTGTGAAAGCAAAGAGAAGCATGAAATTGCATACCTAATATTCAAGAGGTGAATCCCATATCACTAAAGCACTATCATCTGGTGACCATTTAATATCAGCCAAATCCAATGTATCAACACCAAAAACACCCATTATCTCCCACGTGTGACAACAGATCAGATTAATATAATCCTTGCAATCACACCTTGTGCAAATTGCAGCAAATTTTCCATCTTCAGTGAAAGAGACCCCCTTAGAAGCATGCTTTGGCCCTTGCACATGTATACATGCTGTGTTTACCAATGCCCAAACTGTTAACCGCAATTGGAAGTCAGACGTGGTAAGTATGTGGCGACCCTGAGGGCTCCACCTGGCATAGGCAATACCAGCGGGACCCTCATCTATTTTGCATGTCCACTCAGGCTGTGTCAACGACCATGCCTGAATCATTGGTCTTTTACAGAGACAACAGATGATGTGTTCAGAATCTTGTGTCCATTCAATATAACTTATCTTATCCAAGCATGAGAACAACTGCACAACCTGTATTTGCATAAGTAAATTTGACTTTCAAAGTTAATTTTCAGATCAACTAGTACTATGTTCAGAAGAAATTTGTTACAAGATATCAGTAAAATGCAAAGCGTAGTGGAACCGGGAGATGAGAAACAATAGAAAGGACAAGGTTGACCATTTCATCATTGGTTATTTTGTTTATCATTTAATGTTATCTTTTTATACTCCTCTCTCTCTCTCTCTCTCTCTCTCTCTCTCGTTGGGGCACTGCCAATTCAACTGATTGTTGGACAGAATCCTGAATTAAAAATATTGGAAGCCTAGTGTGAAGCAGGAAACGGAACTTCAGACATACAAAGAAATCAAACTCCAAACAGACATTATAACTTTCTGTTATTAGTATTAATTTTTAAACATAGACAAACATTTGTAATATTCTGTGCATTTACCTCCCTAAAATATCTTCCGTAATTGGTCTTTGTTTTGGAATTTCTCCTGTTTGGTGAGAAAGTAGGCTCGAAGGTGGTCAGTCAGATTATTTGGAATCTTTTGACCTCACTAAGTTATGAGAATCTTTCAGTACTCAACTGTATGATCTTAAGCTGTCAATAAACCAAATTCTAGCACATCCTGGAACTTTAACGGTCACAACAGATTTATGATTGTGGATATGCTTCAACATTGCAATGACCCTATTTGGTGATTTTCTGTTCTATTAACTACCTCTTGATGCTGTTCTTTAATGTCATGGTGTTTAATCGTTGCCCTATTCTCTCCAAGTTGTTTGGACGTTTCAAAAGTGTGTGTATTGTAAATTCTTGAGCATTTGTTTCTAAAAGGCTAAGAGAAAGTTTATTGTGCAGGTGAACTCCTCATTTCTTTAAACGAAACCACGATACAATAATTTAGCTCATAAAGACTCATTACCTTTATCAAGTCAATTTCAAATCTTTGCAATGTCTATTGGTAATAACCAGTCCCCTAAACTGCAGTGCTCTTCAAACTTTCCCCTCACAACAGGAAAGCTTAAGTCTTATAGAGTGCATGTGTACCAGCTCTTAACACCCCCATTTTGTAAAACCTCCAAAAATTTCTGTTCCTTTGCTCTTTAATCAAATGGATGGTGGCAAAGAAAATGCAAATTGTAATGCAAAAGTTGGAGAATTAAGGAATTGATCAATTACCTTGAGCGACTGAACATCCCGGATCACGAGACGATAGTCGGCGACAAACGACCGAGCATCGGGTGAGAAGCCACAAGGACCAGTCAGCTTATAAGCTTCCGTAAACTCCATCAGAAACTCAATGTTTTCCTGGAAAACAAACAGTAAGGGACTTCAAGATCAGGAAACCAGCTCGTGGGTGGAACACATTCCAGCCACGAATTGAGGGCAATCCGACCCAATATGTAATTCAGATGAGTATATCGAAGTGAGAGATTAAGGATTGGGACAAACATTCTTGGATTTGGTCACGAAGATGACCCAGGAATTTTTTTCCGGTGTGGGGCGAAATTTTTTCATGGCATGATTAATTCAGCTCGGTACAACGAATACTATAATTTTCATAATTTTATATATTAATATGAAATATTTCTTACACAAAATAATATTTAAATGAAAATAAACGATAAATTATAAAAATTCTGTTCGTTGTTTTATATTTTGAAATTTTTGTAAAATAGCCTCATTATTTATGATTTTAAATATGTTCTTTTAATGTATGGCATTCAAACACTCATCTTTTATGTGATTTTGTAACGTAATTTTGATAATCTTCAATACAAAAAAATCTTTTTCAACCGATACAGTTATAATCGGTAAAATCAATATTAACTTTACAAACAAATAAATTAATGGATAGACACTTTTTTTTTTTTGTCTAAACGAACTTTTGAGTAAACCCATCATTCCTTATCCCTTTTAAAAATTGATCATTGGAGCTTATATCTAAAATGCAGATTTCAAGTTGATTATTAAGTATCATAAACTCTAAGTGATAAAAAATCATTAAAATAAAATTTAACACAAAATATAAAATGGGTCACGGTAAAATCTATACCAGAAGGGGTGCCCCCACTTTCTAAGTGGTTAGTTTAAGCAAGTGAGAGAGGAAATATAGAAAATAATTAGTGGGTAGTTACAAAATTTAAATTAGTATTTTACTCTTTTATTCTTTGAGTTAAATAAATATATGTACAATATTAATAATTTATATGTTTTTTAAGGATTTCTTAGTCTATACCTACAAGTGATATTTTTTTAAATTTAGAGGTTCATCAGTTACACTAAACTCAAGAGTTTGCTTTATAATAGTATAAATATATATATATTAGATTTTAGGGACGATATCCTACTCTTAGTGCTTGATGGGTCTACCCCTAGTGAAATTACAAATGGATGTCTATCAAAGCTTGTTTGGGAGTCCAGAGAAATGAAAGGCTCCCGTGGAAAGCGAAAGAGAAATGACAGAAGGAAGTGTCACTTAAATTGCAAAAAGAGTGGTTTCGTTTTCCTCGGTTTCGTCTTGTAAAGGACGTGTCGTTGCTTGAAATTCACACAAATAATATGATAATTATTGAAAATGAAATAGTAAATAAAATAAAAAAGAAATTGAAATAAAATTTTACATTCTCTTTCCTCGTCAAACAAGGAATGAAAAGGAGATAATATTTTTTTCTTTTTTTCCTCTTCTTTTCCCAAGTTCGAAACAAACTTAAAGGAAACAACAATTAATTTTCTAAAGTAAAGTGAGGGATAGTTATTTTCCTTTTCATACATTTCATTCATTTTATTTTTTCTTTATTTTTTAATTGTTATGTTCTTGTTTGATTTCCACTTCCCCTTTAAGTTAAAGTAAGAGACAATTTATTTGGCTTTGACTTACTTTTTATTTTCTTTGCAAAACTAAACAAATAAAAAATTACTTTTTTTTTACAATTTATTGCTTACTTATTTATCTTCGATTCTCTTTGTATCCTTAGTTATTGAAAATATAATTAATTATTGCAAATTATGTTACTTTATGTTATTCCCATTGTTCATATGACAATTTTTTAATGATAACAAAGCATAATTAAGGGTTCGTTAAAGGTCATTCATTAGAATTTCATGTTTATTTGAAAGTTGGAGGGCTCGAGTTTTTACATGTTATCTCTTGTATACAAATAAAATATTCAAGTTTTTTTAATGGTAAATCATTTGAATGATATTTGTGTTTAATTATTTATTAACTTATATTTGAATTATAATTGGATTTAATATAGATTGAGTGTGTAACATGTTCAAAATCTCAAAATTTGCGAACTTCTAATAAATCCACAAGGATTTCATAAACATTGTTAGTTGAGTAAGTGGTGTGATATGGAAGTGTAATATCATTTTGCTACCACCCAGCAACAGGGGGAAAAAAAAAAAAGAAAAGGACCTTACGCTGTGGTCAAACGGAGTTGACTTCAAAGCAAAAAAAAAATCAAAAATCAAAATTTAATAACACAAATATTATTTCTAAGTTCTCAACGAGTAAACATGCATTTTAATGACCTCTATTGGGCAAAAATAGTTGAAATGCTATAAGTACAATAATTTTATAAATAAAATAACAAAATGAGCTTTAAATCAAAAACCATCTAAATATTCAAAGCTATGAATCCCACAATTAGATGATTGTTATCACATTTATATTCACTATTTCCACAATTGTTTGTATTTTGAATGTTATGAGCATTAATTTCTTCCAATTACTTTGTAAATGGATTCATGTGAACCCATATCATTTAAAAGTTTAAAGTGTTTGTTACTTATATTTGAGATAGCTTGTTTTTATGTTGTGTTTCAAGTTTGATAAACATAAATATCATTTTGATTTTTTTTCCCCTAAACAAAACATTTATTGTAATAATTGTGTAAATAAACAATATAAAGAAAATAACTCATTACGTGAGGTTACCAATTCAAATGTTGATAACTCCTTCTCGTTACTAATACGATCATTTGGGAGCCATTACATACATATATTTTTTTTAAACAAAATCTAAGAATGGTTTGAACAAAAAAATCAATTCCTCACATCAACTAATTGTGAGAATGTCATTAGGATTGTTTTTTAAACAAAAACAAAAAAATATAATATAATTAGAAAATCATATATATCACTCGATTATAAAAAGTTGTCCTTAATTTAAAGGCGTTTTTATCACTTTTTTTTTTATATTTAAAAAACACTTCCATCGTCTACATTTGTTGATATTAATGGTTTAGGCTTGGTTTGGTACTATTTTAACTTTTTTTGTTTGTTTTACTCAGTTTTTTTAGTATTGTTTTTTGTGTCTTTAGTAACTTTTCTAAATGAAATTTAATTTTTAATTATTTTCACAAGTTTTAATGGTATATATACTCACAAAAAAAAATTAAAAATTTTTGAACATAGATTGAAATAAGTCAATAAAGACAAAGAAAAACTACTTCAGGCCCTTATCCACCTTGAAAATAGTTTTTTTTTTTGTCTCTGTTTTTTTTTTCCAACTAAAATTCAGCATTTTTTACTCTAAAAAGTGCATACATATAGCCTAAAAGTTCATAAAAATAAAAAAACAAATTTTATTTAAAAAAGTTAACGAAGACAAAAAAAAAAAGGTTAAAAAATGCGTAAAAGATATGGAGCCAAGTTGGGCTTTAGTTTGTAACAATATATATTTTGAAAAAATGCTGCTCACAGTCACGATTATGCGACAGTGATTGGGTAACAGTATTTTATATCTTATTAACTTTTTTATTTTTAATCAAGTTACCATTAAAATGTTTTGAGTTCAAGTCAACAAAAATTTATTAGAATGTACTTATGCTGATACTAAATTATTATTTATTACTTTTATAAATAAAGTAAGTTTATATAAAATTAGCGATAGAGGATTTGAATTTGAACCATGTACTAGTGTTAAGACAACAATGACCATAAGACAATTAGCCGATAAGTTAAGAGGAGATTAATTCAGGAATTACTACGAATGGACCCAATTACCCCCTATATAATAGTTCAGTCAGAAATAGAGAAGAAACCCTAAACCCCCGCCATCATTTGAAGTCGGTTGCGTCGACCTCTACTCTGTCCCTAGCAGAAACAAACTCACTCGGAGAACAGTGGCAGCGTGAGTTCGAGATTTAGGGTTTAGCCAAAGCCTAAGAATCTTTCCGGCGGCCACAGCGTCGTCAAGCTCTCCGTAAACCCAAGTCCTAAACCCCTTCCACACCGGCAATGGCCACTTCCATTGCCTCGCAATTGCGGGCCATCAAGTCTTTGATAAAAACCGATTCAGAACCCCAGAAGCGGCCCTTCACTCGTCCTTCAATTCTTTTCGACGCCAAAGAAGCCGCCGACATCGACCTCGACACAATACTCAGTATCGCACTGTCAGGTACGTCGATTTCGCCGCATTTGATCGCCCGTTTGGTTCCTTAGAAAAAAAAAGAGAAGTTATAATCTATCTTTCTTCATGTAATTTAGGCAGTGAAGAGGCTAAGACGAATCAGCTAAATAGAGTACTGAAAACTTCATTTTCATTTTCAAATTATCGAGTCTTTTTGTTGTTCGTGGTTGGAATTTCAGGTTTGGAGGTTCTCATAAGCACAGACGAAAGGTTTAAGAATTACAAGAATGATTTGTTTAGTCACAAGAGTAGAGAATTTGATAGAGAATTGGTGGGCATTGAGGAAAATAACCAAATCAATGCAGCCATTAGTTCGTACCTGCGTCTACTATCGGGATATTTTCAACTTCCTTCGGCATTGAAGACGATTGAGTACTTGATACGTAGATACAAGTAAGCTTATCACCATTATTTTTTCCTAAACAACAATTAAATTGATTGTCATATGTTATACGTACAATGGATGCCAGAACAAGTATGTGTGTATGTGAATGTTTGTAGTTAACAGCATTCTAAGTATTGGTGGAATTTGTAGGATTCATGTATATAACACAGAGGACCTGATTCTATGTGCTTTACCTTACCATGACACCCATATATTTGTTCGAACTGTGCAGTTACTTGACACAGGGTAAGAAAGTTTATCTTATGAGTTGTTTATATAAGTATGCCATTATTTGTGGACAATATTTGATTCCTCTATTCTTGCTATGTAGAAATACTAAGTGGAAATTTCTTGATGGTGTTAAAGCATCGGGTGCACCGCCACCTAGGAAGGTTATAGTGCAACAATGCATTCGTGATATGGGGGTTTTGGAGGTTTTATGCAACTATGTAAGTTGATTTTCTGCATCCAATGGTTGGTTGACTGCTAATTTGTCATGGACACATGCATTACAGGTTTCTTTTTGTAATATATTTTCAAATATTGGTAGGCCTCACCAACAAAGAAGTTTCAGCCTTCGAGACCTGTGATTAGCTTCTGTACAGCAGTTGTTGTTGAAGCTTTGGGTGCTTTAACAACTATTGACAGTGATGTGGTGAAGAGAGTTCTCCCATTTATAGTATCTGGATTGCAGCCTGATGCCAAAGGCGGTCTAGATCACAAGGTGAGGTTTAAAGAATTATTATTCATGGTAATGTTGGCACTATAGTGTTTTGCTCTTTTGTGTTGTTCTTCTTGTTTTATTTTTTTCCCTCCTCTTCCATGGCATCTTATGAGCAACAATCACTTGTAGAGCTTTTACTTTTGATAGTGTATGCCATCATGAATTGTAATAAACTGTTAGGGTATTCTTCGAGGTTGGATGTATTCCAAGGTGAATGCTGGTGCATTTTGCTTCACCATGTAATTAGCTACGGTATTTATGTGACAAATTTGGGTCATGGGGGCTTGTATTATGATAGATAGTGTGCAAGTGTTGGTAACAGTGATTGGTTACGCTATATAAACTGATCCATGTGTAGATTGCTTACAAAGAAGTGTTCATGAATTTGAATTGACGGTGCTCTAATGCCTTTATAAATTTTCCATATAGCTGCAATATTTCTTATATAAGCATTAGTAATATTTTTAATCACAATATTGGCCATTAATTGAGTGTAAGACGTGTGATCTTCGTCATCTATCAATTGAAATTAGTATGTTTGGATTTCTTTGCCCTGTTTTGGTTAAATACATTGTATTAACTTAGCCATATTCCATTTGAGTTTATGATCTCAGTCTTTTTGAGTACGTAATTCTCTAAATGCTATGGGCCTGACTTGACATAACTTTGTCTTCTCTCATTGAAGCTGGTAGCTCAACTTTTGGTGATGTTTCCTTGCTAACTGCCTGGACCCTTTATCATTTTTGTATGTGTAGGCTGGTGCTTTGATGATTGTGGGTTTACTAGCGGATAGGGTAGCATTGTCTCCTAAACTTGTCAAAATCTTGATCCGGTCAATTGCTGAGGTATGTCGAGAGGATGCTAAAGAATCTACTGATTTGCAGTGGTTTCGTACATCGTTTATGGCCTTGGTCAATCTGGTTCAGGTAATGCTATGAGCTGTAATTAGGAATTGCTCTTCAATTTTTGTAGCTTTAGACCTCAGTCAATGATTTTTTTCACCTCTTCCTTTCTGTAAATTAAGTTTCATGGTTCTCCTTGTGCTAGTAGACTTTTGTGTTTGTTGTTCCAACTGTGGAAGTTAACTTCTTTTCACTTATTCTTGGGGTTCATCTTCTCATAAGTATACATATAGTGTAAGAAGAAGAAGCAACAACAAAGGTGGAAGTGGAGTCAAAATTACTCCTGGTGTGATAACTGCTATTATTATACCACTATAACTTTTTGTGAAACCCGTGTTTCTGTTAGCCTTATTTTGAACTTTATGATTCTCCTGTGCATGTCATGCATGCCAAATGCTTAAGGCTTAAATGCCAAGCTGAATCTATTACTGCAGTAATTTCTTCTAAAATCGGTACCAATAGGTTGTAATGACTCGGATCTCTCATCCGAACCGTCACTACTAAAATAGACTAAAATAAAATAAAATGCCTCAAATATTACTTCAAGTCACCAATATTACAGCCTAGAGAGTCTCCAAGACTTTGACAAAATTATACACTTCAGAAAATACAATGGCTTCCAAACAATAGGCTCTGAAATTTTGCTTTTTCCTTACTTCGCCTCAACTTGAAAAATAAATTAAATCCGGAAGTATACAATACGACAATAGTAAAAATGTTCAAATCCTTATGGAAATAAACAATTAAATCAATTCTCAATAAAACGGATCAACAATGAGTAATTCAATAACAAGCTACTATGATTTCGATCAATATCTCAACAGAGCCTATTACCAAGCCCTTCTCAGTATCATGTCGAATGCCACCCTGGTCATAATAAAATTATAACTCAATAACACTTCAGAGCCCCCGCAGGGTCACTCTACCATGTCACGTATGGCCTCATCTCTTAATAATAATTATAACCCAAGGAGTGCGTTCGGACATGTACCGATTAGTTCCATGGCACTTAAGCCAAAATAAACTTAAACTCAATATATCCAAAAATAAACAATTAGGGAGTCAACAATAGACATATTGTACAAGAGGAATTTAGATAAGCATGGTAAGAGTACACTTTGCAAAGAGATTTTGGAAAGAGCATACTGTATACTTTCGGTTTACCTCAAATCATGTTCCCACCATTTTGTAAAAATCCTCAAATATTCACAGCATTGTAAATTTCTCACGGCCAAATGAAACTCAACTCATGGCCTAAAAGAACCTCAACCCGCAGCAACCTTTGCTGCCATGGCTGAAGCCTTCACCATTTTCTTCTTCTTCTTTTTTTTTTTTTTTTCTTTTGTTCCTTCCTTCTTGCACCCGAATGCCACCATTTTATAGCCAAAAGACACCATGTTTTATTATTTAATCATCTCACCGACTCTTCCCTTTTCTATTCTTTAATCATTCCACCAATTCTTCCATCTTCTATTATTCAACACTCCCACCAACTCTTCCATCTTCTATTCTTTAATCATTCCACCAATTCTTCCATCTTTTATTATTCAATCCTCCCACCAACTCTTCCATCTTCTATTCTTTAATAATTCCATCAATTCTTCCATCTTATATATACACCATTCTACGGATGCCCATCTTATATATACTCTAAACTTATCTAATTTACTAACTCAAATTGCACATGGCCGACCACCCTTGGTGCCATGGGCCCTCTATTCTTTCATTCACTTGTTTAATCATCAATGCCCTCATCTAAAATTTCCAGCCAAGCCCGATTGTCATTAACCAACCAGCAAACTCCCATATGGCTGTGCACAACCACATCAAGCAAATCACCCATTTTTTTTTTCTCCTTAGTCAGCCACCAAGGCAACCCCTTTTGATTCACTCTAATACCCACTAGTGTTACACACAAGTTACACCCACAATACAAGGTGCACACACACAACCATAACAATACAACCACAGCCACGAAGGTTAACACAACCCCAATTCACACACACGCTCGCCGCAAAATGTTGGGGTATTACAGTCTATCCACCTTAAATGAATTTCATCCACAAAATTCCAAAAATACGAGATGGTAGAATCTATCCTCCTTAAAAGAATTTTGTCATCGAAATTCATAAACCTTGTACCAAAAACTCAAGTCTTTAAATACAGCTTCCGTTGTGAACTCTGATAAAAACGTTTCTCAAACTCACACTAGATCCCATATAAGACCTGAAACCTAAGCTCTGATACCATTCTGTAACGACCTGGATCTCTCATCCAAACTGTCACCACTAAAATAAAATAAAATGCCTCAAATATTACTTCAAGTCACCAATATTACAGCCTCGAGAGTCTCCAAGACTTTGACAAAATTATACACTTCAGAAAATACAATGGCTTCCAAACAATAGGCTCTAAAATTTTGCTCTTTCCTTGCTTTGCCTCAACCTGAAAAATAAATTAAATCCGGAAGTATACAATACGACAATAGTAAAAATGCTCAAATCCTTATGGAAATAAACAATTAAATCAATTCTCAATAAAACGGATCAACAACGAGTAATTCAATAACAAGCTACTATGATTTCGATCAATATCTCAACAGAGCCTATTACCAAGCCCTTCTCATTATCATGTCGAATGCCACCCTGGTCATAATAAAATTATAACTCAATAACACTTCAGAGCCCCCGCAGGGTCACTCTACCATGCCACGTATGACCTCAACTCTTAATAATAATTATAACCCAAGGAGTGCGTTCGTACATGTACCGATTAGTTCCATGACACTTCAGCCAAAATAAACTTAAACTCAATATATCCAAAAATAAACAATTAGGGAGTCAACAATAGACATATTGTACAAGAGGAATTTAGATAAGCATGGTAAGAGTACTCTTTGCAAAGAGATTTAGGAAATGACATACTGTATACTTTTGGTTTATCTCAAATTGTGTTCCCACCATTTTGTAAAAATCCTCAAATACTCATAACACTGTAAATTTCTCACGGCCAAATGAAACTCAACTCATGGCCTAAAAGAACCTCAACCAGCAGCAACCTTTGCTGCCATGGCCGAAGCCTTCACCATTTTCTTCTCTTGTTCCTTCCTTCTTCCACCCGAATGCCACCATTTTATAGCCAAAAGACACCATCTTTTATTATTTAATCATCTCACCAGCTCTTCCCTCTTCTATTCTTTAATCATTCCACCAATTCTTCCATCTTCTATTATTCAATCCTCCCACCAACTCGTCCATATTCTATTCCTTAATCATTCTACCAATTCTTCCATCTTTCATGAAATTCATTTAAGGAGGATGCACTATAATACCCCAATATTTTGCGTCGAGTGTGTGTGTGAATTGGGGCTGTGTTAACCTTCATTACTGTGGTTGTATTGTTATGATTGTGTGTGTGCACCTTGTATTGTGGGTGCAACTTGTGTGTAGCACTAGTGGGTCTTAGAGTGAATCAAAAGGGGCTGCCTTGGTGGCCAACTAAGGAGAAAAAGAAACTGGGTGATTTGCTTGATGTGGTTGTGCACAGCCATATGGGAGTTTGCTGGTTGGTTAATGATGATTGGGCTTGGCTGAAAATTTTAGATGAGGGCATTGATGATTAAACAAGTGAATGAAAGAATAGAGGGCCCATGGCACCAAGGGTGGTCGGCCATTTGCAATTTGAGTTAGTAAATTAGATAAGTTTGAAGTATATATAAGATGGGCATCCGTAGAATGGTGTATGTATAAGATGGAAGAATTGATGGAATGATTAAAGAATAGAAGATGGAAGAGTTGGTGGGAGGATTGAATAATAAAAGATGGAAGAATTGGTGGAATGATTGAAGAATAGAAGATGGAAGAGTTGGTGGGAGTGTTGAATAATAGAAGATGGAAGAATTGGTGGAATGATTAAAGAATAGAAGAGGGAAGAGTTGGTGAGATGATTAAATAATAAAAGATGGTGTCTTTTGGCTATAAAATGGTGGCATTCGGGTGCAAGAAGGAAGGAACAAAAGGGGGAAAAAAAAAAAAAAGAAGAAGAAAATGGTGAAGGCTTCGGCCATGGCAGCAAAGGTTGCTGCGGGTTGAGGTTCTTTTAGGGCCATGAGTCGAGTTTTATTTGGCCGTGAGAAATTTAAAATGTTATGAGTATTGGAGGATTTTTACAAAATGGTGGGAACATGATTTGAGGTAAATCGGAAGTATACAGTATGCTCTTTCATAAATGTCTTTGCAAAGAGTACTCTGCCATGCCACGTATGGCCTCATCTTTTAATAATAATTATAACCCAAGGAGTGCGTTCGTACATGTACCGATTAGTTCCATGGCCCTTTAGCCAAAATAAACTTAAACTCAATATATCCAAAAATAAACAACTAGGGAGTCAAAATACGGGATGTTACATAGGTTCTTGTCCCACTAAGCGAGTTATCCAGAATAGTAAATTGAATGCTGAACTAAGGTTTCTGCAGACTGTAGACAAGATAAATGGCGACTTTATAAAAAGGTCAAATTTATTTCTATCTGAACATTTGTCAAAACTTCATATAGTCCGTGTTCGCTAGTCAACCTGTTTGGGCTCAGGCTCATTTATTAAGCAAACTGTGTACCTGTGCTTGAGCTTGGCCGTTCACACCCACAGAGAGAGGGGTATCCAGTCCATTACTCAGCTTTTTCAAAGCTTGGTCCCAGCTGTGGTTGTAAAGGCTGTGAGAGTACAAATCTAAAGAAGACATACTGATGGAGCGGCTGTGTTTTTTACTTCCTTGTTTTTAACGATTTGTTGTTTTAGTGTATGTATGATGTCTCAAGTTAGTGTCTTGCATCAACCATAGTTGTCAATCCCATATCAGACAGCGTATTTTTTTTGTCATTTGTACGGAACATAGAGGTACGTTTTGGTGCACCGTTCTGGATTTATCCCTGTAAATATTATATATTATAAAAACATGTGTATTTACTTATCAATTGGATGTATATATTATGGCATTATTTATATCAAGTACTGTTCAATGCTTGACCATTTTAATGCAACACAAAAGTATTATCCAATGGAATTATATATCTCCACAAAGACTTGAAAGACATCCAATGTCTAGTACATATCCAACACAAGTTCTAATAGACGTCTATTATAAAAGCACTGAAGAAACAAAACCCATATTAGAATAATATATACAGGTTTGAAAATGACCGGTACAAACCGTGAATGACTTATTTTCTTGGTATGCTTGAAGTAGTCCGGAACATGCGAAAAGATTACCCAAAACAAAATAGGGTTTCCTTTGTACCTTTTCGTGGTTGGTAGGGAACGGGGCTCACTACTATGATTGGAATAGAGGGATGTAGACTCCATACTTGATTCCATAAAAGATTCACTTCTAATGCATAATTTATTTGCTAAGGCTTTCTGTACTACTATTATAGTGCTTCCTCCCCTCTTTCTCACTCTCTCTCTATACATTCATCAAGATTTGAGAGGAATAGATGCTTTCTTTGACAAATACTAGTTTTAGGCTTGTGCGATGCACGGGATTGGACTACCTCTTTAGTTTGATTGTTTAACGACAACGGTTTTAAATAAAGATTATATATAATTTCTTTGGTCATATATTAAAGTTTTTATATAGTTTAGCTAAATGTATTTTGTATTTATTTGTCATGTATGCTACAATAAATTGAATATTAGTATACTTAATTGTTCTATGTATTTCTATTTATGTGTTCTAAAAGTAATATAATTTTCTATGAAATACGTAAATGACATAAATTGAAATATTCAAAAAATGAAAATTAATTATCCTCACAAAGAAAGTAAACAGATGGTTGATTAGTAGTTACTTCATGTATGATATTTTTAGTGAAGGGAAAAAATTATCAATTACTCATATACTTGCATTAATAACTTAAATAATTGAGGAGATATTGAATATGCATTTTCTTTGAATTTAGTGAATACAATATATAATGGCATGAGTTTTTTTTTATTTTGTTTGAAAAAGTAAATGTATGAGACAGTTTATTATAAGAATCAAGAACGCATTTATTTAAAAGTAATAATTAAAGAAATTAAGAAGATAGTCCAATTGATTTTTAGAATTCATATTGAACTCAGATGTTCAATTTGTACCGAAATTGCATATTTAAAACAATATTATAAATAAAAGGGTCTTTCTTAGTCTGGTTGTACAAAACCTTGAAAATTGTGAAAAATGTGGGCCCCCACTTTGTATAATCAAAGGATGAATGGTTAACATGTGCCTTAGCATTTGGCTAAGAAAAAATAAATGTATTTAAAGTAATAGTTGAGGAAATTAAGAAAATAGTCAATTGACTCTTAGAATTCTTATTAAATGTAACAATCTTAATTTTTGAAAACCAACATGGAACCAATACAAATACAATGAATCTTATATTAATGTACTAATCAATGTCTGTACATGAACCTAAAATACATGCACTATCATAAATATAGACACAAATACAATGCAACAATGTACTAACATGTATAAATAAATGAACCAAAAAAAAAAATGCAATTAGCCACAAAAAAGCAATGTAACTAACTACAAATTATAATTAAAAAAAACCCACAATGAGCCACGTTTCACAAAGACAAATTGTTAACATAATGAGATAATAATTGAAAAGGTTGGAGAAATGAAGCTTCTTTTCATTTGAATTTTATAAATATAACATATAGTGGCATGAATTTCACACCTACAATAAATAATCATGAAAAATAAAATATTATATTCCTTCATCTAGACAAACACCATAAATACTAAATACGTAAAGTGAATCATAGTCTAAAAAAGTAAATACATGTATCGGAAACCAAAGAGACAACCAAATAATTGTTTATCATTGTTACATTGAATAAGTACAGTGAATCACAATCCAAAAAATTAAATATATGTACAATGAACCAAAGATAACCAAATAATTATTTATCATCTTTTATTTCTTAAACAAAAAAACTTTTTTAGATCCACTCAAAATGAATCACTTGTCGCAACCACAGCAGTAGTGGCTTTCTTTTCTATATTGTATATAGATAGATAGATAGATATAGATAGATATAGATATAGATAGATTTATTGTTATTCAGAGAAAAATGTCTGTCAGTCAACCATCTCATGATTTTGTCATGTGTTGATTATATGTGTACTATTGTAGTTTCTACATGATTATTTAAATGTTTAATTTACTTTTGGGTTATGGGCCTTGTGGCGCAACGTCAACAGTTTTTGATCAATCTTGTCTTTTATTACATGCACTGACCTGGTTGGTATTTTCTACTTTTAGGTTTTCTGTAGTAAATCATGAACTATTTAAAATTTTTTTTTCTCTACACATTTGATAAATCAGGTAGGAAAAACCATTTTCTATAGTTTGCACCCTCACTTTGGTTTGGAATTTTTTGGTAGCTGCAATCTGTTGAAATGTTCCCCAAGAAGGCTGTGGATATTTTAAAAGATATCAGGTAATCCTTGATGCTTGAAATACAGCTACACAATTATAAAAAATAAAAAAAAAGAAATGCGACTGTGCAGTTAAATTTTTTTTGGGATATGTGGTGATTTATGTCTATTTAAAAGGTTCTTTATATGAAGTTTTGTAAGTGATTTATAGGGATATTCCGGGCATTCTTGCTGGACTGACCAAGGAGTTCAATGTTGATAAATTCTTGGCTGTGTTCTTAGAATCTTTCCTTGAGTACAGGTGTGAACATTGTTTTTTCAGTTCTCCCTTGAGGCTAGTCTCATTTTCAACCCATTGCACTGTCAAACTAATTATCTTTTTGTTTGCAGTTCTTCTGATGATCTTTGCCATTTTAGTCTATTATCAATTATAGAGACCGTTCCTGTGAAGCACTTTGTTGATCATATAGTGTCTAAGCTCCTTTACTCTTGCATGAGGTTGTCACAGAGGAAGAATGAGTCGACATCATTTGAATCAGGTTTCTTTGGTTCCTGGAATGTTATTTGATGTTTGTATTTAGAGATCTATTCAATGGCCGGCATGCAAGTATATTTACGTTTAAATGCTGTAGCATTCCATCATGTTGCATGTTCCCTTTTCACTGTTATTTTAGGCTCTTAGCTAGTATTTTTCCTCTTAGTGTGATTCTGGGACAATTTTCAGGGAGCTGGGCCAAGCAAATTTTAGTTTCTATTAATAAGAGTTACCCGTCTGAATTTCTTGGGGCAGTTCACAATTTTCTGGAGGTGTGTTGAATAACTGCGTCCTCTCTCTCTCTCTCCTTGACCTCCTATTTTGATTTTCATATAATGTTCTCAATTCCCCTTACCCTATTCCTGTAGGGTGCTAAAGTGCAATCCAAAAATGAAGGTTCGATATATGAGATTCTGTGCAGGATGTTAGATGGGAACTTGGATTTGTCACTTGAGGTCTCCGATTCAAAAATTTGGTTTGCGCTGGAACATCCTAAGGTATTATTTGTTGGCTTGAATAATTGGATTTCGTGTCATGACACAGAGAGGCACTATGATTTGTTCGGCTGTTCTTATGCGGCATTCATATCATTTGAATTATGCTTAGGTCCTCATGATTTTATTTTTGTAATGTGTATAGGCTGAAGTTCGTCGCTGTACACTTTCAGGGTTGAATGCATTCGGCATTCTGAAAGAGAAGGCTGTTGGTTCAAAGGTGATGTTTTAATTTACTCTTCCAGCTGTGTTGTAGTGAACGTTGTCTCTCATAATATTTCAGTGTCAGTAACTCTGTATTTCAACAGTCAAGTTACAAGTTCATTTCCACATTTGCTTCACTAGTCAATTACACATGTTTCTTGCTTTGATTCTGAGTTGGATGTGGTTTGTACTTTGCTCATGTTGTGTACTAAGTTGCAGTACCCCACATATCCCACATATCCGCTCGTTTAAATTTGCGTTTGTTTAATTGCTTATGCATATTTTGCCTCATTTTATCTGTGCGATTATTTGTTGCCCCCGCTTTTTTTTGTGCACAAGTGGTCTACCTTGTGATCTTTTATGAAATGGAATAATTTGAGCATTACTTTGGGTTCCAAACATTAATATTAGTATTCAAAATATACTTGGATGTAATTTATGGTTTCCTGTTATCATAAGTTTGTTCTTTCTTCCCGCGTTTCTAATGCTGTCCCCTCCTATTGTCCAGAGACTTGTAACTATTCAAGATGCAATATTGCGCCGGCTTCGTGATGATGATCTTTCTGTGGTTAATGCAGCTTTAAGTCTAAATAGTTTGGAAGACATCATACATCCTCTGTCTCTTCTCGATGCACTTGAGAATGTGCTTCAGAGATGTCTTGGCATTTTAATGTCAAGTGAGTTTCTTTTGATTTATACATGCTTGATTACATCTAATTTCCTATTTGTCTCTATTTATCCTCCTTGTGACCCTGGCTGATTGTATACAAATTATAAATAAAGCGTTTAGTTAAATTAATACTACGATTGGAAAGAATTTGTTTGAAGTTTGAGATGTCACTAATTGTGGACGAGGTTAATCTAACGATCAATATAGTTTGACACTACGCAAAAATATAACAAGAAAATGTACTGGTATGGTGTTGTTTGATTTGATCTGAAGATGCCAAGAGTATAAAGCTGGACAAGAAGAGCATTGGATGAGGTGGTGATATAGAAACATTTTTGGAGAAAGGGAAAATGCTTAAAATAAGGTGTGGAGAGGAATCAGTTCACACAATCCCCAACAACTGGCGTTAGACCATGTTATGTGTGTGGGGAGAGGGGGGTGAGGGTTGGTTGCTTGGTGGAAATGACTTGGGCACACAATCCTGAACCACTGGGATTGAGACTATGTTTTGTGGGTGTGGGTGGGTGTGTGTGTGTAAGAGAGAGAGAGGGAGGGAGGGAGGTGTGTGTGTGTGTTTGGGGTGGGTTAGGGGTGGAGAAGGAGGGAGGGAGGCCCAACTTTTGGGGTATCCTGCACAAAGTTTTCATTTTCAGTAGCAGTTTGCAAGTGTAATATAATGTTGTGCTGTTTTGAAATTTTAGACTTCTTGTAATTGAAAGTTCAAGTAAATGTTATACTGAAGTTCATTGCTTTTTAGTTAATGCATGCTTGGACAAATTGTATGAGGATTTTCTGGTAGTCTTCTTCATTACAACAACAAACAACCCCCCCACCAACCCCACCCCCCCAAAAACAACCAAAAAAAAAAAGAAGAAATCTATGCAGGGATTCCTGATTATTTTTCTCTGACTTTAATTGCTAGAATTTAGAAACATATGTTGTGTGCAGAAGACTTCATTAACATTTTTTCTCAATCCTATGTCTTACTATAATTTGTTTTACTATTTTGCTATTTAAGCCATACCTTTCAACTGGCGATTAATGAAAAACCAATTTGACAATTTTGAACATGAAACAATGGTACTACAATCAGAAGTCATTTCGAAGTATCAGGAGAATTTGAAAGAAAACTTTCAAATTTGAATCATTCATATAAAATTAGAATCTTAGACTAATGTCATATTTGGTGATGTCTTGTATTGTTTGTGAAATTGATCTTGGCTTCAGAAATTACCAAGTCATCTCATTTGTAATTTCTGCATTAAGAAATGCTCATGCAGATCATATCAGTTCATGAAGGTATATATCCAGAAATTTAAATTGTTTACTTACTGAATTCAGGAAGACAAATTGCACACAACTGCACTGTGGACGTAGCATGCACATCATCGTACTTGATCTTGATCTCCTTTATATTCAACTATCTTTCATTCAGTACTTGTGTTGCAGGTTCATCCGATGACACAACTCTACCTGTTGATGTAGCTGTTTTGTGCTTGGATCGTGCTATTTCAAATTTCCAAGATCAGGAAGAATTTGCTAAGCAACTTGCAACGTTGATGTTTCCCTTTCTGCTAATCATACCAAAGGTTCCTTAATCTTTAAGTTGATGTTCAACCAAGGGTTCACTGATGCATCAATTTACTGTTGAACTTTCATTCATTGTCATTTCCTTGTTGATTTGGAATTTGCTATTACCAAATGCAGACTCAGAGGTTAAATTTGAAGGCTTTAGAATTGGCCAAGGAAGTAAAGTGGCCTTTCTACCAGAATCTCATTATTGACTCCAGCCTAGAGAAGGTAAATAAATAATCTTAAAGCTTCTGTCCTTGAATTCAACTGAGCAGATTCATTCAAAGGGCATTTTTGAATTTTCCTCCATATGCACCGCTTCTTTGCGGAAGAGTCAGTTGTGCATAGGTCATAGTCCCTCACCTTTTCCTGCGTTCGGTTCCCTTTATAATAGAACACTATTTTCGTCACCTAGGAATCAGCTTTCCTTATAGAGTCGTGTCCGTTAAATAATGATGCTACGTACAATAGGTGACAAAGTTGGATAACTTTTGATGTCCACTAAGAGAAAAAGTTAGCAATGATAAGTTGAAGTAATCTTTCTCTTGTCAATACTATTATTTAGTACATGTTAACGTGAATTTTGAGTTCAAATCCATGTTACATGGACTTGGATGCTAGTGTCGGGTGTGAATATGTGTGTAAGCGCCGAAGATTTTAGAGTTACTTATAAATACCTCTAAAATCTAATTATAATATCTGAAGATTACTAATTACTGGTATTCACACCCTACACACACAATCTGAATATGTATTCACACCCAACACATCTCGTTACCAGTAGATTTTAGAGGTACTAATAATATCTAAAAGCTTGTCAGAGATTCTGTGGTCCATTCCCTAGCAGCTTAAGCTTTTGGGATAGCAGGTTGTCTAACATGTTATTAGATCCTTGTTTTTTTTGGAGGTTTTGGTTTCAAATTTGTACTGTCTTCGTTGATTATGTTTGTCCATATTCACCCTTTCCTATTTGTCTCTTTGAAACCTTCATATTTGATTTGGTCTCTCTACATGTGAGAGGAGGTTGTGCATCAGGGAGGATGTGAAAGTTTGGTGTACACCATTTGGCCCATTCCCTAACAGCTCAAGTGTTTAGCGCTGCAAGTTGTCATAATCTGTGGTTTGGTCAAACTTTGTGATTTTCTTGCGCGCTTCTTATCTTTTGTTTTATTTTACTTGTTTCTTAGGCAATCAAAATTGATCATGGACAAATATCTTCTATTAATATGGATACTGTAAGGGGGTTGGCAGAAATGTTCTTGATGCACCCTGAAGAATATGTGTCTTGGCTAGTTGAGTGCTGCAATTTTTCAGAGCTGTCAAAGATGTTGTTCCTCTTGGTTTTGTTGCAGGCATTCATGACGGCTAAGATTGGTACACTCACTGATTCTTTTTCTTTCTTTCTTTCATTTATTTATTTTGGTAATGCTACCTTGTAATAGTTTCTGCTCATGTTTATTGGCATCTCTCTTTTAATGTACATGTTGGGATTTGATTTGATTGCTTCCATGTATTTTCTTGCACGCACAATAGTTATTGACTAGCCAATTATTGGTGAAGAGTTTTCAACTAATTGTTACTTGAGTAGGTCTGGTTGTGCTTTAGAGGGCACTATGGACTATTTGCCTCTCAGAGGCCAAGCTGACTTGGTAATATCTCTTCTATATAATTTGTGGTCAAGGCATTTGTCAATGAAAGTGGCAAATCATGGTAGACTCTATCATGCGTATTTTCTTGGTGCATAGGGATGGAGAAAAACGTCCTCCAATCTCATAAATCAAGAAGATTTAAATAGGAACTATGAAATCACTCTTTTTTATTTCGAATTATCTTTGAAGAAGCCATATATTGTCTCTCTATTTGTAGGGTATGATGAGTCCTAGGGATGGCAACTGGGCTGGTTTGTGTCAGGGGATCCCAACCCCATCCCTGCACTGCCATGGTAACCCCTCTCCCCAAACCCGCCCCGTTCCCAAACCTGCCCCGCTTCCTTTGTCTTAGTGATTTTTTCAAACACATCATAGGCAAAGTAAGATATAAAATCACAAAATAAGGAAAAAGTCACAATAATTTCATTTTAATAAAATATATACATATAAAAAATGAATATATATATTTATAAACGGGGTGGGTTCAGGTTGGGGCGGATTTTTGCACTTTGTTCCTAAACCCGCCCCGCCCTAGATTAGTATCACCCTATACCCGTTCCAATAGGGCTGGGACCCAAGATATCATATCGGGTTATTTTGCCATCTCTAGGTATGACACAAATGATGTAGGAGCTTGTCTGTGCAATGATAGGTGGTATTTGAACTTGCTCTGATATTAATTAGTATCTGTTTGAGATGTTGAAATGTCCAAGCACCCTCTCTGTCATCTACTCTTTCTTATGGACATATCCCTAGCATTTTGATATCTTCCCAAGTTGTTTTAACTTCTAAGTTGAGTTACAAAGATGTTATAATTATGTAGGATAACATGTGGGACCATGTTATTTAACTAGGTCCTTTTGAAACAATCACGGATGTCAGTGAAAATTGCTTGCTACAAAAATAGTAAAATGCCTTAGCTGGGGGAAATTGAGGGAGGTTAGTGAGGATCGCTTAATGTGTCTTTCAATCACTACAGGCAGTTGATATGTGTGCATGACCTGCAGTCTGCAGATTGCACTGGCAACTTGTCCTACATGTCTCTTGCTATGTATGGAGTCGTCTCTTGTCATTCAGGAAGCCATTGCCTCTACCAACAAACTATCTCATCCTGATTATCCCTGCTACTAAAATTTATGCTCCATTGAGCAGTTGTCCTGAAGCTTCTACTGCATAGAATGAGGTTGATGTCTTTAAGAAGGTGCCAAATTGTACCTACGATTAGGCATAAAGAAAAGGTCAATTCAGCGTGGTGTCTTTGTCTTCATTAGGGATGCTTGTATGGGTGAAGGTTCTCGTGTTTTCTATACTGTTGATAAGGTGATATATACTGGGATACTGTATTTAGCTGTTGGGCGGGATATTCTTTTTGCAACTGTGCTTTGCCTTTTTGCTGCAGAAAAGTATTTTTTGAGATATTATTATGCTTATCTGTTGGGACTGCATTTTCATTGATTTTTTTTTTTATAAGTATTTGGCATTTGAATTGAAATTACCAAGGTGTCAATACTGATCTTTACACTTTCCTTGTCAGACATTGGTCAATTTAGTGCATTGTATGATGCTTGCTATCCAGTTCTGAAAACTGAGTGGGATATGTTGAAGTCTGTGGGAGATTTATTGGCAAAAGAGGTACAAGAATGAAGACCATTAATTGTTTGGTACCATACTTTTATACTAGATTTTGTATTTAATTATTGGTGTTCCATACTTATATGGCTGTATTTGTTTTATTGATTATCTGAGAAAATGTACCCATGTTGGCATCCCTAAGTACGGGTTTGTTGAGTTGTGTATTATCTAACTGCTTTATAATGTACAGTCCAACACAAGAATGCTGGAGGGGGACTGCAAAGGATTTATGGATCAGCTGTTTGAGACCAACTTCAACACCAATTTTAGGCAACTGAATGCTAAGATACTAATTTGCTTATTTTGGAGGTTACTAGAGGGTTTTATTGCAACAATGCCTGCAGATGTGTCATTGGTTGGTGATGCATGTTATTTATATGTCTGATTTCTCTTGTGGGTGCAAGACTGCCCCATAACTTAGCAGCTGGACTAAGTTTTCTCAATACCACTGCTAAACGTCGGCTTGTATTTCTTCCAGGATGATAATGGGAAGTGGGTATGCACATTTCAGGATCTATTTGTATTCTTTGCTGCATCTCAGTCAAAGCATGTTTTCCAGAAACATCTTCGATTCCTAGTTACGAAATGCAAGATCTCTCCAGTTCGATTTTTGTCGAAGCTTTTCACTGAAGAAGGTCTTGATCATGGCATCCTCTTTCATTATGTGTTCTGTTGCATATTTCTGGCCAGCTGTTAATTTCATATTTCTTGTAATGAGTTGTTAATATGAAGAGTGTTTTGAATATCTATGGTGTTTTTTTTTTATCTTTTATTTGAATGCTAGGAACTAATGAAAGTTTTTGAGCTGGTAATCATTTATGGACACTTTGTTTGCTATTGTTTTGCTGGATACAAGGACTAGATAGGAACTGTATCGTGTAGGGTGCATTACAACCCCTGGAAAATTGTGTGAACGAGGAGTCCCAGAGATTCGCACTCCTTCCATATCAGGACATGACAAACCGATTCAAGGGGTGGAGTGGTTGGGGAAAAACCTTGAAAATTTTAATTTGTGGAAATTACCTATTATTATGGAAAATAAAAAATGGTTGAAACATTAACCTTGACAAATTCATTTTCTACCTGGCTATCACCCATATCAATTTGATTGCCTTATGAAGCTGGGATGGGAATTGCCTTTGCACTCATTTAGAGAGGAATGGTTGTCTATTTAGTTCATATATGTCTAGAAAATCAATTATAATCTTTTATCAGAACTTTTTTGGATGTTCCTTTTCCTACTTGTCTAGCTGGCAATTTTCATGATGGTCTTGACATGTTTACTTTTTTCATTTTGTGATATTCCATTTTGCAGGTGTTTCTGTTGCTGTTCAAGTTGAGAGTCTACATTCTTTTGCGTTTCTTTGTTCTCAGTTGGATGAGAGCTTACATTTTCAACTTCTTGCGGAATTTCCTTCGCTTCTTGTTCCACTGTCAAATGATAACCAGGTTCCAAAACAACTGTTTTTTCTGTCTGTAATCTTGGCAGTCTTATTGAGATCCTTTTTTTTCATAGAAGTGCTGCCTATTACTTGTAATTCCTTAAGGCTTTTGATATTTTTTGTTTTAACATCTTTTATAATGTTTATATTTTGCTTTAGTTGCATTACCTTGTTCCTTCCGTATAATTTATTTACTTATCTTTTCAGGATGTACGGATGGCTGCCATGAACTGCATTGAAGGGTTATGCATACTGTGGCCTTGTGTTAATTTCTCGAGATGGAAAAATGGTACTACCCCTCCGTCAAGTAGCCATTTCAGTATATCATTATGGCCTATCATTTGCCTTAAAGTTGGGCTTTTATCGAATCCTTAAAATTGACAGGACACAGCCCAAAGTGGAGTCATTTTCTTGAGGAACTTCTGAGCTTGATCGTTCAACAAAAGAGGCTTATTCTATCGGACAGAAATTTTCTGGCTTCATTTTTAACATCTTTGCTTAGCTCTTCGTGCCATAGCCTTTTAGTGCCTCAGACAATTGGACAGGGGTTAGTTTTCATCAAATCATCATCATACTATGTCCTTGTTTCTCATTGTCATCATCCTTCCATTTTGCCCACTTTGTCAATATTCAAAGAATAGAAAGTTCCTGTGCCCAAACCATTCCCCCCCCCCCCCCCCCCCCCCCCCCCCCCCCCCCCCCCCCCCCCCCCAAAAAAAAAAAAAACAAAAAAAAAAAAAACCCGAACAACCTCCCAACAATCCAAAAAAAAAAAAAAGAAGTTAAATATGCATCTGACAACTGATTTGTGATCCTTTTAGAAATATTTATTTATGAATTTTCTGGAGTAGTAAGCATAGAAGTTTATTTCTATTAATGGATCAGACTGGTAGCTGAGAGATGTAGCTTGTCACACACCACATGAAATGAGGATAAGGATATACCATCCACATAAGTGCCTGAATGTTGCTTGATTTGTTGACAGCTTGGGAGTGGGGCATTTTTTAGCATTGCAGATCTTTATGTGGCGGAAGTGTAGAGAAGAAAGGATGAAGTAGAAGTTTTCAACCTGAAACCTTAAGGGAGATGATGACATTGCGGACTTACATTGCTTTAGGCTTTTTTTTCTTTAAAGATATCTTGATATCCTCTTTCTCTTACATTTTTCATTGAGTTTTATTTCTTGTCAAAGAACAATTATTTGCAGCATTTACAGTTGAAGCAATCCTTTTTGGTAAATTCATGATTGACATTTTACAAGTCTGTTATATTGAGATGTGCGGTGGAATAGCTACTTTATGGTCATATTAGATTAATTAACATTCAGATTTTCAATCAACATGTGGGCTTCTACTCATACTCTCTTTTGACTCTGGCTCTTGCTAATGGCACTTCTTTTGCTGAGAAATGTGATTCCTGTTTTTATGTAAAATTTATCTGAAATCTCAGATCCTTGGAAATGTTAGCTTTCCTGAATCACTGCTATTATTATCAGCAGTCAGTATTACTTTACAAATTGGTTACCAATTTTGACTTTCTGTGCAATAGTTTTCTAACATATCTTGTTCAAGTATTCTTTTCAGATTCAATCAGTCTATAAAGAATGACATACTGGTTTTCATTCTAGGATCTGCCCTAAAACTTTCCGAATATGCAAAGGTTAGTACTCCCAAAACGGATTTACAATTTGTCAGATGCAACTAGTATAGTGCATGTATTGTACCTCAGTATGGAGAGAAGCTTTTTATTACTCAAGTAGCTAATTTTTTTTTTTAAATTGCTGTAAAGAAATTCAAAATTTTCATCATGGTATAGGAGAAAGTAATTGACTGATTTTTCGTTGGCAGCTAGTCATTCTATCATTGCTGAGAGGACTGGAAAGGGGAATTATGCATGTTAAAGATGTTGAATCATTGCTGTCTGAACTTTTAGAAAGACGTCATCAGTATCATCTTGGGCATGAAAAATCATTCCATAAATTGTCGAAGATTGAAGTTGAAATCCTCTGCCTTCTGTTGGAGGTGGTTAAAGATGTGCCAAGTATTTTGTCTTCCTTGGGAGCACATTTTTTTTTATTATACTCCCAAATTTAACATTAATTCTCTCCTGTGCTAGTGCTGTGCTGTGCCAACTTCTTCATTTGGTGGGCGTGTTTTGGAAGATCAACTTTTGGAGGCTCTGCAGGTAATTATCTATACCTGCTTTATTTGTTTGCATTTTGCTTTAAGATGTCAATGCTTTC